>JAJIBD010001514.1:0-431685 GCA_021461705.1 Cryptotis parvus | reverse complement strand
CAGCTCGAGAGTTTTTGAAGGCAGGCGTTCTTTTGTGGCTTTCTCTCTGCATTCTTTGCACAATCATCGAGGTGCTGAACCAGTTGGTTGTGTTCCTTCATCGATGTCATCAATGATGGTATCTTCCCATGTTGCTGCAATGGTGCCAAAGAGTTCCCAGTTAGTGGTCGCTCTGGGAGTTCTCTTCTTAAACTTTGCAGCCTTTTCTCCCCATTGCGTGAATTAGAATTTTGCACGAAGGAGATGGTGGTCCGATCCTGTTTGGAATTTTGGGATGACAGCAACATTGGTCAGGCAAAACCGCCGATTGAAGATGATGTGGTCAATTTCATTGTGGAACTGTCCACCAGGAGATTCCCATGTCCAACGTCTTCGATTTAGCCTTCTGGAACTGTGAGTTCCCATGAATGGTCTTGGTGGACATGATGAATTCAGATAGTCTCTCACCCTGTTCGCTCCATTCTAGGCCATGGGTTCCAATGTGGAGTTCATCAGCCGATCTTCTTGGTCCTATCTTGGCATTAAAATCACCGACTATGATCTTGTAGAAGGGCATGATCTTTTTTTATAGAACTCCTCCAGTTCCATGTAGAATTTCTCAATTTCTTCTTCCTTGTATGTGGATGTTGGTGCGTAGACAACAAAGATAGAAATTGCTGGCAGTGGGCCATCTCTTCAAGTGTAATCGTCCTGTCTGGTTTGTTAGGCACTCAAATGAATCAGTGTTAGTGGCCATGTTCATGTTGACAAGGACACCGACACCACAGACGCCTCTTTCATCGCATTTTCCGAGAAACAGTTCTTCTCCGGTGTCAAAATTATCATCATCATCATCATCATCATCATTATTATCATTATTATCATAATCATCATCATCATCATTATATTAATTTTGCTTTGGGGTCACACTCAGCGATGCTCAGGGGTGCTCCTGGCTCTGCACTCAGAAATTACTCCTGGAGGTGCTCAGAGGGTCATATGGGATAGCAGAGATCGAATCTGGGTCGCTGTGTGCAAGGCAGATACCATACCCACTGTGCTATCACTCTGACTCCAGCAACTAGAATAATGAGACCCAGAAATCATCCCTGGGCTGTTAGAGCAACGCTGACCCCCTTCTCGTGCAGACACAGAAGGGCCTTATGTGTTAGGGTTCCTGACCTGTTGTATACCAAGGACTTTATATATACATATGGTTCCGATCTTGCTGACACTCCTGTTTATAGTTTGATGGTCAGTGTTATTGCATTTCAAAACCCTGAGCAGTCTTAGCCTGGAACTGTTCTACTGAAAGTCCCTCACTTAATTGGGAGAGCCCAGGTAGTAACCGACCTTCCACTGAATGGCCGCATTTTGGTGTGGAAGCTGAGGCCTCCACCTGAAGCCCGGGGAAGCAGGGGGCCTCGCTCATTTCCGGGTTTCATCTAGTGCTGCCAGACCAGCTTGTTTTGAAGGGACTGCTTCTGCTCTGCTGGAGTGCCAGAACGTGTTTGCCATCGGAAACTAAACCTAGCCAAATCGCTCAAGTTATCGAGCCTGACAATCCCTTGCCGTCACCGGAGCTGCCGCAAGTCTGGATGTGCTTCTTGAGCAGAATGGCAGTCCTGCAGATGGCCAGCGGGCATGGCTGGAGAACTGGGTGCACGAGGAGGGAGAGAAAGCAAACACTGGGGTACCTGGCAGACCGAAGAGCACAAAGGGCCTCTCCCAGGGAAATGCAGGCACAGGTGCCCAATCTGGACGTGGCTGCTCTGGACAGCATTTGCCCTTTCTTTGTTTATTTTTGTTTTGGGGACACACCTGACAGTACTTTGGTAACTCCTGCCTCTGTGTTCAGGAATCACTCCTAGTGTGCTCAGGGGACCATTTGGGATGCCGGGTTGGCCCCATGCAAGGGAAATGCCCTCCCTGCTGTACTATCGCTCTGGCCATAACAAGAGGCCTGTCTTCAAGCTGTAAAGGAACAGAGGGGATGGTTCAGAATGCATGATTTAAGACTGCTCTGGGTTCTTCCTCACTGTGTACTCCCATTTAGGCCCTGGGATCTCAGGCCACCTAGTGGTTAGGATTGTGCTTGACATATGTGTGGCATCAGGGATTTAAATTCAGGACCATACAATTTTTTTTTTTCCTTTTGGGTCACACCAGCAATGGTCAGGGGGTTACTCCTGGCTCTGCACTCAGGAATTACTCCTGGCAGTACTTGAGGGACCATATGGGATGCTGGGGATTGAACCCAGGTCAGCCACATGCAAGACAAACGCCCTACCCGCTGTGCTATCACTCTGGCCCCAGGACCATACAATTGTAAGCTTGAGCTATTCCTCTCAGCTGCCCTCATACTCCTTGAAGAGTAGGAGATTAGCACAGTAGTTGAGTGTGCTTGTACCATCCCCCCAACCCTGCGGCAGATGGTTCTGTTGGCTCCAGGTTCACTCAGTGACTCCAAGATCCTCCTAGTTCAGCAGGCCAGTGAGACCCCAGGCAGACCGAGCCCACATTAAAGTGTCACCATCAGGGGGACCAAATGACTCGGTTTGCTCCCTGACAGGATGTGTGAGAACCCGAATCCCAGAATCCCGTTGGAGCAGTTCTGCTGTGACCCAACCGTTCTATGAGGAAGCCTCAGGCAAGCCAGGGACACTCACAGCTCAGGCTGCTGTGATTAGAGAGTGGGGTGGAAGCCACAGAATTACTTGCTATGCCTTTTGACATCTGCTGGCCTGAATACAGAGCGGTGGCAACAAAAGGAGCATTTGGGACCACAGCGCTAGGGGTTCCTGTATTTAAGGCATCGCGTAGCCGAAGTTCTCGCCTCAGTCCCTGTCTCACTGACAGTGCTGGAGACTGAACCTACGGCTCACATTTGCAGAGCAAGTGTCCTACCCTGATCCAGTCCAACCCAGCCCTCTTTCTTCCTTTAACAAATGAATGTTATAGGGCCAGAGTTATCAGACAGGGGTTAGGGCGCTTGCCTTGCACGTGGCTGCCCTGAGTTCCATCCCTGAAACCACAGAAGTTACCACAAACAAAAAAAGCACATAATTGTTTTGTACGTGCCAGAACGTGTTAAAGCAATAATACGATAGTTATCATTTCCAGGGTATGGGAGAAAAGGCCTCTCCCTCCCTTTGCAGGGTGGGCTCAGTTTTATTCCCTTTCTCCAAAAAATCAAAGGCAGATGAGCCCCGCTCCTCACCAGCCCACATTCTGCTGCTGCCTTTACCAACAATCCCGGGGAGAGGGGGCAGACACCTGTCCTCTCAGGGGAGAGAATGCAGCAGATGTCACATGACTGGCTGCCGCCCCTTTCTGGAACCTTCGCACCTGCAAGAGCATGAGACGCACCTGGGGTGTCCCCTCGTGTCTTACAGCAACCTGTATGTATGGTCTGTGCCTGCTCCCAGACCCCTGCCAGTTTTTGAAGACTTTTCTGTCTGGGTGAGACCCAGTTAATGGTTTTGGTTAGGGTCAGAGTCCATGTGGGCCAAGACCCCGATCTCCAAATAGTGATTGCACGGTGTCATCAGTAGTCTTGTTTGTTTATCAGCTTTGTTCTCTGGGCCACACCCAACTATGCTCAGGGGTTACTCCTGGCTCTGCATTCAGGGCTCACTCCTGGCAGTGCTCGGGGTCCATATGGGGTTCCAGGGATTGAACCCGGAGTCGGCTGTTTGCAAGGCAAACGCCTTACCCCCTGGGCTGTTTCTCTAGCCTCAGGTCGGTTGTCTCATAGGGTACTGGGGGTTGAACCTGGGGTCTCAGGATTACAACAGGCATTTGCCTATCGCCCCGATTTCCCTGGGGAGTGTCAGGGAGCCAGGAAGACAGCTCCACGGATGGTTTCCATGCTAAAGGGATGCTTCCAGATGTTCTTGTGGGTCAGAGGGAACCAGGACAAGGCCAGGGAGCCTCGTCTCTGCTGGCCCCGATTCCTGCCTCTTGTGTTTTCTCTCGTGTTGGAAGTCTTGGTCCAGTGTCATGGCCCGGAGCGTGTCGTGGCCAGCCTGCCAGAAGCCACAATCTCTGTCCACTTTGTCTTCTGCCCCGCATCCTCCGTCTGTGATACTTCCCGCTTTCTTACCCTGCGGGCACAGTTACATCTCTGCACAAACTTCCCTGGGTGCTCCCACGGTCTGAGCCCTTTCGGCACTGGGGCGCAGCAGGGGGTTCCCAGAAATCTGAGCTCTACGGCTGTGTGACTGGGGGTCTTCACCCTTTCTGCCTCCAACAGCACTGAGCTCTGGTCCCCTCCCCTGCCCCACCCCCAGCCACTGCCAAGGGCGTCTGTCTGCCTTCCCAGCCTGAAATGTCCTCTGACACATTCTCTCCTTTCACACCCCTGGCTCGGGATCAGGAGGGACCCGCCAAGCCCTTCCCACAGCCTATCACATCAAAAGCTGCTGAAGAGGGGAGGGGGGGGGGGCCTTTGCCAGGGCTGCCCCGCCCTGTGCAGAGATTGGGCAGAGGCATGAGAAGAGGCTGGTGACTCATCAGCTATGTCTGCATTTCATGTGCTGATTTAGGAGAGTATCAGCCCTAGTCAAAATGTGCTTGTGAACCCCAGGGCAGTGTTTGCTAAAGGTCTGAGAGCAGACCGTGGAAGAAGGGGCAGCTAAGCCAACCTGATTCTGTGGCTGGACGGGAGGGCATCCGCCTTTTGTGTCCATTTTGTTATTTGGTTTGAGGGCCACACCCCTGACTCCATGCTTGGGGTCACTGCTGGCAGCACGTGGGGACCTGCAGAGCTGGGGAAGGAGCCGGTGCTCGGTCCTTGAGTGTTCCCTGGCCTCCTGTGTCTGCTCTCCAGCTGTGCTGTGCCCTGAGAATGTCATCTGTCCTGCGAGAGCACCTCTCATTAGGCTGCCCGGTGCCCACTGAATGGTGCCCACAGCCAGTGCTTACAGCCCACAGTTCCAGACTCCACGTGACCCACTGTGCCGTTGGCCCTCCCAGGGAGGACCCGTTGATGTTAATCACTTTGTTTCCCATCTTAGGTAGGTGGTTCAGGCAGCCTGCCACAGCCTGACCGCCTGTGGGACTGCGGCCAGTCTCGAGGGACAGCAGACGCCCACTACCCCCAGCACTCCCATGCTGTCAGTGAGCATGTGTCCCAAGTGAAGGCTAAGCTGCCTGCCTTGCTGCCAGTTTGCCCTTTCAGCCCGGCTCGTGCCCAGAGTTTAGCGTCTGCCTCCGTGCTCTGGCAGCTCCTGGGCTATTCAAGTGTCTGTTGAGTGCTGGGCAGACTCCTGCAAGGCTGAGCTGCTGGGACGGCCGGAAAGCCAGGACTCAGAGCAGCTTCCTGGTGGAGAAGCGTGTGCATGCATGTGCGCTGCGCGTGCGTGTCCATGTGTGTGTGTGCGCGTGTGCATGTGTGCGCGGCGTGGCGCGCGCGTGTGTTCATGTGTGTGTGTGTGCATGTGTGCATGCGTGTGTGTGCACGCGCATCTGTCTGAACCAGTGAGCAAAGTGGCAGCAGAGCTCTGCTGCCAGTAACACAAACGTCACTTGTTTCTATTCATTCATTCATTCATTCATTCATTCATTCATTCATTTATGTGTTTATTTATTTTTTGCTTTTTGGGTCACACCCGGCTACTCTCAGGGGTTACTCCTGGCTCTTCGCTCAGGAATTACTCCTGGCAGTGCTTGGGGACCATATGGGATGCCGGGATCGAACCCAGGTCGGCCACGTGTAAAGCAAACGCCCTACCCGCTGTGCCATCTCTCCAGCCCCTACTCTTTGTTTAGTTTTGTTCCATGCTCGGCAGTGCACAGGGCTTACTCCTGGCTCTGCACTCAGGGATCACTCCTTGTGGGACTTGGGGGACCACCTGGGGTGCTGGGGATTGATGGTTCCAGGATCAGCCATGTGCCTCACCCCCATGCTATCCTTCTCTTCTGACTTTTATTTATTTATTTAGACTTTATGGGTTACATTCAATGATGCTCAGGGGTTACTCCTGCCTCTGCACTCGGGGAATTACTCCTGGAGGTGCTCAGGGGACCATGTGGGATGCCAGGAATTGAACTTGGGTCGGCCGTGTACAAGGCAAACACCTTCCCTGCTGGACTGTCTCTTGGGCCCAGATGCCAATTCTTCCAGAAAGCCTTTCCTGATTGCTGGGGGAGATGGAGAGTATGGATGGCTCCCCTTCTCGGCAGGAGGAGGAAGGACCTCTCTTCTTTATTCTTAATTCCCAGAGTATAGCCATATACTCTGGGGTGGTGGTCCCCAAGTTTCTATGGCTTAGTGAGGTGGCATACTGCCATACCCTGCAGGAGCAGAAGGTTCTCTCTGCTGGCTGCTCACCTCTTCCAGGGAGCCCTCCGGGTAGCTGTGTCAGTGGAAGCATGTTACTTACCTGTTTGGAAGCAGGTAAGGTCAGTCTTTCCGGTTTTGAACATGTCCCTACTAGGCTGTGCGGTAGAGTTGCTGTCATTTCCTGGGGAACTTGTAAGAAGGAGCTGGAGAGAGGCCCACAGGCTTTGCCTGCAGGAGGCCCAGCTTGTCTCTGCACACTTGGGTGTGCCCACAAACACCCCAAACCCAGCACGTGTTTTCATTGTTTCTTACCTGCTTTTCCATCTCATATTTTCACAAATGCCATAATAGATTTATTGCGTTTAGAAAAACACTTTGAAGCAGTGCTCTCTGAGTGGGGCGGTTCAGTCATCGCCAGTCTGGAGTTGCCACTCGCTCCTGTGGCACTCAGGCTGTGGGCCGTGTCACCAGCAAACCATGGCATCCAGGTGGGGAAGGACTTCTTCCCCAGTGATGCTGAGCTTGGGGTGTATCATTTTTAATGATGCAGATTTATCTATTTTTGCTTTTTGGGCTAACCCTGGTGATGCTCAGGCCACTCCTGGCAATGCTCCTGGCTCTGCACTCAGAAATTACTCCTGGCCATGCTCGAGGGGTCCATATGGGATGCTGGGGATCAAACCCAGGTTGGCGCATGCAAAGGTAAATGCCCTACTGGTTGTCCTATTGCCCGAGCCCTGGGGTATAATTTTTAATGTTGGGCTGGGGGCTAGAGTGACAGCACAGCAGGTAGGGCATTTGCTTAGCACACAGCTGACCTGGGTTCAATCCCCAGCATCCCATATGGTCCCCTGAGCACTGCCAGGAATAATTCCTGAGTGCAGAGTCAGGAGTAACCCCTGAGTATGGCTGGGTGTGACCCAAAACAAACAAATAAATAAAATAAAAGACTGGAGGGATAGTACGTCGGCTATCATACAAGCACTTCCATGCTTGGCAGCTGTGATCCAGGAACCATAACCCCCCAGCCCCCAGCATTGCCTCAGGTCGCTCCTGTGCACAGAGCCAGGGGTAGGCCCCCAGCACTACTGTGCATGTGGGCCCAAAACCAAAGAGGAAAATCTCTGTTGTAGCTCTGCATCTATAAAACAATGACTTTACACTCTTGTGCACAGATACCACAATTTTAAAAAATAATAAATTTTGGGCGGGACAGTAGTACAGTGAGTAGAGCCTTTGCACTAACCTTGGTTCAACCCTGGCACCTCATATGATTGCCCCAAGCCCTTTAGGAGTGATCCCTGAGCACAGATCACTAGATCACAAGACATCCCGTTGTTCATTGATTTCCACCCGGCGATGCTCAGGGTTACTCTTGGCTCTGCACTCAGGAATTACTCCTGGCGGTGCTCGGGGACCGTATGGATGCCGGAGATTGAACCCGGCCGGCACAGGCCGGCAGAGTGCAAGGCAAACGCCCCTACCCCCTGGGCTATCGCTCCGGCCCCTCCATTTGACCCTATCACGTGCCAGTGTAGCCCAATGGCATCTGGTCGATTCAGGAATATGAAGAGCCTTAAACCTTTTGTTCAGGGTCTTGACAAAGAAGTCTGACCATCTTGTAGGTGGGCGGTCACGTGATCTTTTGACATCTCGTGGGATCCAGGTGGTAACGGCTCTAGTTCAGCGGTTGTCTCCAAATCACATTACATGTCCAGCCCATCTGGTTTTCGATGCCTTGGCAAATGAGACAGCGTCCCTG
Source organism: Cryptotis parvus (assembly GCA_021461705.1). Taxonomy (NCBI): domain Eukaryota; kingdom Metazoa; phylum Chordata; class Mammalia; order Eulipotyphla; family Soricidae; genus Cryptotis; species Cryptotis parvus. The sequence goes on along the minus strand of JAJIBD010001514.1, from coordinate 423,658 downwards.
ACTCTGGAACGGCGATGGAGGTCGGAACTCCTGATTCGCTTCTCTCACTTGAGTGAGGCGTGATATTCCAAGCAAAGCTCTTTTGATTCCTCTTTAGGAGACCCGAATAGCATTCTCATCCTGCTTTTGTAGGGCCCAGGTCTCTGAGGCGTATGCAGGGGGAGAACGGTGGAGTCTAAGGGATGTTCCCGAGCCGGAGGTTCTTTGTCCTTTTAGCTATACGCAGATACCCCAGGCAGCACAGATACCAGCTCTCCCCGTTGAACCCCATGCACTCCACTGACCACGAGAGCGACCTCTGGCCTGAGTCCAGAAGAGCCCGATAGAGCCTCAGAAGAACCCAGAGGGGACCCCCCACACCATGCTGGTAGCAATCTCCATAATCCACACTCCCAGCTCTTCAGATCTCCACCCCTGAGCACAGAGCAAGGAATAATCCCTGAGCATCACAAGGTGTGGCCCAAGGCAAAAATTAATTTTAAAAGCTTTATTTCTACTACTTTGAAATGTATAGGATCCCTAATTTTCTTTCCTTCTTTCTTTCTTTCTTTCTTTCTTTCTTTCTTTCTTTCTTTCTTTCTTTCTTTCTTTCTTTCTTTCTTTCTTTCTTTCTTTCTTTCTTTCTTTCTTTCTTTCTTTCTTTTCTTTCTTTCTTTCTTTCTTTCTTTCTTCCTTCCTTTTCTTCCTTTTCTTCCTTCTCTCTTCCTTCTCTTCCTTCTCTTCCTTCTCTTCCTTCTCTTCCCCTCTCTTCCCTCTCTTCCCTCTCTTCCCTCTCTTCTCTCCCTCCTCCCTCCCTCCCTGCCTCCCTCCCTTCCTTCAGGCCATGCTGTCCTTTTCCTATGTGCTTCCAGACTCCCTGCCCACCGCCCTCCCTCCCAGCTCAACTGCTCCTCCGTGGCGGGCCTTCAGAGAGGACCATAACCATGACAGGGGCAGGGAGCTATAGGACAGCAGGCACAATGCTTGCATTGCATGCAGCCGACCAGGCTTGATCCCCAGCATCCCATATGATCCCCCACCCGCCAGGAGTGATCCCTGAGCACCACCGGGTATAGCCCCCAAGCAAAGACAAAAGTGCTATGGAGAATGGGGCCCTCCGGAGGATGGTGGGTCAGGGCTGCAGCAGCTGCAGTCAGGTCTCTGCAAGTCTACGGGGAAGCCTCACGGGACAGAGGAAGCCCAGAGTTGGTGGCGGGGGCGGGGCTTGTACAGTGTGGGGCCCAGGGGGCCCCACATAGTGGGTGCTTCGTGCAGTGTGGCCGTGTCCCTCTGCCGAGCAGGGATCGCAGAATGAGCAGCAGCCCTCCCATCCTCCTCTTCTAGGGACGCTTGGCATCTCGTGGCACTACAGCCTGAGTCCAGGCCCTGGAATTCTCTTCAGGCCAGACCTTCTCTTCATCATGACGCCTTCAGCAGGTTCCTGAATTCATTTCCAGGTCCTCTGTTCCTGCTGCAGCCCCACTAAGGTCTTCTTTAAGGGTGTTTAAGGCGAGCGTCCAAGCAGCTGTGGGGTGGCTGCCCGGTGAGCCACACTCAACTGATCAAGACCAGCCACACTTCCATTTCCCACCCATAGGTGGCAGTATTGTCCCAATAATCGCCCAAACTTTTTTTTTTCCCTTCTCCCAGCCTTTTCTCAGAGGCTTCTTCCCCCAACCAGGGAGAAAACAGTTTTTTCTGTGCGTTCTGGACAACGTGATCCTCCAAACTGCTGAGGCCTGTGACGGCAGTCTGGACTCCCTGGGAGACTAGACTGCTCGCCTGAGTGGCGGGGGTGGGGTGGGGGAGAGGGGTCACAGAACAGTGGAGGGGGTCTCAGCTGGCTGCCCTCCCAACTAGATTCAGAGTCCCCTGTTTTATGCAAATACAGCCCTGCCCCCTATACCTCCGCCCTTGCACTCCCTCCTCCATCCGGACTGTGAATATCAGGTTACAGCTGGATCCTGTCCCTCCTGTGGAATTAGTAGGGTTGGTGGAGAGAAAATTCCTCCAATCCCATGGGAAACCCCCGCTCCTCCCACACTGTCTTTCACAGTGTGGCCAAGTCCCCTCAGCTCCTCTTTCAGGGATTAAGCTGGAGCAGCTCAGATGAAAACCTGCTATGGAAAGTGATTTGGAGAGGGGAGTGTTGGAGAGGAAGAGGTGCTGAGAGGAAGAGGTGCCGGAGAGGAAGAGGTGCCGGAGAGGAAGAGGTGCAGGAGAGGAAGAGGTGCTGAGAGGAAGTGGTGCCGGAGAGGAAGAGGTGCCGGAGAGGAAGAGGTGCCGGAGAGGAAGAGGTGCTGGACTTCTCGCTACTGTCTTCGATTGATCATCGGCACTGGGGGTGGGGCCCCTATTAGACTTCATCTGCTACCAAAGTTGGGAGATCCTTAGCCCTGGAAGTCCCATAGTTGGGGTTGTGTCAGTAGTTTTCAGTGGGCTTTTCCAGCTGCTTGGCACTGCCCCTCACAATCCCAGCTCCTCTGCCCAGGCAGTGTGCTTTGGTCCTGCCCCCTGCCTCCCTGGTTCTCTGGACATTGCTGTAATTCGTCTGTAGGAACTGGCTTGTAGCAGTGGCCACGGGACTCTGCTGACTCTGCTGAGGATTAGATTTTGCTTGCTGGGGCTCTGGAGCCATGTTCGTGGCTGACGGTCAGTCCCTGAGGAACTAAAGTATTTATGACACTTATAGGATTTCTGTAAGGCGAGCTTGAGTCAAAGGCCTGTGTCATGCTAAAGGTAGATAGGGAGAGGCCCGTTGGAGGCCTCTGGGGTTGGGAGGGAACCGCCCAGGCAGAGCAGGGCTGGGTGAATACAGAGGCTGGGGCTGCTTCTAGGCCCTGCCCCTGTCTAGATTCAGGGTACCCCTATACCCCAGGGGGTCCTGCATCCTGTTCTCAGGGTATGGCCTGCATCCTGGCCATGGGCGCTGGGAGTGCACGACACCCCTTTCTCCCTCCTCCCTTTGTAGCAAAGGAACTCACTGCCTAGCGTGTCTGCTTTCTGTCCTGGCTGCAGTGTCCGGAATGGGGCCACGGTCTCCATGACAAGGCGCGTGCTCTGTGTGGGCATATCCTTAAGCAGAGCCCTAAGGAGGCTTTGGTGGCGGGGGTGGGGGGCTCACCCAGCAGGACTGAGGCCGGGCAAGTTTGGGGCAAGGTGAAGATTTGCTCAGCCCTCATTGACCCTCACTGGACCTGAGTCTTGAGGGGCACAGAACTGCTGCATGGGCTTTGGATAACCTGAAGCAGGTTCGGCGAGCACCAGGAGCAGCTGGGACAGGGTGGGGACCCTGTTGCACCTCGGTGCCCAAGGCGAATCCCAGCCCACTGCACCTGTGCTGGATCCCAGACTAGTCTCAAGGCCTTACACTGACCTTGTAAGAAACAGCGGGGCAGCCCCTACTAAGCCCTGCCACACCTGGCCTTGCTTTCTCCCCTGTGCCTACCTGGCTTTTGGGCCCTACCATCCCTTTTGCGTTTTCAAGGGACAGAAGCTTTGACCTTTGGTCCGCCATCTCTCCATGCCCCTGGGTCCCAGAGACTCCCAAGGTGAAGCTGGAAAGAGGCAATGGCGGAGTACAGGGAAGAAGGAATGTGGATGACCACTGGTGAGGAAAGGGCTCTGGGCACCCATCCAGCATGAAGGACGTTCTCCTCGGGACACCCAGGGTACCTGGTTGTGCTCCTGCTCGGGTCAAGGCTTTTCTCCGCCCACACCCCCCCCACCACTGCGCTTTGCTTCTGGGTGGCCTTTCCCTCACTGTGGGTGGGGCTCCCCCAGCCTCTGACTGCCGCATCACAGATCGGAACCCTTCCCTCTTCTGTCTTTTAGCTGTTGTTGGGCTGCACGCTCTTGGCCCTGGCTGGAAACCTGAGTGTGTTCTGGCTCCTCCCTCTCCTCCGTGCCTCAGTCCATGCACCCTCTTCACCCTGACCCTCTGGTTCCGGGCCGGTTAACTAGCTGAGGTGCCTCTGAGGGTCCTGGGGAAGTTCTGGGTCCCTGTGGGGAAGTCTGGGCTCTGCAGTTCTCACTGGCAGGAGCACGTTTTCGGATTAGGAACTCCCTGGATTAGACCACGTGATTCTCACCTCCACACCCCTTGCCTCTAGTCCTTCCCCCTGGTGGGATGGGCCTCAGGTTTTCACCCTGCGCACACACCACCTGCATTTTCTGGGGCCTGGTGCTCTGAGAGTGGCTCAGGGGCTCTTCCCGACCCTGGCCTGGAGGCACTTGCCTCTCTCCCACTCTGCCCCGACCCGAGGTAGGAGGGAGATTGCTCACCAGGAGGCGCCAGCAAACATTTTATTTCTCTTATGAAATACCTGCTGGGGTAAGGCAGTGGCCAGGGAGGGGGTGTTTGGGTGCCAGACCCACCGCGGCTGTCACACGGAGCTCAGGCTCTGGTTCTGCCCGCCCACATGGGGCTCAGGCTCTGGTTCTGCCCGAACATGGGGCTCAGGCTCTGGTTCTGCCCGGCCCACATGGGGCTCAGACTCTGGATCTGCCCGGCCCATGGCGCACAGGCTCTGGTTCTGCCCAGTTCACATGGCGCACAGGCTCTGGTTCTGCCTGGCTGGCCCCAGCTGTCACACTGGAAACAGGTTCTGCTCAGGCCTGACCTTCAGCATGCGCCGGCTCACCTCCAGCCGCAGGCCCAGCTCATCCTCGTCATCCGCCTCCTCGTTCCGCCGCTTCATACCCTGGTACAGCACCAGGCATACGCCGGTCAGCCAGGCGGCCACGGTGCCAGCCAGGAAGATGGAGAAGCCAATGAGCAGCAGGAAGAGGTAGTCGAGGCTGTTGAGGTGCGTGAGGCACATGTAGCGTAGTGGGTTCCCCACCTGCGTCACCGGCCACCCTGCCAGCTCGGGGGCTCCAGGCATGTGGCGTTCTCTGCATCTGTGGGAGCACAGCGGCTGGGAACGGGCACGGTGCTGACTCGGCCCCAGCCCACAGCTCCATCGTGCAGGGTTCCAGGCCCCCACCCATCCAGGTCCCTCGGAACAGGCCTTGCAGAATGAGAGGAACCTCTGCACGGGGAGATGGCTAGAGGGCCAGGCTGGGTCCCTGAGCATCACCAACAGGGCCCCCAAATGGTGCCAGACTGTCCGTCTCTGTGGGCCTCTAACATCTGCCCTCTCCCCTCTCCTCCGCTGCCCCCAGGACATCACCTGGTTTAGCTGGAGGGTGGGCTGGGGACAGAAGATGCACCCCAGGAGGTAGGACTTGGAGAAACAGTGTGAGGGGTCTGGGATCAGGGGAACCCGGCTCAGAGCCCAGGTCTGTCGCCTGCTGGTGCTCAGAATCTCATTTGCTTTTCCCAAGTGTGAAGAATGAAGAATGTACAAGGCGAGCAGTGAGTGCACACACACACTCACATGGCGTTGGACACACACTCGCATGGAGTCAGACACACGCACTCACATGAGTCACACACTCACACGAGTCAGACACACACATGGAGTCAGACAGATATATACTCATGAATCAGGCACACACACTCACATGGAGTCAGACACACTTGCCGTCGGCACCGCCACACAAACACACACACTCACATATAGTCAGACACACTTGCCCTCAGCACCACCACACATTCATACACACACATGTAGTCAGACACACTTGCCGTCAGCACCGCCATACACTCACTCACATGGAGTCAGACACACTTGCCGTCAGCACCGCCACACAAATACACACACTCACATATAGTCAGACACACTTGCCCTCAGCATTGCCACACACACTCGCATATAGTCAGACACACTTGCCCTCAGCACCACCACACACACTCACACTCACATGGAGTCAGACACACTTGCCTTCAGCACTGCCACACACACTCGCATATAGTCAGACACACTTGCCTTCAGCACCGCCACACACACTCACACTCACATGGAGTCAGACAAACTTGCCCTCAGCACCGCCACACACACCCGCATATCGTCAGACACACTTGCCGTCAGCACCGCCACACACACTCACACTCACATGGAGTCAGACACACTTGCCCTCAGCACCGCCACACACACTCGCATATAATCAGACACACTTGCCCTCAGCACCGCCACACACACACACTCACATATAGTCAGACACACTTGCCCTCAGCACCGCCACACACACTCACACTCACATGGAGTCAGACACACTTGCCCTCAGCACCACCACACACACACTCACATGGAGTCAGACATACACTCTCACATGGAGTCAGCACACTTGCCCTCAGCATCCCACAAACACACACTCTCACATATAGTCAGACACTCACCCTCAGTACCACCACACATTCATACACACATGTAGTCAGATACACTCGCCCTCAGCACCGCCAGTCATATACACATACATGTAGTCAAACACACTTGCCCTCAGCACCACCAACACATACACAGCACCACCTCACAAGTCATACACTCATTTAGTCATACTCATGCGCAGCACCACCAGTCATACACACACACATTCACATGTTGCCAGACACACTCATCCTCAGCACCACCACACACAGCACCACCCCGCAGTCATACACTCATATAATTATATATTCATGCACAGCACCACCATACAGACACAGTCATACATACACACATAATTGTACACACTCATACACAGCACCACCACACACACAGTCATACACATTCACACACAGCACCACCACCAACAGCACCACACAGTCATATACTCATATTGTACACGTTCACCACACTACCACACACAGCACCACCACACACAGCACCCCCCACACACAGTCATACACTCAGTCATACACACTCACACACCACCACACACAGCACCACCACACACAGTCATACACTCAGTCATACACACTCACACACAACACCACCACACACAGCACCACCACACACACAGCACCACCACACACACAGCACCGCCACACAGTCATACACTCAGTCATACACACTCACACACAGCACCACACACAGCACCGCCACACAGTCATGCACTCAGTCATACACACTCACACACAACACCACCACACACACAGCACCACCACACACAGTTATACACTTAGTCATACACACTCACACACAGCACTACCACACAACAGCACCACCACACACAGCACCACTCACACACATAGCACCACCACACAGCACCACCACACACACAGCACCACCACACACAGCACCACCACACACAGTCATGCACTCAGTCATACACACTCACACACAGCACCACCAGTCATAGACTCATATAGTCGCATACACACAGCACCACCTCACACAAACACAGCACCACCACACACAGCACTTACCACTCACCATCAGCAGTCATACACTCATATAGTCGTACTACACTCCACACAGCACCACCACACACAGCACTGCCACTCACCATCACCAGTCATACACTCAGTCGTACACACTCACAGCACCACCACACACAGCACTGCCACCATATACAGTAAGGCACACACTCATAGTCATATACACTCACATTCACACACCACCACACACAACACTGCCACACAGTCATATGCACATACCATATAGTCATACACACAGATGCACAAGTCATATACACATACACAGTCATACACACGCATGCATAGCATCACACACAGCACCGCCACACAGTCCTATGCACGCACTCATATAGTCGTACACACTCATGCAGAGCACCAGCTATACACACGCTCACACATAGTTGTACACACTCACATGCAGCATCACCACACACAGCCACACAGTTATAAACACACAAAAGCCACCACATGCACACACACACACACACACACAAAAGCATGACCACACTCAGACACACAGAAACACACAGCAGCCACTGACCTGGCCACACAACGCTACTTCCTGTCACACCTGCCACCCCCGCCTATGTCCTTGACTCCACCCGGCCTGGACCCTGACCTGCCTTGAAGCAGCACTGCAGACAGGGACCCTCCAGGCCAGCCCCCAAGGGAGGCAGAAATGGGCCCTAAGTTTGCTGTGCACCCAACTCCACTGTCCAGGCATTGCGCCTTCTCTTTCCTCTGAAGCAAAGTGACATCGGAGTTCGTGGGGGCCAGAGCCATAGTACAGTGGGAGGGCATTTGTCTTGCCTGTGTCCAACCCAGGCTTCATCCCCAACACCCCATAAGGTCCTCTGAGCCGGGACAGAGAGGAGTAAGCCCTGAGCACCACTGGGTGCCACCTAAAAACAAACAAGTGATGTGGATAACTTGTTTGGGGGGCTTGAGAGAGCCGGCAGAGGAGCGGATGGCACCAGAGGGTCGGGGCCAACGGGAAGGGTATGAGCTGGGATTCACTGCCTCTGCCGCTGCTCCACCAGCCCCTTCAGGAGGCTGCTTGAGGGGTCTCCTGTCCAGCCCCTTTCTCAAGGACACTGCTCAGTGGGGCTCTCCTCCACCTGCCCAAGGTCCTGGATCCCCTCCCAAAGGTGCCCTGGCTCAGCCCCTTTGTGTACTGTGCTGGCCATGAGCACGCTGGCGGCAGGGCCCCTTGTCAGGTCCCTTTTCGGGGGTAGACCCAGCTGAGTCTCCCAGAAGGTGTATCTGCCCAGGTCTTATGGGGGCGGGGCAGGATGCTGAGCCCCGCTGGGCAGGGTCACTCCCCAGGAGCCCTCACCTGGGTACTGGAGGCGCCGTCACCAGGAGGTGGATGGTGAAGTCCATGAGGGAGCAGTTGCAATGCCAGGGGTTGCCACTGAGGTAGAGTGTGCTGAGCGAGCAGGTAGCCCACCGCGCTGTGGTCGAGCGCCCTGAGACCCGTGTAGCGGAGGTCCAGGTAGCGAAGGGCTGTGGTGTTGGCGAACGTGAGCGTGCAGGCTACCCAGGCGCCGGTTGTGGGAGATGTTGAGGTGCAGCAGGCTGCTGAGCGTGGAGAAGCCGTAGGGGCGAGATGCTGCGCAGCCGGTTGGAGCTGAGGTCCAGGAAGAGCAGCCGGAAGACCCCCAGGAAGGTGTATTCCAGCACCTCCTGGAGATGGTTGTGGGAGCAATCCAGGTCCACCAGGTCACTGAGCAGCCCCAGGCTGAGCGCAGGCAGGAAGGTCAGCTGGTTCTGGTCCAGCCGGAGCCGCCGTGTACCCAGGGGGATGCCGGCTGGGTACCGCTTAGGTTCTGACCTATGCAGAACACTTCATGGGCCAGACACTGGCAGGGGAGTGGGCAGTCTAGCCCAGATACCATCCCCAGGGCCAAGGGAGCGAGCAGCCACAGGGGCCCACGGACCATGGCGGGTGGCTGCTGAGACTCTGTCAGGCTCCAGGCACTGGGAGCAGCGGCTGAAATGTAAGGAGGAATGGGGCCCTCTCAGGGCTGTGGGAGGCGTGTGGGAGACTCAGACGCTGGGCCTCCCCACCCTGCTGTCATTCCCTGGCCTCTGCCAACTGCTGGGGAGCCAGGGAGATGCACGTGATGGGGAGGTTGCCAGCCGACACCTTTGTGATGTCAGCAGAGGAGCTGGCCACTGCTCGCCTCACCCTGGCCTGCTCTGGTGGGTGAGAGACTGCCTGCTGGGGCTGTGTGGGTCCCCAGGGTAGGGAAGAGCGGACCCCCAGCCTGTAGGAAACCAAAGGGGAGTGGAGAACTTTGAACTGGGTGTCACAGGGTCAGACCTCCACGTCTGAGCAGCTTGTGACTCCCAGTACTTGTGATATGCCCTTGCTGCCCTGCTCACTCTGGCGGGTGCTCTAGGGGAGGGGTATGGACTGTGCGGGGACCCGCCCCCCCACAAAGTGTCACCAGGGGCGGCACCCACAAAGCAGACACGTGTGCATGTGTGTGTGCACGCCGCGTGTCTGGGCTTCCCCCTGGGAAACCTCCCCAAAGCCCCCTGTCAGTGAAGGCTCGACTGGCAAGATCCAGCTGCGTGGCCCAGCACCTGGTGGTCTGGATGTGTTATTTAATGAACCAAGTGTGGACGTCTTGGAGGACGTCCTGGCTGCAGCGCCCATAGCAGCATTAATAAGGTCCGGCTGGCTGCCCAGGTGGCCGGCTGGCACCCCCTGACTGGCCAGCAATGAGGATGATGCCTTGCACGTGTTCACCGGATTGGCAGTGGCCCCCATGACCCTTAAAGTGATGATCTGGATGTTGGGGCTTCATGGACAGGGCAACTGCTTATAATTAAGAGGGGGAAGAACTTCCCAGCCCGTCTGTCTCAGGGGACAACTCCATTCCAGAGTGACCCTTCCCTAGGACTTCCTAAGGGGAAAGGAGATGCTTGTCCATGGGGGCTGGGCCTGTTTCCCTTCCAAGCAGTGTTGGGGAACTCGGGCCTCTCCTGGTGACATTCAGAGACCATCAGTGTCTGGGCCCTGAGTTCCGTGTCCTTTAGAAGTCCCTGAAGGGGAAAACGCTGCTGTGAATTTTGCCAGGGTATTTTTGCTTTGGTTGATTGATTTGTTTCTGGGACACATGCATGGCACTCATGGCTGACTCTTGGCTCTGCACTCAGAGCTCACTCCCGGCTCTCTGCACTCAGAGCTCACTCCCGGCTCTCTACTCAGGGCTCACTCCTGACTCTGCACTCAGGGCTGACTCCTGACTCTCTCTACACTCAGGGCTCACTCCGGCTCTCTGCACTCAGGGCTCACTCCCGGCTCTCTGCACTCAGGGCTCACTCCCGGCTCTGCACTCAGCTCACTCTTGGCTCTGCACTCAGGGCTCACTCCCGGCTCTGCACTCAGCTCACTCTTGGCTCTGCACTCAGCTCACTCCTGACTCTGCACTCAGTGCTCTCTTCTGGCACTGCACTCATGGCTGACTCTGGCTATGTACTCAAGAGGCCACTCCTGGCTGTGCACTCAGGATCACTTCTGGCAGGGCCAGGTAGCAAACTGGGGTTGGCTGCTTGCAAGGCAAGTGCCCTCTCCACTGCCTAATGGCTCTGTCCTGACCTGGGCAGGTTAAAGGCAAGTAAGTCCTGACTGGCCAGCACAGGCACTCACATCGATTGTCTATGCCCTTCCAGAGCTGCTACCCCAGTGTGAAGGTGGCCTTTTCCCCCCAGAACCCCATTGTCCAGGGGTCCTGCTTCAGGCCCATGGGGACTGCTGGCCTGGCACAGGGAGCTGTGCCTTGCCTCTGGGCTCATCTTTCTTGTCCTCTTGGGATGCTGTGGGAGGCGTTTCCAGCTCCCCTGACCCTTCTAGAGCCTTCAGTGCTGGGAGAGTTCCAGGCAGGGGCCTGCAGGGAGTTTTCGGGGTGCAGAGGAAGGCCAAGCATGGCCAGGTACCCCTTGTTCCTGGCCGCGGCAACGCAGCCAGCTATTCTTAGTGACCGGTGGCACTGGTGGCAGTGGCTCCAGCAGACACTAGATCTCTGCTTCGCTGCCCTGTGACAGCGTCCAGGACTCTGCTTGCTGCCCTGTGACAGCGTCCAGGACTCTGCTTGCTGCCCTGTGACAGCGTCCAGGACTCTGCTTGCTGCCCTGTGACAGCGTCCAGGACTTTGCTTGCTGCCCTGGGACAGTGTCTAGGGTGGGCCCCTGGGTTCCCGCTGTGGCTCGCTTCGCTGCAGCCTGGAGGGCCACGTCTCCTTGGCGGGCGCAGCAGCACTGAAGACTCGGCGCATCTGCTCCCTGAGTCAGGTCAGCAATCCCGTCTCAGGGCTGCAGGCCTGCACGGTTCCCCAGGCCAGAGGAAGCAAGCCAGGGGTCAACCTGGAAAAGGAGAAAAAGCCTTTCCCCAGGGCTGCCTGGAGGCTGAGGCCTCAAAGCCAAAGAGGGGTGTATGTGCGTGTGCACATACGTGTGTGTGCATGTCTGAATGTGTGTATGTGCTTGTGCACGTGAGTACATAGGCATGTGTGTTTATCCAGCTGTGTATGTGTGTATGTGCATGTGCACGCATATGCGTGTGCATGTCTGAATGTGTGTATGTGCGTGTGCACATACATGTGTGTGCATGTCTGAATGTGTGTATGTGCGTGTGCACGTGAGTACATGTGTGTGTGCACGTGAGTACATAGGCATGTGTGTTTATCCAGCTGTGTATGTGTGTATGTGTGTGTGCACGCACATGTGTGTGCATGTCTGAATGTGTGTATGTGCACGTACATGTGTGTGCATGTCTGAATGTGTGTATGTGCGTGTGCATGTGAGTACATAGGCGTGTGTGTTTATCCAGCTGTGTATGTGTATGTGAGTGTGCATGTACGTGCATATATGTCAGTGTGTGTATGTGCGGTGCAGGTATGAGCATGTGCATATGATAACATAGGCATGGGTGTTTATCCAGATGTGTACATATATGTGCATGCATGAGAATCAGTGTATGCATATATGAGACTTATGTATGTACAGTGTATGTTTACATGCATATAAGTATGCGTATGCGAATACATATATGCTATGCGAACATGGATGAGCATGCACATGTGAGTCCATGTGTACATGTATGAGTGTGTTCATGTGAATATTTATATGTATGGTCATGTGAGTGTATGCATGCGTGTGTGTGCACGCTGGGAGCATGACCATGATTGTGTAGCAACATGTGCATGTTTTGTGTGAAAGTGTGCATGTGTTGAGTGTGTGCATGGTGCATGAGCTGGAGGAGCAGGTAGTGTGCAGGTTCACTCATGCCTCCGGCCCTCCCCCGGCCCTGATCCCAGAGTTCATACACCCTGGCTTGTGCTTTAGGGAGGATGCGAATACTGAGGTGCACAGGGATCATAGTGCGGGGGCAGAGGAAAGGGCTGTCTCCTCCAGGGCTGGCTAGGCAAGGAGCAGTCTGGCTGGAGCTTTGCCTGAACCCCAGGGTCCTGGTAAAAAACTGTGTACACCACTTCCCCATTCAGATATTAAATCCAAAGACCAGGGGCCGGAGCGAGAGTCCAGCGGGTAGGGCGTTTGCCTTGCACGAGGCTGGCCTATGCCGGCCCGGTTCGAACCTTGGCATCCCATATGGTCCCCCGAGCACCATCAGGAGTAATTCCTGAGTGCAGAGCCAGGAGAAACCCCTGAGCATTGCCGGGTGTGACCCAAAAAAGCAATAATTAATTAATTCATAAAATAAACAAATCCTAAGAACAAAGGTATGTTATTAGGAAGATACCTTGTTTAGGGGCCCTGGATGGGAGTGATGTTTTATGAAGGAAGCTCAGGCAGGCCAACGTTCAACGGCCCCTTGGGAGGGTACCCATCATCTGAGACCCACAGAGGGCCCATTGCTCCTCTTCCCTAAAGCGGCAGCTATGCAGAGAAACGTGTTGGTAGAAGATCCTGTGCGTCCCATAACACCCCCACGTGGCAGCACTGGGGAGGGTCCAGATGCTTCTCCAAGGGCCCCCATTTCACCAGCCCAGGTTCAGGGCTCTACGCCAAACTGATGCTCCACAGTACAAGTTTCTGAGATACAAGTCATAAACAGATGGGAGATGTTCCTGAGCGTGAGGGACCGAGATAAACAGGGTCGGAGATGTTCCTGTGTGTGAGGGACCAGGATAGTCAGGGTCTGGAGATGTTCCTGTGTGTGAGGGACAGAGATAAACCGGGTCGGGAGATGTTCCTGTGTGAGGGACCAGGATAATCAGGGTCGGGAGATGTTCCTGTGTGTGAAGGACCAGGATAATCAGGGTCGGGAGATGTTCCTGTGTGTGAGGGACAGAGATAATCAGGGTCAGGAGATGTTCCTGTGTGTGAGGGACAGAGATAAACAGGATCAGGAGATGTTCCTGTGTGTGAAGGACCAGGATAATCAGGGTCGGGAGATGTTCCTGTGTGTGAGGACCAGGATAATCAGGGTCGGGAGATGTTCCTGTGTGTGAGGGACAGAGATAATCAGGGTCTGGAGATGTTCCTGTGTGTGAAGGACCAGGATAATCAGGGTCTGGAGATGTTCCTGTGTGTGAGGGACAGAGATAATCAGGGTCAGGAGATGTTCCTGTGTGTGAAGGACCAGGATAATCAGGGTCTGGAGATGTTCCTGTGTGTGAGGGACAGAGATAATCAGGGTCAGGAGATGTTCCTGTGTGTGAAGGACCAGGATAATCAGGGTCGGGAGATGTTCCTGTGTGTGAGGAACAGAGATAATCAGGGTCAGGAGATGTTCCTGTGTGTGAAGGACCAGGATAATCAGGGTCTGGAGATGTTCCTGTGTGTGAGGACCAGGATAATCAGGGTCTGGAGATGTTCCTGTGTGTGAGGGACAGAGATAAACAGGGTCGGGAGATGTTCTTGTGTGTGAAGGACCAGGATATACAGGCTTGGGAAATGTTCCTGTGCGTGTAGGATGTGGGATGAACATGGTCGGAGATGTTCCTATGTGTGAGGTACATGGGATAAACAGGGTGGGGAGACGTTCCTGCCTGTGTGAGGTACATGGATAAGCACAATCAGGAGATATTTCTGTGTGTGCTTGGAATTCGAGATAATGGGTCATGTGGGTCGGTGTTTCCTGTGTTGTGAGGTGTTCGGTATAAACAGGTCAGAGAGATGTCCCTGGCCCCACGGAGATAGTCGCCATGGAGAGATAGGCTCATTTCGAGCATTAAAATGGATCAGGCTGTTCATGTTTCAGGAATTCACTTACTGAAATGACCCGTGCTCTCATACCTATTCATGTTCCGTTGACGACTGTCTGGCACTCCGCTTTCTGTGAGCCACTTTCTGAGTCTCCACAGCCCTGTTTTTGCCCCTGGGTGCTACCTGTTCACTGCAGTGCAAATAGGGACGTCTGCCCTCCTGACATCACCCTTTTCCCTGGCTCTCTCCCACTTTTGTTTTTTCCTTTTCAGCACACTGGTGGTGCTCAGGGGCTCACTCTTTGCTCTGCATTCAGGGTTCACTCCTAGTGGGGCTCCAGGAACCCTGTGGAGTGCTGGGGATGAAACCTCTGCATGCAAGTCAAACTCCCTGCCGCCCTGTGTTCCAGCCCCTCCCACTTTGTTGGCTTCAGAACCTCCCTGTATAGTCAGGAGACGGTTCAGTCTCAGCCGTGTGTCTACACCACACTGTGTCCATGCTCCCCATTCCATGTTCCTCGCACGGACCCACTCACTCTCAGTCCCGTTCAGCGTCAGGTGCCACGTCCACAGTTTGCGGGTACATTCCATGCACGCTTGCCTGATCAATGCTTCGGGTGTGTGCCATGCCAGCATCCCAGTGGAGATGGGATGTGAGGCAGCATGGAGGGGTTGGAGGCTGAAGAGATGAGGCCCAGAAGTGTTTGTGGGTGCGTTTGACCTGGCTCCTGACCAGGAGTGATCCCTGAGCACAGAGCCGGTAGTAAGCCCTGAGCACCACCAGGTGTGGCCCCTAAATAAAACAAAGGTAGGTGCCTAGGATGGCCCCTGTTGGAGTAAAATGAAGATGGGTCTGGCTTCAGAGCCCAGATCCTTGTCCCCAGGCCCTCCACCAGTCCTCTGGTGGTCATCACTGAGCCAGAGCCGATTGTCCAGACCCCTCTGCCCACCCCTGACCCAACCTCCCCTCTGGGCTCCTGCTCCATCTCCCACAAGGTCTGATTCTAGCTGCTTTTCCAAAGTTCCATGGAAAACCATCAGACTTCCGGCCCTTCCTGCAGCCTCTCCCGGATGGTGGCTCCTGTCCCTGGGTGCATGTGTCTCATAGAAGGATCATCTCTCCAACCAGGAAATCATACTGTCAGTGTGTGAGACTGTGTCTGCCTCTCCCCAGCACCCCGCCCCTGCACCCTCACACGAGGCCTCTGACCCCGTCCGGCTCTGCTCAGACCCAGAGACTTTGGCTAAGGAGCGGGAGGAGGTGAAGGCCGTGGGAAACCCTGGTATCCCCCAGCTTTGCGGCATCCCCCAGTTTTTGCGATGCCCGAGACAGGGCTCAGTGGTCTTCAGGGCACAGAAGACTTGCTCGGGAGGCTCAGCGCTGTGTCAGGTTTCGCCAACAGATGACCAAGGGTGGGCGGCCACAGTAACAGTACAACTATGTGGCAGTGTGGTCAGATCCATGAGCTCCCAAAGGGTCAAAATGAGGCTGGGCCAGGAAATCAGGGAAAACTTCCTGGAGGAAGTCAGTGCAGGCTCTGAACTGAGACCCAGAGGAGAGGAAGGGAAAGATTGTGTGGCCTATAGGGGCCCCAGCCAGAGAGGGCATGGAGGGGCCCTTTAGAAAGGGAACTTCTCTCAAAGTTTTCTTGCCAGGGAACAGAATTGGGAAGTCAGGGATTTAATCACAGCCATCTCATGAGCCGGCTCTGAAGGGGGAGTGGGTGTCTCATGGAAACCTTAATTGCTTAGCAGAGCTAAGAGGAGAAATAGGACAGGAGTGACGGGTCTGTGTGTCGTGTCTGATCTGTCACTTCTCTAGACAGCCGTTCTGCCTCTGCCTTCTTTCAGGTTCAAGGGGAGGGGGAGAAAGATCCTTCGGCTGCTCTGCCAAAGTCATTTAGGAGCAGAGATGGGACCTGGGTGCCCGCCTCCTCCCTTTTGAGGGCGATAGGTCCTTTGGGGTGCCCTCTTTGTCAGGGCCAGCTGGAAGGAGAGATTATTGTGTTCCCCCAGCTGTGCTCTTCCTTTGGAAGACGGACACTTGTTCATGTGCGTGGCTCTCTGCAGCCTGGGAATGCTGGAGTCAGCTGCTCTGTGAGCTCTCATGGGGAATTCGGTCCCCCAGGTCAGCTGGGCCTTCATGGCTAGCACCGGCATTGTGGTCCTGCCGGCCGATCGTTGCTGAGTCTGGTTCTGTTAGCGGCTGTGCCTCTTTCTTTTTTTGCTTTTTGGGGGTCACACCCGGCATTGCTCAGGGGTTACTCCTGGCTCTGCACTCAGGAATTACTCCTGACAGTTCTCGGGGACCATATGGGATGCCGGGATAGAACTCGGGCCGGCACAGGCTAGCCGCGTGTAAGGCAAACGCCCTACCCGCTGGGCTATCGCTGGCTCCTGCGGCTGTGCCTCTTGACACAGCTTTTGCTACCCACCGTGTGGTCTGGGGAGCTGGGCCTGGTGCCGGGTGAGAGCAGAGCGCCTGTGAGGGATGGGACAGGTGCAGGCATGGCCACGCCTCTCCTTATTTTTAGCCCTGCCCGTGGGTGGAAGATGCTAATGCAGACTCCTCGGAGTGGGGAGTCGAACTGGCGATGGGTTTACTGTTGCTATGGCGACTTCCTGTACACACAGGCTTCAGCGTCCTCCTGTGTGTGCATGTTCATGTATGTGTGCATGTGTGTATGTGTCTGTGTCTCTGCATGTGTGCGTGCAGTGTGTGAGCATGTGCATGTTTGTGCACGCATGTGAGCATGTTGTGCACATGCTTGTGTGTGAGCATGTACGTGTGAGCATGTGTGAGCATGTGTGTGCATTCGTATGAGTGTGCATGCATATGTGCATGAGTGAGTTGTGTGTGAGCATGTGCATGAGCATATGAGCGTGTGAGTGAATGTGTGAGCACGTGTGTGTGGCATGTGCATGAGCATATGAGTGTGTGAGTGCATGTGTGAGCACGTGTGTGTGTGAGCATGTGCATGAGCATATGAGCGTGTGAGTGCATGTGTGGAGCACGTGTGTGTGAGCATGTGCATGAGCATATGAGCGTGTGAGTGCATGTGTGAGCACGTGTGTGTGTGAGCATGTGCATGTACGGCCCTTGCGCCTCTTAGAAGGCGAGGGCCATGTGGGCAGCATTCTCTCCCTCTGGGCCTGACCTCCAGATTCTTGCCCTCCTCAGCGCTAAGTGCGGGTGCTGGGATGTGGTGGGACGCAGTCTCTCCAGCCAAAGTGGGTCATGTCACACCATGGGTTTCTCTGGAAAGATAGGGGGAGGTGATAATAGTCTTTGGTCACTTGAGAGGGCCCCTGAGTGATTTAATTCTTCTGGAAGAGACGATTTGTTTGAAGGGTCTGATGGAGCTGTAGATAAGCATTGTGTCTCTGGGTAATAAGGCACCACCTTTGGGGATCCCCTTTACGTCTGGTCATAACTTGAGCCCAGCACATGTTCTTTCATTTTTGTGGGGGAGGGTGTTTAGGCTGGACCCCCCACCATCTCCTGTGTGGTGGGCCTGCGCTGACCACTGCACCACCTCCTCAGCCCCACTAGTCCATGTCTTTGCTCTTTATTTTATCCTTTTTGTTTTTGGGTTACACCTGCTGGTGCCACTTTCCAGGGTTGTCCATGTTCTTGTTGCTGCTGAAGGGACTGAGGGGGTCCCTTCCCTCAAAACCCAGCCAGCCCGTGGAACCTTGTCCCAAGCCATATGTGCACCTCAGGGTGTCTGGGCTGCCTGGCAGGCGAAGCTGGAGACCCCCAGCTCTGTGCGGGGGTTAATTAATTTTGGGGTTAAGGAGCAACCTCTATTGCAGTACACTGTTGCCCAGAGCCTCTGCATCTTGCCTGGAGTTACCTCCTGCAGGCCATTTTGTGGATAGGAGGAGGACAGTTTGAATGTGGCAGTATATCTTACCATGTATTCTATGTTAGCTGGTATAAATATTCTCTCATGCTGCCACAATCATCGTCGGACTAGATAGATCTTACCAATATATTTACCTGGCAGCGTTGGTTCTCTAATTAGAAGAGAGAGAAATGCTGTTTGCCTCCAAGCAAGAAAGCATGACTCTCTAATAAGTGTAAAGGCTAATATACAAAACAACTATGAAGTAAAAATGAGAATCTTGTGAAGCCTTGGAGAAATATATACCTGGCTATAGCATATCCACTGGTATAGATGCATGCCTTTGTATTCTGAGGTACAGTTCATCTCAGATGCCCCTCCCCCACCTGCCAAGGACCTGCAGCCTTGGCAGGGCAACATTAACATTTCAGTGGGGCTAGGTGAGGTCCTGGGAAGTTACCTGAGGGGGATTGACCCTAACTGCTTTCTGTTGATGTGGGCAATCTGGACTGAAAAGTTATAAAAGCTGTAGCCTTTTCACCTTTTGGCCTTTTAGCCTTTTTGCCTTCTCCCTCTGCTCTCCTCTTCTCTTCCCTGTTGGGCCTTAGCACATGGTAGCAGCCATCTTGGCCTAGGATTCTAAACCTACACATGGCTGGGACCCAGCTAGGAACCTAAAGTCCGGGGTTTTCCTCTCACTGGACTGTTGGAGGACATGTTTAGCTAATCTGGGAGTTTTGTTGTTTTGCTCACTCCCAGATTAATCTTATTTAAGCCAAGGTTCATTCTAATGAGATCTCTCTTCTATGTAAACACTGCTAGAGGGTGTGGCAGTTACAGAAGTCACCTTGATTGAATAACTTCTGACTTATACATCTACTAAGACTTCTATGTTTTCTAGATTGGGCACAGCTCCTCTTTATACCCACTGCACCCAACGTGGGACAGTTAGAATTTACCAGAAGACTACCACCCTGGCTACGCTGAGACTAAAGGAAGACTATAGGAAGGATCATACTAGTTTGCTCTAAGCAGGCGAGTATGACCCTTTCAGTACATGAGAACAAGATACTCAGAATCACACTGGTGCAGATAATAATAAGGACCTTGTGGATACCATCTAGATTACATGAAGCTCATGAAGTTAAGATGTATTACTTTATATCAGCCCCTCTCTCTCCAGTGTTTTACATAAGAGATAATCTCGGGATTAGTCCTTGGTGTAACCTTTGTTTATACCTGCAATAGGGTGTGGCACTACACTCTGTTTAGGGTTCTTTGTTGGCATGACAACCTCCCAATTGGATTACTTTGGTGTATATAAGGGGCTGACTTGAGGCCCCTTCACCTTTTACCTTTTGGTTCCTCAGCCTTCAGCTTTTTGGCTCCTGCGGCTTTTGGCTTTTGGCTTTTGGCCTTTTGCTTTTTGGCCTTTCGCTCCGTCTGGGTAGGACTCAGCTCGGGTGAGATCCTCTCTCTGTGGTGGGAGACTTAGGCTCTTTTGTATGGTCTAAGTTCGGACCAGAGCTAGAGTTTGTTCATTATATTGGAGTGCTGTGGAAGAGCTTTTGTACTATTAAAAGCCATTTTTTGGAACTGCACCGACTCGTGAGTTTTCATCTTTCTCCCGGCGTCCTCGGAGGTAGAAGACAACCTCTGTCCTGACACTGTCGGGGACCCCGCGGCGTTCCCGACACTGGACTGTATACCAGAAATGTGAGAGTAAAGCCTTTTAAAACTGAGCTGGACTCCTGAGTTTTCATCTATTCCCCTCCAGCTTCGGAGGTAGAAGGGAACTCATTTTCTGACATCGTTGGGTACCCCAGCAGCTCCCCAACAAACTCCTGTCCCCACCTAGTGCCAGTTCTGGCACAAAAACAGAGGGTGCCGCTCGTTTTGGGGAAAGTCCTCTGCCCAAGGCCCTCCCCCTGAGCGCTGTCGGCAGGGCAAAGCTGCTCTTGCTAACCCTTGCAAATTCAATGCCAGAGTCCTGGCGTGGCTCACAGGCCACAAACCCATACCCGTGGCTGGAGTGACAATACAGTTGCATGGGACCAAACCAAGCTTGATCCCCGGCACCCCATAGGGTCCCCTGAGCACTGCCATGAGTGATTCCTGAGCACAGAACCAGGAGTCACCCCCTGAGCATCCTGGGTGCATCCCAGAAACAAAAAACAAAGCAAAAACCCCAGGAATGGAACCTGGAGCTTCCGTTTCACTCCTTGCCGTGGTCTGGTAGCTGCCCTGAGGTCCCAGGACAGACAGAGCCACGGAAACCGTGGGTCTGCCTGCACAAGGACACAGCACTTGACTACAACGTGGGTCACGTGGATGGGCCTGGAGCGGGTTGGGCAAGGCCTGAGCCTAATGGTCTCACTTGTCTGTGGGTGCAGAGAAAGCAAGAGACAGGTGGTGTCTGAGGACAGCAGAGCCTTCTGTGGACGCTGGCCACAGAATTGAGGTGACAAGTTCTTATGCACTAGGGGGAGAAGTGGACAGGAAGGATCATGGTGACCTCAGACGAGGGTCTGGATATTTTGGTGTGGGTCGGGTGCAGTTGGTTTGGCCCCTGCTGCTGTGGGCCATGAGGCTGATTGCTATAAACTTCCTCGGAGACTTCGCAGGGCAGCTGGTGCTGCCGAGTGAGGCTTGGGCGGTGGCACCAGGCACGCTGCTCCCTGGAGTCCACAGGAGTCTAAGGGGACCCATTTCCCACCATCTCTCCTGGGCAGCCAAGTTGGGGGGCCCTGCACTATAGCCCTGACATCCCTTAGTCCAGGACTAGTGGCCACAGTGGCCGAGGATCCCGTGGATGCTGGGATCTGTGCGCTCCCAGAGGGTTTGCCCAAACTTGGGGTGAGCATGTGGGTCGGTCTGGGAAGGGGCTGTGTCCCTGCCTCCCCACAGGTGCTGGGCTGGGGGCCAGAGCCCTGAAGGGTCAGAGACCTGCTCTGTGGAAGGAGCTTTAGTGTGTGAATTGCTCTCTGCACGGCGAGCAGGCCTACCAAAGATCACACGAGCTCTAGGCGAGGGACCCCTCACTGTCTGTCCTAAGTGGCGCCCACAGGCCTTTCTGTTTGTCCTGCCTAGCCTTGCCCCTGAGTCAGCCCTGGCACTCCAGTGGAAGGCCCCTTTGTCCAGAACACTGGCTGAGATGGAACTCCATTTCCTGAGGCCACCAGCACCCCTGAGGGGTGAGGGAGCTGCAGCTGGTGCAGTGCTCATGAATTGTTCAGTTTTATTATCCTCGTTAACAGGAATGTTGCTTTGTGGCTCCACAATCAGCAGCACCATCTGGAGCCCCCAAAGCCTGGGCTGGAGGGTGGGGAGCAGAGAGGAGCCGCCAGGGGCCCTCCCTCTCAGAGCCCAGCCCCGCTGCTAGGAACGAAGGGGTCCCGTACTTGGGTGCAGTTCCCCCACCCCAGGAAAACAAAGCTCAGACTCCATCTAACAAACACTAAACTACCCCCATGACCCCTGTGACCCTCGGCTTGGCTGCTGGCACCCCAGGGAGCAGGTTGGAACATCCCAGGCTCCCCACAGGGTGAGCAGGGTTGAGAGACCCACAGTGCCTTGCCTTGTTTGGAGGAGGTGGCGCCACCTGGTAACCATGGCAACCAGCACCCTGCCACCCTTGGTGGCCCTTAGCAGCCCCTTCTCCTGCCCTTCCTGTCTACCCCCTCCTGAGCTGCTGCCCTGTCTCTGTCCTGCAGGCCTTCCCAGTGCCCCAGGGGAGTGCCAGCCAGGGGCACATATTGGTGGCCCTGCCATGACCCCATCCCACAGGGAAGGGTGTCCCAACCCCAAGCCCCGCTTCCCCTCTGCCATGGGGACACCCATCTGTCAGATCCAGTCTCCCATCCGTGATGGCAGCTGGGGGGGCTGCTGGGATACACTGAGGTTGGTACATACCAGGTCCTTTCACGGGCTGTCTTGAGGACCCGCCCACTCCCGCTCGGGGCTCTGCCTATGCTCCCACCTGTGATTTTCTGGGTGCCACTCGGAGGCGTCCGGGAACTTGTCCCTATGCTCGGCAGTTTGCAGGGAGGGGACCGGATGTCCCATGCTCCAGCTGGCTGTGCCAGCAGCTGACCCGACTGTAGCAAAGCAGGGAAGCCCATAGGGCGCAAAACCAACCAGTTGTGCTGGCTGGAAGGTGCTTGCAGATTCCCACAGCCCTGGAAAAGAGGAAAGCTGGAGGATGAGAGCTGTGAGTGGGGCAGGGCACAGCCCTGAGAAGAGCCAGTTGACAGCCGGGTTGGCATTACACATAATCTGGATTTCCTCGTGCCACAGGGCAGCCGTAAGTGTCTGGGAGGAAGGGACAGTAGCATCAGGAGGGGAGGGCTTCCTGGAGGCGGAGAGCTGCAGTCTGTGGAAATCAGTGGCCCCAGGGAGGGATTATCAGGATTAAGGGGCAGGATCTGCCTTGGCCCTCCAGTGTCTATCTGAGGTGTCACTGCAGGCTTGGCTCTGGGGATCAGTCCCCGGGATCCTGGAATGGAACGGGTGTTGGAGGTTCGGGATCTGAGAGGGGGCCTCACCTTCAGTGAGACCCTGGGGTCTTGAAAGAGCGTCCCCCACCCTACAGGCTAGCTGGGCTCTGTGTGTGAGGAGTTTCAGGGTCTGTCCCCCCACCTGAGTGAGCCCAAGGGTTTGGGACCTGGAGCCCATTTTCTCAGTGAGTTTGTTTTCTGGTGGGTCCAGGATGAAGACTCTGGCCTAGCGCTGCCAGCCCAGTGCTCCCGCCACGCCCAGGAGCCTTCTCTCCAGCTTATCCCTGGGTACAGCGGCCAGTGTGACCGTGCTCTTCTGCGTCCCCACCCTGCCCGCCTCAGTCTGTTGTGCTGGCAGCGGCTGGCAGGCCAGGAGGAGCCCCAAGGACGGAGAAAGGCGTGGGGTGGGCACACATACGTGGGGGGCTCCTGTGTGCGTGGGGTGGGCACACATACGTGGGGGCTTCTGTGTGCGTGGGGTGGGCACACATACGTGGGGGCTTCTGTGTGCGTGGGGTGGGCACACATACGTGGGGGGCTTCTGTGTGCGTGGGGTGGGCACACATACGTGGGGGCTTCTGTGTGCGTGGGGTGGGCACACATACGTGGGGGCTTCTGTGTGCGTGGGGTGGGCACACATACGTGGGGGCTTCTGTGTACGTGGGGTGGGCACACATACGTGGGGGCTTCTGTGTGCGTGGGGGTGGGCACACATGTGGGGGGCTTCTGTGTGCGTGGGGTGGGCACACATACGTGGGGCTTCTGTGTACGTGGGGTGGGCACACATACGTGGGGGCTTCTGTGTAGCGTGGGGTGGGCACACATACGTGGGGGCTTCTGTGTACGTGGGGTGGGCACACATACGTGGGGGCTTCTGTGTGCGTGGGGTGGGCACACATGTGGGGGCTTCTGTGTGCGTGGGGTGGGCACACATACGTGGGGGGCTTTTGTGTGCAGGGTTTTGGCACTCCCCCTGCTCCCCAGCGCCTCGCAGACCCCTTGAGAGGATAAGATTGATGCCAGTGGCAGGCTGGGGTCTCGCCAAGGACAAAGGCATATGCATGGTCACAGGTGGATGCCAGTCCAGAACGGCAGGATGGGGGCCCTGGGCAGGAACTGTCCAGACCATGACAAACAGCACAGTAAACTGGGGCCTCGTGTCCCTGGTCCCTGGGGGCATGGAGGGGAAGTCTGTGCAGGGGGCAGGGCGGCCTCCCAAGATCCAGCCCCCGGCTGGTCCTGCCTTCAGGACCCCAGGCACAGTCTCCCCTGAGACTGCCCTTGGCCCCGCTCTGCTCTGTGCCCTCACCCACCTCCGCTGATGACAGCTGTCAAGATGGGGCCGTCCTCATCCTCATTCAGGCATGCGGGGGGGGGGCCCATTTCCCGCACCCCAGGCAGCACCCGCTCTCCTCTGCATGGCTCCTGCTAGGCTGTGCGGGCCTGTCTGCGTTGTGGGGAGCTGCAGCATCCACCACTGCCCCTTCCAGGTGGTGCCCCCACTGCATGCATGCATCCATCCTTCCTTCCTCTTTCCTTCCTCCCTCCCTCCCTCCCTCCCTCCCTCCCTCCCTCCCTCCCTTCCTTCCTTCCTTCCTTCCTTTTTTTTTTTTTTTTTGCTTTTTGGGTCACACCCAGCGATGCTCGGGGTTCCTCCTGGCTCTGCACTCAGGAATTACTCCTGGCGGTGCTAGGGGGACCATATGGGATGCCGGGGATCGAACCCGGGCCGGCTGCGTGCAAGGCAAACGCCCTACCGCTGGGCTATCGCTCCGGCCCCCCACTGTATCCTTTCTCCCTGCTTCCTCCCTCCACCCTGCTCTCCCTCTCCCTGATCCCATATCCCTCCTCCCTCCCTGCTCTCTCCCTCTCCTTCCCACATCCCTCCTCCCTGCTCCTGCTCTCCTCCCTCCTCCAATTTTTGCTTTCCCTCCTCCCTGCTTCCTCCCCTCCCTGCTTTTCCTTTGCTCCCGTTCTTTCTCCCTGCTCTCTCTCCTCCCTCCATGACACCCCCTGCTCCCTCCATTTCTCTTCCTCCCTTCTTGCTCCTCTTCCTCCCTGCTCTCTCTCCACACCCAGGGCTACTTTCTGAAAAGTACAGGAGCATTTCCACGTGCAGGCCGGGCTGCCCGCCTGTTTGCCCCTGCACAGAGACCCTTTGTGCAGGAAACCGAGCTGTCCTGCCAGTGTCTGCACTGAAAACACACACACAGACTCACACACACACTCCTGCACGCTCACACACAATCAGGAACACGCAGCCTCTGCCCCAGCTCTCATTCACTCTCGCATGCTCTTGCAGACTCTCGATGCACACACACACACACACACACACACACACACACACATCTTGCACTCTCCTAGACTCACACTTACACACTCTTGCACGTTTCCACATTGCTTGCACTCACACGCTCTCACACTCACGTGTTTTCTCAGACTCTCGCCACTCTTGCACTCTCACCCGTAGGAGCTGCAGTTCCCGCTCCAC
The DNA here is from genome assembly GCA_021461705.1 of Cryptotis parvus. Lineage (NCBI taxonomy): Eukaryota > Metazoa > Chordata > Mammalia > Eulipotyphla > Soricidae > Cryptotis > Cryptotis parvus. Next base: position 398,384 of record JAJIBD010001514.1, on the reverse strand, counting down.
GGTGCTTCTTGAGAGCAGCAGCGAGACAACAGGTCCACTATAGCTGGTGCTGTCCTGGGGCCGGGGCACGTGGTCCCCATGGAGGCCACTCTCCCCGCCCAGCCCTGCACAATCCCAACCTTTGTGGCTGATGAAGAATTGTGGCCTGTCCCTGTCCCCACAGACCCCACCCTGCTGGCCCCCAAAGGTCACAATGGTGAGGTCACAGAAAAGCCTGTGGCCAGAAGGCCTGTCCTGGGAGCCAGGGCCAGCCTCCCACGCACCCAGCCCCAGCTTGCAGGCTGTGCAGCATGCGGGGACCCCAGCAGGGCCTGGGGGGCCTGAGGAAGTTTCTGCCTTCTGTGTCCCCAGACTGCCCCTGTAGAGGGCTGAGGCTCTCTTCTGCAGACCCCAACTCCCATGAAGTCGGGGTACTCTGGGGGCTCTCAGAGGGAAAGAACATGGCAGACATTCAAGCCACACTTCCCGAGCTCTGCCCGCATGTCCCATGGCAAGCGTGTTTTAATGGGGGGTCCTCCGCATCCCAGGAAGGGGGCTTCTCTGTGGCCTCTGGGGCCAAGGCGCTGAGGTACTGGGCGGGTCCAAAGTGACAATGGTCGATTCCACCCTGAATTTGGACCAGGGCTAAGAGTTGGGACATTCACAGCAGAGGGAGATGGTGCAGATCTGCAGGTGGGCACGTGGGCACGCGGGGGAGACAGCTCCTGCCAGACCCCTCCTGTCCTTCCTGCTGGCTACCCTGGCCACCTCCTGCTGCAGGCCCGTTCCTTAGCTCTGCTCTCTCCTGCCCACACCAGAGTATAACTGTCCAATGTTGACTAACCATGTCTCACCAGCCACGTCGCTCACTGACATTCCACCGGCCCTGTCACTTCGCTGACCCGCCATCATCTCTGTCACGGTTTCCATCCTGGTCACTCACTGTCCCCACCATCCCTGTTGGTGCTGCCACCTCCAATGTCAGGGCTCCCTGTCCTCTGTGGCCCCAGCATCTGGGACACTGGCTCCGTGGGTGTTGTGGACACATGGCCTCCCCAGGGAGTGGAGCTGGGGTGGGGATGGGAGGGAGGCTGGCACTGAGATGGGAGAGTGCTGGGGCCAGCCAGGGGAGCTCTGAAGCCACGGGGTGGCGTCTGGGAGGTGCAGGGGCACCTCTGGGAGACCTCTGAACCCTGCAGGAGCACAGAACCCCCTTCTGCTCTGAGCAGTGTCTCAGCTAAAAATAGCAGCGGTGTCTCTGCCTGTCTCTGCAGCCTGGCTCCCGCCCACGGCGTTTCTGCTTGGCAGAGACAGTGGGCGCAGAGCAGGGGGTGGAGGGCAGGTAAGGGGGCCCGGGCTGAGCATGGACACCCCTGGGGCTGGGCCCCTTCTCAGTGTGTGAGCTGGGAGTGGAAGCTGTGTGATTCCATGCGGGAAAGCCCCTCCTGAACTCAGGCAGATGCAAAGCTTCTGATCTCTGCTTGCCACCTCTGATCTGTGAGTCCCCAGCCCACTGCTGAGGAAAAACCCACTTACTGGGTCTCTGCTGGTGTCTGGGCTGCCACTAGCGGGGATGGGCAGAGAGTCCGTGGGAGTGATGCCCTCAGAAAGGCAGAGACTCTAGGCTACCCTTGCCCGTGAGCCCCTGGACCCACAGGGGATTCCCCAGACCCCTGGCTTCCTGTAGCTCCCCACCCCCCCCACCCCTGCCACCTCCCGCCACCCTCAGGCGCCTCACAGGTGTTTCTGCATTCTTCTCTCCTGGATGTCATCTTCGCACCCAGTGCAGGGTGCCCCCTTCACCACAAGCATGGAGTCCCACTTTGTTTTTTCTTTTTGGGTCACACCTGGCAATGCTCAGGGGCTTCTCCTGGCTCTGCACTCATGAATTACCCCTGGTGGTGCTTGGGGGACCATATGGGATGCCGGGATCAAACCCTGGCTGCCGCGTGCAAGGCAAACGCCCTCCCTGTTGTGCTATTGCTCCAGCCCCTGGAGTGCCCACTTTTTTCTTTGCTTTTTTTTGGGGGGTCACACCGGCGATGCTCAGGAGTTACTCCCTGGCTCTGCACTCAGGAATCACTCCTGGCGGTGCTCAGGGGACCATATGGGATGCCGGGATCGAACCCGGGCCGGCACAAGCCGGCTGTGTGCAAGGCAAACGCCCTACCCGCTGGGCTATCGCCGGGCCCCTGGAGTGCCCACTTTGAAAGCTGCCCCCTTTGTGCCACCTTGGGGAGTTGCCACTGCCTCCATTGCCAGGCAGGCTGGGGAGACACAGCCGTTCCCCGGCAGTGACACCACGGCCCCTGGCTTTGGAGAGTCTGTATGGGGGTGGGGACACTGCTGGGCAGGACAGTGCTGGTTCCAGGCAAAGTCCCTGCTCGGTGGCCTGAGGCATCTCCCCCAGGGGTGGGCTCCAGGGCCCGCCCAGCACAGTCTGGGGAAGGACACTGGGACACCTGCGTCTCTCTGAACAGCAGGAGCTGTCACTTGTCTGGATCCCAAACCAGGGCTGCAGTTCTGATCAGGCTATCCACCCCCCTCTGCCCCCCCACCGGCATCCTTAGCGCTTGGCGGCTCAGTCTAGTTCCCTTTCCTGCCGATCTACCCAGTTTCATCCTTCAGATTCGTGGCGGGTTTACAGAAACGCTGTTTGCTGAGTAGAGCATGTTCTCGTGCTTCCTGCACAGTCAATTAAGGTAATTGCAGGCTCAGAGGAATAAGTGAGACGTTCCTCCCGGGGTGAGCGGCTGAGCAGTGCCCAGGGACAGAGAATGAAAAGTGCAAAAAGGCCTCCTGCTCCCGTGGCAGCAGGAGGGCTGCCTTGACCCCTCGCTGAGCTTCCGTCTTGGTGCTGATCCAAATCAGGCCTTCCCTTGTGCCTGTGTTCTACCCTTCGCCCCTGGCTGGACTCTACCCCTGGTGCTCCTGTGGCTGGGCTCTACCTGTGCCCCTGGGGCTGGGCTCTACCTGTGCCCCCTGGGGCTGGGCTCTCCCCTCTGTAAGTTTCTGTGGCAGTCCCAGAGCACAGATATTGCTGGATGCTGTGTCTGTGTCGGCACGTTTCTGTCCGTTTCTGTTTGTTGTTTTGTTTTAGATTCGGGGTCACACCTGGCAGTGCTCAGGGGGTTACTCCTGAGTCTGCACTCAGGAATCGCTCCTAGAGGTCTAGGGAGACCCCAGGAGATGGTGAGACTCGAATCTGGGTCTGCCATGAGTAAGGCAAGCGCCCACTTGGGCCCTGTCTCTTCATTCCTGTCCCTCCACTTGCCGTAGTCACTGCATTCCCCTTCCGAGAACCAAGCGGCGTGCAGCAAAATTCAGACGCTGAGGCTTGCCCAGGCCTTGGCCCCTGAGCCACACCCTCCTTCTATCTTCTCTCAGCTCCTGGGCACCAGTACTGCAATGGGCTGCATACCTGGCGCCCTGGGCATGGGGCAGCTGCTGGTAGCCCCAGCTCCTCAGGGACCCTGGGAATCAGGCGGAGAGGAAGGGTGGTGGGTGGGTAGGTGGGTGCCACAGACGGGATCAGATGTGGGCCCTGCAGGTGGGGTGCCTAGCACTGGGCACCCAGAATGCACAGCCCGGCCTGCAGACGGCCTTGCCCGGAGGCCACAGAGCAGCCTCAGTTGGGTTCTGGCCTTCTCCCCGCCATGCCTCTCCCAGAGATTAAAATCTCCAAGGAAAGCTGAGAAAACCCCCTGGAAGACAAAGGCGGGTCTTTGTGCGACATTTCTGGACATTTAAATGACTTTCTGTTCTTTCCTCCCTGGCAAAATGGGAAGCCAGAGCGGCCGAGTGAGGAGGTGCGGAGGGAGCCTCCACTGCAGGTCCCCCTGCTCATCGCACGGTTGGGAAGTCACCCAAAGTTGCCTTTCAGGGGCCCAAGCCCTCAGTGGCCCTGTGGGCTCCCCAGAGAAGGAACAGGGGCACTCAGCCCCCCAGTTGCTTGTGCACCAGTGTCTGCTGTGCAGGACTTGGGGTCCCTTCTTGCCCCACCCCCCAAGGCATTTCTGCCGGCGTTCAGGTGAGCAGGGAAACCGGGATCAAGAGGTCAGAAGGTGTGAGAATCGGCCCAGCCTTGGCCTTGGTTCCTGGAGCACCGACTTTCCGGGTTCCTGTGTTGGCGGGGCTCTGTGAGAGCTGTGGGCCAGGACCCCCAAACACCTGTGGGTCCGTGTGCGCCCCAGTACCCATTTGCACTGTTCAGTTCTTGGAAAGTCCCTCGAGGTTATTTGCCTTTTTTGAATTCTCCTGGGTTCTTGGCCTCTGTCTTTATTTACTCCTCTATTTGTTTTGGCTTTGGGGCCACACCCCGCGGTCCTGGCTCTGTGCACATGAATCACTCCTGGAAGTAGTCAGGGGAGCTTCTGGGGTGCCTGGGACCAAGCGCCTTACTGGTAGCACCATTGCTCTGGCCCCTGTCTTTAAGGAGACAGGCGCTGCTGCCCTCCGGAGCACATGCCCTCAGGAGGAGTGGCAGCTGGAAGCCTGGAGATGCCTGAGCTGTGCCCGCAGTTAGTGTGGCTCTGGGGGGCCCGCCTCCCTGGGCAGAGCCCCCACCCTCCACACCTGACCTCCCTCCCTAGCCCCCGTGTTCCTGCCACACTCCACTAACGCCCGTTTCCATAGCAGCTGGACACTCGCATGGTCAGCCCAGCTCCTCTCCTGAAGCCACTTGAGTCCAGGGCAGCTGGAGCACTGAAGGGGGCAGCACCCACAAGCTCAGATGCCCACATAGAGGGACTGAGGCTCCCTGGCCACACTCGACGCTCACAGCTGCTGCCCCTGGGGCCCACAGCTCTGCCCCAAGTCCTCCAGGGACACAGTGGGACTCACTCTCCTCTGCTTCCCAACAGTGACACCCAAAGGGGACCCTCCAGTCATTGTCAGTGGGCGGCGGTCTCTGGGTGTGCCAGAGGACGAATCCTAAGAGGGGTGATATACCTTGAACACCCTCCTGCCAAACTGAGTGTTTGGGCTGCCCAGTCCAGGGCACGTCCATGGCAGCATGGACATGCACAGCAAGTTAAGGAGGCAAAGGAAAGACAGAGCTGGGCAGTCTGTATGTCCTCCCTCCCTCCCTCCCTCCTTCCCTCTTTCCCTCCTTCCCTCCTCCCCTCCTTTCTCCTCTCCTCTCCTCTCCTCTCCTCTCTTCCCTTCCCCTCCCTTCTCCTCTCCTCTCCTCTCCTCTCTCCTCTCCTCTCCTCTCCTCCTTTCTCCTTCCCTCTCTTCCCCTCCCCTCCCCCCCCCCCCCCTCCTCTCATGTTGGAGGTTGTTGCTTTCTGTGTCTTCTGTAGTGCCAGGACAGCACCTGGGGCCCCTCCCTGGCCATGAGCCTAACTGAGCCTGTTGCAGCTGCCTTTGTAAGCAGTGAGTCCTGGTAAGGGAGCAGGAGGTGGGATGGGGTGTGGGATGGGGTGTGGGACAGGGTGCAGGGCAGGGTGCTGGGCTGGGTGGGGTGTGGGGTGGGGTGGGGATGGGGTGTGGGGGGGGGGGGTGCAGGGGTGGGGGACACGGGTGTGGGATGTGCCTTCCAGGTAAGAGGAGAGAGAGATGTGGTGGGGGCTCAGTGGCCAGGGCAGTCTAGCTGGGAGGAGAGGGCCAGCTCCCGGGGTGAAGGGTTGGAGAGGGACTGACTGGTGGGGGAAGGAGGGGTGTGACGGGCTGTGGCTGGGGCCGCATTAGTGGGATTAATCTGTCAGGGGTGCGGGATGGATGGTTGGGGAGGGCAGGGTCCCATTCTCAGGCAGCCCCTCTGGCAGGCAGGGTCCCTTCAGAGCGCCCCTCCCCCGTCTCATGGACAATTCTCGGCTCTCTTCTTGATTGGTTCAGAGTGAGCCTGTAGCAGCTCCCTCACGAGGGGGCTGGCCCCCTGGTGTGTGTGTGCTCAAGGCCTGGACCCCAGGGCCCTTTGTATCAGCCAGGCTGGGGAGGGGGCTTCTGTCTCTGTCCTCGTGGTCTCCGCTGGGGGGCTGGCAGAGGTGGGGGTGCCCATGCTAGGGAGACCCCATCCCCTGCCCCAGTCAGACTGAGGTCCAGGCATTCATGGTCCTCTGTGGACCCCTACCAGGACTGCCCCCCCACGTGCCTCCCCCTCCCAGCACCCCCTGTGCGCCCTGCGTTAGGGAACCAGGGTCTGCAGACATGCTCAGCTTTTGTTGCGTGGTTTGGGGGCCACATGCAGCAATGCTTAGGGATCATTCCCAGAGGTGCTGGGGTCCGACCTAGGGCTCCCCAAGCAGACCTGAGCCCCAGCTGTGAGCCTCTGTCTGCTTTGAAGACCCCCATCCTCCCCTCGCTCCGAGCAGCCATTTCTCTCTTCTTAGCAACCCCCTGGCCATTCTTGCAGACACAGTAGGGGGAAGGCGGCTGCGGGGTCAGCTCTATGCCCCTGCCCGGCAGAGGGTCTGCAGCCTGGAGGGGAGCAGAATCATCCTTACCTGACTCTGGCTCTCAGGGCACTGGATGCCCACTGTGCAGCACAGCCAGCAGGCACCGGCCTTGCACACGCCTCCTCCCCAACACATGGGGTCTGCTGAGGCTCTCTGAGTGTGGAGGCAGCAGTCAGCCCTGAGCACCTCCGGTGTGACCCCAAGCCAGAAGGAAAAGCTGCTGCTCCTCAGTGCTCAGCCCCGACTTCGTGCTCCCGGCACTCATTCCCTGCCCCAGACCTGCCCGGGATGGAGACCAGAGTGAGGCCAGACGAGCCGTCCCGACTGCTATCACATTTGCCCACCAGAGCAGCAGAGAGGGGGCTGGGGGCTTCGCTGTGAGGTCCAGCCTGGGGCCGCCAGGACAGCCCAAGGCAGCTGCCTCTCTCCTCCTGTAAATAGAACTTTCCAGGCCTGGGGGGTGGTCGGGGCATGGGTCTCCCTGGTGCCGCCCACTCAGCTGCCAGTGCCCATCAGCCCCTGCTCGCCACCCTGGCGTCTTTGTCTTCCCAAGACCAGCGTCAGCTGGAAGCAGATGGCATGTCCTGGGGTCCCTGGGGGCAACAGCCAAGTCTGTCCCAGAATGCCTGTGGTCTAGAGCGACCGTGCTGGGCAGGGCCTGTCCAAGGCCCTAAGCTGAGGGACCTGCCCACCCAGGCCATCCTCAGGGCTGTGAGCCTGGTGGGATACCGGGGCTGGGTTGGCTCCGCAGGCCTCCCTCTGGGCCTCTGGACTGTCTCTGCTGGCTGGATGGTGCTCCCCCCCCCTCCTCTCCTCCTTCCCTCCTGCTCCATCCCTCCTCCCCTTCTTTTCTCACCTCTACCTAACGCTCTCCTTCCCCCCTTCCTCCTGGGTCTGGTGTATTCAGGGTGTCATTTCAAGGGGTGACTATCAAATCCTTTTGCTTTTGGGATCCTGACCCAGTGGCCTGAGAAGGGGGTAAGGGTGTGGCTGAGGCGGGCACAGCCTGGAATGGTGTCGGGTGCCTGTTGAGTGCTGGTGCTCGGGTTTACGCAGGTACCAGCCTCCTGTACTGGGCACCACTCACAGCCATGCCTACGCTTGGCCGGGGAGGCCACAGTCATACCCACTGCTCGAACCAAGAGAGTCACGGGGCCATGCTGTCTCTGCCCGCCTCTTCCTCACGTGCCCCCGGGGCACTCTTCCTCATCCCAGACGGTCCTAGCCCGGCCCCAGACCCATCTCCATCTGCTTCTCGGCTGTTCCCTGGTGCCCGGGTGCTCTCGCCGTCCCAGTGAGCCCCTCATGGTGCCCCAGTTGGTGTGCGTAGCCCCCTTCCCCACGAGGAGGAGAAGGGTGGGGTCCTGAGCCCTGTGGTCACCCTGTCAAGTCCCTTTCGGTAACTGAGTTGGCAGACCTTCAGGAACGGGCAGGGGTGAGGAGTTCATGCTGATCGTGATCCAGGGATAAGGCATGTCCACCTGGAGAAGGTGGGCTGTGGGCGGGGACCCCCACCCACCAGGAAGGCCCCTTGGCTTCTCCTGCTTGGCTCCTGGGAACAGGCTAGAACCTGGGCAGCAGCTGTCGGGAGGAGCAGCTCCCTGAGTAAGAGCAGTGCAGGGAGGGTCAGACGGCACCCAGAGGGCATAGGACGGCCCTGATCTCAGCAGGCATCTCTGTCACTGAGAACTTGCCAGTGGTGCCGGAGCATGGGGGCTGGTACTCAGCCTCCACATCTCCAGCCCCGTTCCTGGCCTGCCCACAGGAGACCTCACTCCCGGGGCACAGATGCTTGCAGCCGCCCAGGTGGAGTTAGGGGTCGTACACCGGGATCCTGACTCCCAGGTTCCTGTTTCTGCCGTGTTCCCTGTCCGCTCTGTAGCTGGGATACCACTTGTCCATCTGGTCGCTAGGGACAAGCTCCTTTCCACCTTGGCCCTCACCCCACCCCATTCTCCTGTGCCCCCATCTCCCCCTTCTCAGATTCAATCTCAAGTGCATCGGGGAGAGGGGGCCACCCGCGCGGGCGAGGCGCGAGACAATGGATTTTCATCAGCCCCCATCGATCTGCACGGGTGCCCGGCCAGGAAGGGCCCTCGCAGCCCCCCCCGCAGCCCCCACCCGCCGACTGGGGCGGTCACATCGATTGGCTCCCGAGATAATAGAGCCGCCACAGGCAGGGCCCTCTGGGAAGGAGCGGGAGGCGCCGCACGCAGCCGCCCGCCCGAGTTCATCAAACTAGCAACAGGATCGCAGGCGGCGGCAGGCGGGGTGTCGGGGTGTCGGGGCGGGACGCCTCGTTACTGACAGCCACCAGCTGCGCCGCGCCGCGATGTGGCCTCCGGGCCCCAGCCGCAGGCAGATTCCCCCGCTAATCCCCAGGGCTGGCCCTGCCAGGGCTCCGGGGCGGGCGGCCGGGGGGCATGAGGTAAGCCCTCGGCGCCCCCAGCCGGCCCAGGCCCGGCGAGCGGACAGACGCGGCGGCCGGACCGACCGTGGCCTGCGCGGGCAGCATGTACGGGAATTACTCCCACTTCCTCAAGTTTCCCACCGGCTTTGGCGGTGAGTGTGGGGGTGGGACCTGGGGCCGTGGCTGCAGGGAATCACATCCGTAGGTCCTGGGAGTGTGTTACTGGGTGAGTGTGGGGGTGCAGGGTGGGAGGGAGAGGGAGGGGGACAGGCTGGACTGGAGCACAGTGGTGGGCCTTAGCTGAGGACCTGTTTGCTCATGCAACTTCCCGGTCCCAGGAGAGACTCGCAGCCTAGTCCAGGGAGAGTCTCCTGCAGGAGGGTGGGCGGTGGGAGGTTTAGGGGGAGTGACAGAAGGACTTGGCCCGGCACCTCCTTCCCCAGCTCTCCCCAGGACCCCCAACTGCCTAGCCCTTGTCCCGACAAAGGAGCCCAGTACAGGGTTCTCCTTTTCTGAGTGTGGCTGGCTGCTTGCTCCCCAGTTCCAGCTCTGGGGGTCCCAGCCATGTTCACAAGCAGCACAGCTGGCCCGGCTGGGAGTGAGGCCTCTGCCCATCAGCTGCTGGCTGGGCTGGGCTGGGCCACCGGACCACCCCCAACCAGCCTGGTCCCCATTCGTGCTGCATGTGTGTGGCTGTGAGCATGTATGTGTGTGTGCGTGTGTGTGCCCGTGTGTGAGTCCATGAGCACATGTGGGTATATGCGAGTGTGTGTGCATGCATGTGTGAGTGCATGTGTCGGTGCACATGTACCTGTGTTTGCATGCATGTGCGTGGACATGTCTGACACACTGGGAGTCAGACACTTGCCGGGCTGAGGGTGAGGCCCTGCCCCTGCACCGCGCCATCTTCCCTGCAGCTGAGAGCTGTGTTCTGGGGCACAGAACTTTTGGTGGCTTCCCTTCCGATGCGCTTCTCTGAGGGTTTCTCCGACCCCAGGCAGGCTCCTGTAGGCCTAGGACCACCCTCATCTGTGCTGGGAGTAATGGGATGCAGGAGCATGTGGCTAGAGGAAGGTGGGGTGCAGAAGGAGCACCCCCGGGGAGCACCTTCCCACTGTCCTGTACTGAGGGGGAAACCAAGGCACAGAGGCAGGGCTGGCCACAGCTTGGTCGGCTCGAGAGGGCGGACCTTCCAGAAACTTAACCATAGTGTCCTGCAGACTGCAGAGGGTCAAGGAGGGGGACTGGGAGAGAAAGCGTGAGCAGTGGAGAGAGGGAGAGAGACGGGGAGCGAGAACAGGAGGAAAGCGTGGGGATACTGTGTTTGCACCCCAGTCTGACGTGCAGTGTGACCCCCTCCAGTCCCGTTGGGTGCGTCCCACCCTCCACCTCTGCCCCAGAACTCTTGGTGGGCATCAGAGAAGGAGCCCGAGTATGCCTTGTGGCCATGGAGACACTCGGGCCAGGAAGGGGTAGGAGTGGGGCCTGGATGCGGCCCAGGGCTGGCGCCCGGCAGGGTCGGCTCCATGCTGGGGAGTGGATGTGCACAGATACGGGCGTGTGTGTGGGTGCCATGAGGAAGGATATGTGTGCACGTGTGCGAGACGGTGTTGCTATGTGAGTGTAAACATGTACATGTCTGAGGGTGTTAGGGTGAATGTGCGCTCTTGTGCAAGGCTGTTTGTGTGTGAGTGTGCACATTTGTAAGAGGTTGTATCTGTATTTGTAAGAGTGTGTCTGGATGAGGATGTTGTGTGCCCTTGACTGAGGTTTTATCTGTGTGTATGTGTGTATGTACCTACATGTGTATGGGTATGAGTGTGTGTATGCATGTGTGTATGTATGTGTGTGAGTATGTACCTACGTGTGTATGGGTATGAGTGTGTGTATGCATGTGTGTATGTATGTAGTATGTACCTACGTGTGTATGGGTATGAGTGTGTGTATGCATCTGTGTGAGTGTGCATACGTGTGTATGTGTGTGAGTATGTGAGCGCGGCGTCTTTCCCACTCCCCTGGTACGGGTGACTGTGGGGCCCATGTGGTATGGGTGGGGGCTCAGAGGAGGTTTGGGCAGGAGCAGATGGAGGAGAAACTATTTATGTGATCTTCCCAGGCTTCTGAGGAGCGGTTTGGGGGTCGGTCATGGGGCATCTGCCCACCTCCTGCCTCAGTCCCGGGGCAGGCAGAACAGGGGTCTGGAAGTCGTAGTCCTGGAGGGTGTTTCCAGGTCCTTAGCGGCCCGAGACTGTTGGGAGCCACAGTGGCCCCCTCTGTCTGCTGGGGCTCACCTTGCCCCCGGAGTGCTGGGAGTGAAGCAGTGAGTGCCCCCGGGAAGGACCGCTGTCCCCAGCGCAGTGAAGCAGTGAGTGCCCCCAGGAAGGACCGCTGTCCCCAGCGCAGTGAAGCAGTGAGTGCCCCGGGAAGGACCGCTGTCCCCCAGCGCAGTGAAGCAGTGAGTGCCCCGGGAAGGACCGCTGTCCCCCAGCGCAGTGAAGCAGTGAGTGCCCCCGGAAGGACCGCTGTCCCCAGCGCAGTATTCTGGTTTCAGCGGCCCTCATGAAGTAGGCGGGGCCTGGAGCTCTAGCGCCCTTGGGCCTCTGCCCCGTAACCCCAGCATCCCGGGATTCCCCCCGCCCCATAACACCAGCACTTGGGACCTCTTCCCTATACACCTAGTGGCCCAGGACCCCCACCCCATAACCCCAGCACTCCAGGACCCCTGCCCAGTAACCCCAGCACACTGGGGCCCCTACCCTCAGCTGCTTCTTTGGCTCTGTGGGTTCTGGAATTTCTGATCCACCCAAACAAAATTCTTCATGCTGGGACAGCACTAGCCAGGAGCAGTGATCCTAAATGGGTCCTGGTGTGGCCTAGTCTGTGTATCTGCTCATTCATGGAAACTAAACAACACTGGGGCCAGAGAAACAGTACAGGGGGTGGGTGTTGGCCATACACTTGGCCGACTCAGGTTCCATCCCGGCATCCTATATGGTCTCCAGGACACCACCAGGAGTAATTCCTGAGTCAGGAGTAATTCCTGAGCCCGGGATAAGCCCCTGAGCACTGTCAGGTGTGGCCCCCACCCCCAAATCTGTCCTCAAAAAATCAGTTAAAGCATTCACGATTGTCAAAGTAGGGACCTGTCGCCAAGTGATTTAAAAAGCAGAGCTGGGGCAGCATTAGCATATTAACGGGGGGTTAATTACAAGGGAGTCTTGCAAAGCAGGTTCTCTAAAATCCCTACTTAATAACCATTAGCGGGACCCACTCGCAAAGGCAGAGACTGTGCGACTTCAGAGTAATGAAGTCGTCATTTAGAAGAGATCTGCCAACCTGTCACGAATTTAGTCGGATTCTTATCTCAGTTGAGCCCAGTGAGTGAGGCTTTGCCATAATTACACAGGATGCTGGGAATAATAAGGCTGATTATCAGCTTCTGCTTCTCTCCCTCAGAGAGTGGGGGAAGGGAGTGGCGGGGGAGGGGTGTGATACCTGCCCCCCAACCTGAGCTCAGATCCAGCACACAGGACCCCAAACTGGGCCTCACCTTCCTTTCAGAAAAAAAGTCACTAGGTGATCCCAGCCCCCTGAAACATCCCACCTTTTATTTTTTTATTTTTTTTTTTAAATTCGTTTATTTTATTTATTTATTTATTTATTTTTTTTTCTTTTTGGGTCACACCCGGCAATGCTCAGGGGTTTCTCCTGGCTCTGCACTCAGGAATTACTCCTGGCGGCGCTCGGGGGACCATATGGGACGCCGGGGATCGAACCCAGGCCGGCACAGGCCGGCCGCGTGCAAGGCAAACGCCCTACCCGCTGGGCTATCGCTCCGGCCCACCCCCCACCTTTTAATTGGGTTTTTACTTGAGGGGCTTCCAAAGAAGTCCCTACCTGGGATTCTTGGCTCAGTGCTGGGGTCTCCAGATGCATTGTTTGTGGGGTTCGGGGCTCCCAGGTCTGCACCTGGTGATGCTTGGGGAACCTTATGGTGGCATGACTTGAACTTAGGTGGGTGGCTGCACCCTAATCTCCGTGCTCCCTCCCAGCACTGGAAACACACAGGAAACACCCCCAAACTGCACAGGACACTTCCGTGCCTGTCCCTGGGATCAGTCCTGTGTCCCCCCCCCTGGGGTTCCTGTCCCGCAGTCACAGTGCCTCCTTGGGAGCTTACTACTCTTTTGTTATTTGGGGACCACTCCTAGCAATGCTCAGGTCACTCTTTACAGTGCTCGAGGGACCATATGGGGTTGGGGGATTGCGTGAAAGGCAAGTAAGTGCCCTCCCCACTGTCCTACCTCTGGAGGTGAGAGTTTTCTGTGTCTCCCCATTCCTTCCCTAAACATTTTGGGGGCTGAAGAAGGGGACTTTCCTGTCTGCCCCCACCTTGCTCTCCATTTCCATCAGCCTCTTGATTCTCAGGCTGCTTTGGGTGCCAAGAGGGGAACCCATCCAAAGGTCTGTGTTGGGGCCTTACCTGTGGGGAGAGAATGCCCTGGGCCAGTTAACTGCCTCTGCCTGCTCCCAGGAGTCTAGGGACAGCACCTCCGCAAGGGCTCTTGGGCTGTGCTTGCAGCAGTAAGGTCTCAAGTTTGATCCCCGTCACCACCCACGCGCTGAGTGCTATCCTGGTGGCACTACACAGGTGGCGTCCTGGGTGCCAGAGCTGGGGTATTGTCTAGTGCATTCTGACCACGTGCCTGCAAGCACGACCTCTAAAGGGTGCCTGTACACACACGCCATTGGTGTGACAACAGAATAAGAATCCCTCAGGGTCCAGATGGAAGCACCTCTTTGAGCAGCTCCTGGGATCCTGGCACCCCCTCCGTGGAAGGTGGAAAGGGCCTGATGGAGCTGGGAAACAGCGCAGGGGGGTGCGATGGTGGCTGAGCGGCTGGGATAGGGACTGGAGTATCCAGGCAGGATCAAGTGTGGAGAGGCCCCTGTGCAGGGTGCGGCTGGGGCGCGGAGACAGCAGGACCCAAAAGGGTGGATCAGTGGGATACAGGGTGAGCACCGCCCAGCCCGCAGAGAGCTCACCTGCACTTCCCCGCCCTCTGGGAAGTTCATTTCATCTCTTTGTGTCCCCTTGCCCCACCCCAGGCTTGCCTGTGGGCAGGAGCAGGAACAGGGTAGAGACCTTCCCCCTCCTCTTCCTCCTCCCTCACCCCGGTCACCCCGGCCCTAGGTCCATGACCCACCCCAGGCAGAGGCTCTGTAAATAAATCTCATGTGTGGTTCCTCGTGCAGCGTGTCAGGGAAGGTTCGGGCTTCCCGGCAGCAACGCAAGCACAGCGGAGAGAGGCCTGTTCGCAGGCGGCTGTACCCATCCCTCGGCTGGAGAGGGGAGGCAAATGGATGCGGGTTGCGCTTGCCATGTGGGGAAACCCAAGGAGCCCGGGGTCCCCGTGATGGGCCCTGACTTCTGCCGACCTCCTGATCTGTCTTTAGCACACACAATACACCCATATCGTAACCACATCTCCAGGTTACTGAGGGGGACCACAAGCCTTCCAGCCAGCAGGAGCCAAGGGAGAAGAGCCCAGCCATTTGCTCACATCCGACCAATCAGAAAGGCTCTTCCTGGATGTGTCCCTCTTATTGGCTGAGGAGGATGTTGCTAGGCAACGCCCCCCTCCAGGTGAGGCTTCTCTCCACCCTGAGTGTGGTGCCTGCGTCTCAGACACGGAGAAGCCCTACAAACACACTCTCTTGCACAGGAAGTGCTTCCTTCAGAGGCTTCGAAGATGGAGCTAATGCAATAGGTCCATGGATGCTGCTTGTCCTCATCTCTGGGTGGATTCAGGGTAGAGTTCTCAGAGAGTTGGGCCTGACCCCGTTTGCCTGTGCATCACTCTGTGCGCTCTGTGTGTGTGTGCGTGTGTGTGTGTGACTCTGTGTGTGTCTGTGTATGTGTATGCCTGTGCAAGAGCTACCAAGATTGCTCATGGAGCTTGGGGGCTTCTCTCAACAATACTCACCAATTAGGCCAGAAGTGTACGGTGCTCAGGAATCACTCCTGGGAGTCTTGGGGGACCCCTGGGGCACCGGGATGGAATGGGGTTGGCTGCGTGCATGGCCAGTACCTTAACCTCTATGGCCCCAGTACTTTGCTATTTTTAGGGAGATTTTTTTTTTTTTGCTTTTTTTGGGTCACACCCGGCAATGCTCAGGGGTTTCTCCTGGCTCTGCACTCAGGAATTACTCGTGGCGGTGCTCAGGGGACCATATGGGATGCCGGGGATCAAACCCAAGCCGGGCATGGGCCGGCGCGTGCAAGGCAAACGCCCTACCCGCTGGGCTATCGCTCCGGCCCTAGGGAGATGATTTTATACTAAGTGAAATTCAGCTACTTGCCATAAACAGAAGGAAATGAAAAATAAATGAACACATGTATTATATATGCATATATGTATATTTTCTTCAAGGCATGAGCTGTACTGCTGAGCCCCATCCTAGTCCGAGAACTTGTATCCAGATGTTTTCCGCAGGTCCTTAGCAGTGCACACACAGACCCCCGGCTACATACCAGGGCCCCTTGGACCTGTGTGTCCCAGGCTGGTTCCTACATGTCCCAGGAACCTGCATTGTTGAGTTTGAGCAGGTGTGAAGCCCGTTGGTCAGTTTCTATATTCTTTTTTGTTTTGTGTTGTTTTGGGACCATACCTGAGGCTGCACAGGGCTGACTCCTGGCTTTGTGCTAGATGATCACTACTGGTGAGGTCCGGGGACCCTGTGGGTGTGGAGGATCAAATTGGGTCAGCCGCATGCAACATAAATGCCCTCCCCTCCCTGATGTCCACTCTCTATCCCTGTTCCCCTTTGTGAAAGGCAAAACGTGCTGAGCTGGGGGAGCTGGAGGGCCGCCCCCTCAAAGAGCTTTCTGCTGTTCCTGTGAAGTTGGGGGTGCAGCAGTCTCCAGCACATGGGTTGTCCACCTGCAGAGAAGCTTTCTGAACCCCATATGTTGAACTTTTTTATGGGGGCTTCATCCTGTGAACTTTAGGGACTCTCTTTTGTTTTGGTTTGGGGACTGTACCCAGCTGAGCCCAGGGCTTACTCCTGGCTCTGCACTCAGGAATCACTCCTGGCAACCATATGGGGTGCTCCCCATAGGCCCTAGGTCCACTCCGAGGGACCATATGGGGTGCCAGGGATGGAACCGGGTCGGCCGTGAGCAAGGCAAACGCCTTCCCCCTGTGCTGTCTCTCGGGCCCTTGAGGATTCTTTTTTTTTTTTTTTTTTTTTTGCTTTTTGGGTCACACCCGGCAATGCTCAGGGGTTACTCCTGGCTCTGCACTCAGGAATCACTCCTGGCGGTGCTCGGGGACCATATGGGATGCCGGGATTGAACCCGGGCCAGCACAGGCCGACCGCGTGCAAGGCAAACGCCCTACCCGCTGGGCTATCGCTCCAGCCCTTGAGGATTCTTAATTCCATTTCCAGTCCCGGCTTCCTCTCCAGACAATGGTGGTGTGTGTGTGTGTGTGGGGGGAGGGCGTAGCAGAGCCCAGCTCCCAACCCTGGCTGGGCCTCTGGGGTGCAGGGTCTGTCCAGGACCACCCAGACCATCACACCTGAAAAAAGGAGCTGCTCCCAGCCCTCTTGTTCATCAGGGATTTACTGGGGGTGTGTCTGGTGCTCCATGTCAGGCACAGACCAGAGTCTTGGTGTGAGTATGAGACGACCCCGGGCTTGGGGCCAGGAACCGGGACGGGATCCAGCCAGTGTCTTATTTGCCACAGCTCCTGGGGTCCCAGGTACAGATCCTGCTCTGTTGCCTGCTCTCGGGTGCCCCGGGACACTGAGGGCAGCACCGCCAAGGAGCATTCCAGGGCACAAGGTGCCGGCTCCCCGCTTGCTACTTGCTTGATGGGGAGGGTATTCTCAGGCCCGTGCCCCATCTTCCCCTCTGTTCTTCCTCTCCTCAAGGGCCCCCAAGCCACGCCGGTGCCACATCTATGAGCCCATCAGCTGCCCTGCCCCCTGGGAAGCCAGTGGGGAGCGCCCCCAACTACACAGATGTCCCAGTGAGTGCCCGCTGGCGCTGGAGTGCAGGGAGAGCCCCCTCAATGCCCTGGGCTCTCCGTACAGAGTCATCACCTCCGCCATGGGCCCACCCTCAGGGGCCCTGCCAGCACCCCCTGGAATCAACCTCGTGGCACCTCCCAGCTCGCAGGTAGGTCCTGGCTGATGGTGGGGCACTTTGGCCTGGGGCTTAGGTCTGCTTCCGTACAGCTGTGAGGTCTGGGTGCCTCAGCTGCAGGGGACGGAGACTGACCAGGCTCTGGTGGTTTGGTCCAAGACCCCAACCCCAGCCTCCCCTCCAGGGGCTTTCTGGCACCAGCAGCCCCGTGGGTGACCCCTCGTCTCCCCCTCCCTGCATCCCCTCTTCAGTGGTGTTTATTGACCCCCCTCCTGCACACCCAGCAGTGACCAAGACATGCATTGTGTGCTCCCAGTCAGGCACGGATGTCTGGGATCATTCCAGAACATTCTAGAACGGACCATCGCTGAGATGGAAGGGCAGCCATCTCCCCCTTCTATGGGAGCTCCAGTAACATGGCCAGATGGGAAAGTCCCACAGGTGGTGGATGCAGGGGCAGTGTGCAGCCACTGTCAGGCAGCTCGGCTTGCTGGGGCCTCCTGTGTCTATGGACTCTGGGCCAGACCCTCCCTCCCAAGCCAGGCCCCAGAACCACCCCTAGACCCACAGAGCCACACCAGGCCACGCCCCCAGTCACGCCTGTCTCCAGGTCACTCAGTGTCCACGCACACCCTCTGCCCTTCCTCTTCTTCCTCCTGCAGCTCAGTGCCAGCGTGTCTGAGGACATCAAGCCTCTGTCTGGGCTGCCTGTCGTTGGGGGGCCTGCACTGCCCGGTCAGCAGCCCGGCGCCCTGGTTAAACACATCTGTGCCATCTGCGGGGACAGGTCGTCAGGTAGGGGCCAGCCTGGGCCCTTCAGGGTTCCTTTGTATACCCCAGTGCTCCAGTGCCCTCTGCTGCAGCCAAACCCCTTATTCACTCGGTGCTGTAAAGCGATAAAGGAAGACCCTGAGGCACCTGGAGCTCCTCTGGGCAGTCTGGGGCCTGCCACCGTGGGAGCACAGGAGAAGTCGGGGTAGGGATAAGGAGTTCTGGGGAGTGTGAGCCGCCCTGGGGCACTGCTGGGCCTGGGGGTGTGAGCTGCCCTGCCCCCCAAGCACTACGGGGTGTACACTGTGAGGGGGTGTGAGCTGCCCTGCCCCCCCCGGAAAGCACTACGGGTGTACACTGTGAGGGGTGTGAGCTGCCCTGCCCCCCAGGAAAGCACTACGGGTGTACAGCTGCGAGGGTTGCAAAGGGTTCTTCAAGAGAACCATCCGGAAGGACCTGGGCTACACGTGCCGCGACAACAAGGACTGCCTCATCGACAAGCGCCAGCGCAACCGCTGCCAGTACTGCCGCTACCAGAAGTGCCTGGCCATGGGCATGAAGCGCGAAGGTGAGCCACAGCCCTGCGGGGCCCTGCAGCCTGTACGGGGGCGGGAGTCCCTGCACCCCGCATGGGGAGGTGAGCTCTGCGCCCTTGTGGGGTGGGTGAGGCCAGCCCTGAATAGGGGAGTCCCTGGTCCCTGGCACAGGTGGGTTGGCACAGACTTCATGTCAGCAGACGCACTTTCTGCCCCACACAACAGGCTGGCATGGGCATGTGGTGGGCAGGGGGCTGGCAGTCCCTGGGTGTGGTCCTGAAGATGTCCCGGAGCGGCCTCCCAGCCCAGGGCCACTCGAGCCCTGCCCCTGTCCTTCCCAGCTTCCCAGGTAGCCCCAGCTGCCCCCCACTCCGCCCATCCCCCAACGCCCCCCGCACACCCCCTGCTCCCCCTGCCACTCTGTGGACACCAGCTCTTCAGATTACTCTCTCTGGGCTTTTATTTTGGCTTGGGGCCACACCCAGCTGTGCTTAGGGCTGATGCCTGTGTCTGTATCCCCGGCACAGGAGCTGGGGATACAGCTCAGGGACCATGAGGTGCCAGGATCAAACCCAGGTTGGCCACATGCAAGGCAAGTGCCTTCCCAGCTACACTGTGGTTCTGGCCCTCTCTTGGCTTTCAAAGATTGGGTGGGCCACAGACCCCCTTGCGGGAGGTGTGCCCACCCCCAGGTCCTATCGGGCCGGTCCTGGCCTCTCCCTTAGAGCGAGCGCCCCGGACACGTTCAGACAGGCACACACATCTCCTCATTTTGCACATGGGCTAGCAAGCTGCTCAATGAAAAATAGGCTTTTAGCAGAGAAAAGTGCCGCAAGTACTTTCCGTTCCTGTGCTTATCGGAGCCAGACCTCTCCATTAAGTGACACAGCAAAGGGTACCAGGCAGCTAATGCACCAGCCCAGCCCCCACGGGGCCAGGGCAGAGCTAATGGGCTCTACAGGGGGCTCTGGCTGGTGGGGCGGACATGTGGGCGTCTCCATTGTGGGGGGGTAGATTGAAACCACCACGGAAGCTGAGACTCTCAGTCCTGGACCCCTGCCCCCCCGAGCATACACCCCGAGAAGCTGCCGGGGTGTGGGTTCCAGGCAGCCGGCAGCCGTTCCCTGGGCTGTTGGTGGACACAGACAGGAAGGGAGTGGGGCCCAGATCCGAGTTCTCATGGGAATCTAGGGCCCCCGTTTCTCAAGGCTCGGACCCAACTCGCCCAGTGAATTAGCATCTCACCTCGGTCCAGACGCTCTCAAGGGCGGCCTGTGCCCTTCTACAGCTCCTGGGTGCCCCCAGCCCTGTGTCCATCATGGTCTCTGCCCCCAGGACTCCCAGGCTGAGGCTCTGCCCCATTGGGCAGAGCAAGTTAAACCCTGCCTCACCCTAAGTGGACAAGCTGTGGGCAGGAGCCTGGCAGGGCTGGCCGCCTCCAGCCTGGCCTCCTACATTGTCTCTGGGGACGAGCAGGGCAACCCGCCCACCCTCAGAGCCTTTGCAGTTACCTGCCCCTGAAGTCAAGCCTGTGGAGAGTCAGACGGCAGACTTGGGAGAGGGCAGGCCACAGACTCCTGGGCGGTACCCCCTCACCTCCCCAGGTGTCCTAGGTTTGGGTCAGTGACTGCCTGGGGGGTGCCTGGATCTGATGTACCTCGGGCTGTGTGCAGCTGTGCAGGAGGAGCGGCAGAGGAGCGGGAACGGGCTGACAGCGAGGCGGAGGAGCGGCGGCGGCCAGGAGAACATGCCGGTGCAGAGGATTCTGGAAGCAGAGCTGGCCGTGGAACCCAAGACTGAGGCCTACGGCACCATGAGTGTGGAAAGCTCGGTGTGTGTGTGTGTGTGTGTGTGTGTGTGTGTGTGTCTGTGTGGGCGGGCATGGCATGGGCCTCCCATTCACTCCTGGGCACGGCAGCAGGGAGAAGCCACCTGTGTGTCCCCGCTTCTCGCCCCTTCCAGACCAACGACCCTGTCACCAACATCTGCCACGCCGCGGACAAGCAGCTCTTCACACTTGTGGAGTGGGCCAAGCGCATCCCTCACTTCTCGGGTCTTACCCTGGAGGACCAGGTCATCCTGCTTCGGGCAGGTCAGGGGCGGCCCCTCCCATGGACCCCAAGGGGACTGTTGCCTATCCTTGTTAGTGCTTAAATGTGGGTCCCCCAGTCAAAGATATCTTGGTAACAGCAGCAAGGAGAGAGATGGTTGGGGAGAGAGAGAGAGAGAGGAGAGAGAGGAGAGAGAAGAGAGAGAGATGGAGAGAGAGGGAGAGAGAGAAGGAGAGAGGGAGGGAGAGAGGGAAAGAGAAGGGAGAGAGAAGGGAGAGAGGAGAGAGGGAGAGAGAAAAGGAGAGAGGAGAGGGAGAGAGAGAGAGAGAGAGAGGGAGAGAGGAGAGAGAAGAGAGGGAGAGAGGGAGAGAGAGAGGAGAGGAGAGGCAGGAAGATAGAGTGACGGGGAAACCCATGCACAGGTGAGGCAAGTGGCTGGGGCGCTCCCTTCCTCTCAGTGTCCTAGAAGGCTCAGAGACGGACCCAGGTTTTGGGTGGGGCACACCAATAGTGCTCAGGGCTGACTTCCGACTTTGCACACAGGGGTCACTCTGGGGATGGGGGAACAGTACAGGGTGCCAGGGTAGGACCCGGTCAGCCACATGACAGCATGCGCCCCCCTGCTCTCCCTCTGTCCTCGCTGTCCTATCTCTCCAGGACACCCCGTGGTTGCCATGGCTCCTAACCATTACCCGCCTGCAGGAAGCCTGAGGGAGCTGGTCAGGCTTTGGGGACCAACCCGCTAGGTTAGGAGAAGCCGCTCAGTATTCGCTGCTGAGCGAGGGCGGGGTGCCCAGGGACGGTAGGAGCTGCAGACAGACATTGGCGGGCCCAGCGTGCTGTGCCCTGGTCGCTTCTAGCCAGCGGCGCCTGCTCATGGCTCAGGACACCCGCCTGTCACTGGACTGTGGTCTGGCACCAGGGTCAGGCTCTGCTCCACCGATGGCGCGGGAATGGGGCTGGGGGACCTGGGCGGCAGGACTCTCCTCCCATCCCCTTGCAGGCTGGAACGAGCTTCTGATCGCCTCCTTTTCCCACCGCTCGGTGTCGGTCCAGGACGGCATCCTGCTGGCCACCGGACTGCACGTGCACCGCAGCAGCGCCGCACAGCGCCGGCGTGGGCTCCATTTTCGACAGGTGCGTCCTCTCTGCACGCACATGCTCACCTGTGGCGGCCGCGCATGTCTACCTGCAGGGAATGTCGGGAAGGTTGCACGGAGACATGTGTTCACGTGCATAGACCTACGGAAGTGGGGGGAGGTACCTGGAGTGTAGAGTGTGGATGGAAGCGGAGGCGTGAACGTGGGCTTGGGCACGACCTGGGCTCCAGGGAGGACAAGAAGGAGCCACCTGTACCAGCCCCACAGCAGGGCAGATGCGGCTTCCAGAGACCAGGAAGCACATACCCGACCTTGTGAGTTGGTCAGGCAGAGTCCTGGGAAGGCGAGGCGCGTGCTATCCTGCTCAGTAGGGGAGGCCTAGGGTTGGGTTTGGGTCGGTGCAGGCCACACACATGTCTGCAGGACACACACACACGCACGCACATGTGCACATACACACACACCTACACACCACACACACACACGCACATGTGCACACACACACACACACCTACCCTAGGGGAGTGTCCCAGCCTCTCTGGGGTACACACACACACACACACACACACACACACACACACACACACACACACGCACACGCACTTGCTGGGGTGTTCGGTGTCTTCATCGGAGGACTGTGTTTGCGCGCTGTGCAGAGCCCAGCCTGGAGAGTGGAGCAGGTTTCTCAGGGCCACGTCCCAGGAGCAGCAGCAGATCCCCTGAGGGGCCAAGCCCGGCTCTTGGCTGGGTCTGGGGCAAGGAGGAGCGTCTCCAGCAGGGGGAGGCAGAGAGGCAGAGGTCTGGGTACTTTGGAGTGGGCTCAGTCCAGGGTGCAGGCTTGCGTCACAGATGGAGCCCCTTGACCCTACAGAGGTCCAGGAAGTTGCCTGTCCCAGCTGCCCCTATCAGAGCGTCCCCTCGCCTGTCGCCTGGACTTTGCTTCGTGTGGCGCAGCCCGGGCAAGGGGCGGCGGGCGAGCGGGTTGTCTGTTCCAGGCTGCAGTGCATCCATCCTGCCTTCTGGTCCTGCAGGGTCCTCACTGAGCTGGTCTCCAAGATGAAAGACATGCAGATGGACAAGTCAGAGTTGGGGTGCCTGCGGGCCATCGTGCTCTTCAACCCAGGTGAGCGGGTCGCCCTCAGAACCCCAGTTCTTCTCCGGCTCTGCTGAGACAGGCAGGGAAGCCGGGCCCCGACAGGCTCGGCTCAGCTCTCCCGGGCCCCTGCCAGCGGCGTGGGGTGTGGACGAGCCTGTCAAGGGAGACAGGAGCACAGCAGCCCGCAGTCTGGGGAGGCAGAGCCATGCCAGTGGCTCCGGGGAGGTGAAGGGACCGAGTGGGGAAGTGCCCAGAAGCTGCCCAGCCGTCCTCTTCCAGATGCCAAAGGTCTGTCCAACCCGTCGGAGGTGGAGACGCTGCGAGAGAAGGTCTATGCCACCCTGGAGGCTTACACCAAGCAGAAGTACCCAGATCAGCCCGGCAGGTGAGGGGCAGCACCAGGGGGTCAGCTTGGAGCTGGAGCTGTGCCCCCGTCAGGATGCGTTTCTCTGCCCCAAGCGGATGGATATGGGAGGTCACTCGCCCGAGAGGACAGAGCATGAGGCGGGGGCTGGGGCAACCCCAGCAGCCTCCCATCCTCACCCTTGCCAGGGAAGGAGCAGGTGGTGCGGCCGGGGCAGGCGTCCAGTCTGCTCAGGGGTGTGAGTGTTGTCCTGGCTCCAAGTGGTTCTCTGTAAAGAGGCTTTCCACAAACTGCCCCAAGCCCAGTCACGGTGGTCCTTGTGGAGCACGGGTGCAGAGGAAGGCTGCTGGACTGGGAGGGAAAGGGAGGTCAGCTCCGTTGCCGCCCTAATGAGCTCCCAGCCATGCTCGGAGGGACACCCCTCTCCTTTCCTCCAAAAGAGAGGCCACCCTCAGACCTTGCTGGTGGAGGTTAGTTTGGGGGGTTCAGTCTAACCCTCTCCCCATCCATGTCTGAACAGGATGGCTTGGGGGCCATCCTGGCTTGGGGGTGACTGTCCCTCGACCCCTTCTTCCCTGCCCTTCCTTGTTTGCATCCAGGAGGGGCAGGGCCACAGGTTGGGCCCATCCAGGCTGAACCCCAGCTCCAGCCATGCCACAGGGCAGGTAGGTTTGGGGGGCTCCAAGTTAGACGTGAGGTCCTGGCTGTATGGGGTCACGCCCTCCTCTATCCTGTGCGTGCCTGGGGGTTCAGCCCCATGTGACTGGGGCTGGTCTCGAGGCCGCTGCTCATGAGAGAGGCACACCGTGGGCTCTGTGGCTCGGGGGCACACACGCCCTGAGTGCAGCCCCTCTACTGCCTGCAGGGTGGTACCCGGCTGAAGCATCAGGGGGCTTCATAGCTGACCTCACCTCTCCTGGGTCAGGATGGTTAGAGTCTGGGCTGATGCCAGGGAAAAGTAGGGGAGAGGAGACAGAGCCCGTGAGCTGGGGCCGACTACAACAGACTGGACAGGAGGTGGTGACCAGGCCAAATGATGAGCTGAAGGCGGGCTCCACTGCTTTGCCGTTGGAGAGGCAGTCACATGCTGCCCTCACATGGACACATCCGGAACTGCATGCCCCCTGGCCTCTGCCCTGAAGGCCGAAACCTTTGGAGGGTTTCTACACGCATCCCCGCAGTGGGACCTTCCAAAACGGTCACTCCCTGCTCCCCGCCAGCCCCCTCACCATGCATGTAGGTGCAGAAAGCAGTGAGTGCCAGGTACCTCCCCGGAAAGGCTGTTCTCCTTGCCCCTCTGGGCACGCTGGCTGAGTCTCTGTCAGACGTGTTGGTGGGGAACGTGGCTGTGTGGTGGGGCACAGGCGCAGGGGGCCATCCTCACCAAGTCCTCCATCAAGGTCTCTCCGTGTAGAGGCGTGTGAGTGTGCATGGGTGCGTGCGTGTATGTGTGCACCGTGCCTCTCTCCTGACTCTATGGCAGGCAGATTATGGCTACAGGACCCAGCCAGAATGTGGTAGCAGGCGGGGCATGGGTGAGGCGCGGGTCCCAGAGGGCTGCCTTGCCCCACCTCACCTTTGCGCCCAGCCCAGGACCTGCGTGCATGCAGGAGACGTCCACGCTGTCCATCCCTCGGCCCTGGTGCCAGCTCAGGTGAACACGGAGGTGCAGAGAGTAGGGCACACTGGCTGGCAGAAGCTGAAGACCAGAGCCCCTATGGGTGCCTGGACAGAGTCACCTCTGAACCGTGAATGAGAGCTTGGGTACCTGCCCGTGAATCCCAAAGGCTCCACAAGTCAGAGCCCCCGCCCCCTCCGCCTCCACTCCCAGAAGCACCCCGTGTCCCCCGTGTCCTTCAGGTTCGCCAAGCTGCTCCTGCGCCTGCCGGCCCTGCGCTCCATCGGCCTCAAGTGCCTGGAGCACCTGTTCTTCTTCAAGCTCATCGGGGACACGCCCATTGACACCTTCCTCATGGAGATGCTGGAAGCGCCCCTGCAGATCACCTGAGCCCCTGCCCCGCCCCTTCAGCTAAGGTCCGCCCCAAGACCAGGCCCCGCCCACTCCTGGCCCCGCCCCACATTTGTGTCCCACCCCTTCCCCCAGCCTGATGCTTTTAATAAAGCCCTTTTCACACATGACTCATGGTGGCCTTCTGTAGCAGGTTGCTTCCGGTAGCCCCATCCCTGGGGCTGTGGCTCTTTCCAGAAGCAAAACAAGTGTCTGTACATATCACTTGATCACTTGACATCCCATTATTCATCAATTTGCTCAAGTAACATCTCCATTTGACCCTAACACGTGCCAGTGTAGCCCAATGGCATCTGGTTGCTTCAGGAATATGAAGAGCCTCAAACCGTTCATTTAGGGTCTTGACGAAGAAGTCTGACCATCTTGTAGGTGGGCGGCCACGTGATCTTTTGACATCCTTTGGTATCTAGTGGTTAACGGCTCTAGTCCAGCGGTTGTCTCCAAATCGCATTACATGTCCAGCCCATCTGATTTTCGATGCCTTGGCAAACAAGACAGCGTCCCTGACTCTAGAATAGCGACAGAGGTCAGAACTCCGAATTCCTTCTCTCACTTGAGTGAGGCGTGATATTCCAAGCATAGCTCTTTCGATTCCTCTTTGGGAGACCCGAATAGCATTCTCACCCTGCTTTCATAGGGCCCAGGTCTCTGAGGAGTATGTTAATGCAGGGAGAATGGTGGAGTCTAGGAGATGTGCCCCGAGCCAGAGGTTCTTTGTCCTTTGTCTGTACATATCAATGGTTTACATTTTTTGGAAAAGCAAAGGACTGAATAATAGTGGATGTGGTCTTGGCACGCTCAGGCTCAGGTATGTCGTTCTGCTGAGCAGGTTGGCGGATCTCAACTCTGAGCAGCTTGTGCTGGAGAATAGGGCAGTGGGGGGGAGCCATAGATCCCACAGTCAGAAACCGCACTCCACCTAAGCCAGACGCGTCCAGGAGAGAAGCTGACCCTACGGGATTTTGCCTCAACCCCCTTCTCAGCCAACAGTAAGGAGCAGAGTCCGGCAGGAGGGGCTGCAGCTAAGCTGAGGGAAGGTGGTGTTGGAAAGGAGCTTGGCTTGGGCATTGGCGGGAAACATTGTTACTGACCAGGAGGCCAGCAGGAAGACCACCGTGATTTTCTGCCTTTTGTCCTTCTCTGGCTCCACACAGCTGCCCCCCCAAATGGAAGAGAGATAAAGCCTGGCCTGGGTCTCCCAGAGGGTGAGAGTCCTTTTTGCTGCCCAGGGGCTACTGGGTTGGGGCTTGGCGTGACCCCCTCCTGCCCAGCACCTCTCCTCAGCCCCTTCCCACTGCAGGCGCAGGGTGGAGCCCACACGACACACAGGCTGGAGCTGTGGAGTGAGCAGCTGGAGCAACTGTATGTGGTGGGCACTCAGTGTGGGGCGGAGCCTTCTGAAGGGCCGTGGGCAGGGCAGCACCCTCGTTCTCCACCTGCCACTGCTGGAAGTGAAGCTGCTTTACCCTGGAAACAGGTTGGGGTGAAGGAACTGAATGAGCATTGCAATCAACGCCCTCCATTTGATCGGTGCCAAGAGCATGGGGCTCTGGCGCCCTCTGCTGCCTGCTCGGGGCATCACAGCACCTACCTGTTCTTGTGGAGGGGCTGAGGGGCTGGCGGAGCCCCGGACTCCTCAGTGGCAGAACAGGTCTGGGTGGGGTGTTTGCAGGCCAGGCTTCATCCTGTGTCTCCCTGCCCAGCATTAAGCATATTCGGGAAGGGTCTGTGGGGAGGGAGCCGCCGCCCCAAACTGACTTCAGCCCCAGGACAGGAACCAGAGCAGCCTTCCTGTGAACCGCCCTCTGCTTCTCCGGACCCCTCTTCCCTGCTGGGTCCCTTCCCAGAAAGCTTTCCAGAGGGGCTGGGGGGCACCAGGGCCAGTGAAAAGCTCCTGGTAGCACTCAGGGCTTCGGGTCTTTGAAGGGGCATCAATGAGTTTTGGGGACTGGGTGTGGGAAGGGGGCTGTGGAGCCCCAGCCTGAGCACAAGATGTGCTCTCGGGGGCATGGGAGCAGGGGGCGCGGGAAGGGGCTGATGACGGTGTGCGTGCGGGCCAGCGCTCCCCCACTGCTCGCCTGACCCCGTACCAGCTCATCCTGGCTCAGGGCTCTGAGGCAGCACCTGGGAGGCCCGCAAGGAACAGGATCAAAGCTCAGGAAGTTTCCTCCCACGAGCAGGGGTGATCCCACGTCGGCCCCATAAGGTCTGTCTTCAGTCACTCGGCTCTCAGAACCCCCATACGCATCTCTGGGCTGGAGCAGGGGTGATCCCACGTCGGCCCCATAAGGTCTGTCTTCAGTCACTCGGCTCTCAGAACCCCCATACACATCTCTGGGCTGCTGACACGGCTGGGTGCCCCCACTCCTCCATCCTGAGGGGCTGGTGCCCACCGCGCTTGCTGAGGCCCTGAAATACACGGATCAGTTTCCACTGGCTGGAGACTCAGGGTCCATATGGGCCAGGCTGCTCGTCCAGCATGTCCCGGCATTGTCCTTCAGGTCAGCTCTGATCCAGAGTGGGAGGGTGTAGGGTGTGGCCTGGGTGAACTCGAGGGTGAACTCGAGGGTGGTCCATGGAGAACTCGAGGGTGGTCCATGGTGCAGCCCGAGCGGGACGGAGCATAGGAGGCATGAGGGGCCACACGCGACCCTCCCGGTCCGCTCTGCAGCAGTGTCGCCTCGCTGCTACCCTGAGAGCCTGTGACCAGCCCGAGGCTTTTCCAGCTCAGCAGAGGCTCAGGCCCAGAAAACATGGGGCCCGTTTGAGGCAAATCCAAGAATTTAGGGGTGGGGGGGAGGAGTGTCCACAAGGGCCCTGCCTGGGGTGAGGGTGTTGAGCCCCCCAGACTGACCTGTGTGGGTCTGTTCAGTCCTTGGAGGCACAGGGCTCAGGCTTGACACACATGTATGTGTGTGCAGGCATGTACACATACATGTGACTGCCCATGTATGAGTGCTCATACATACATACATACATGAGTATGTGCATGCTCATGAGATGTGCAAGTACACATATGAGCATATGTGCACACACAGTTGAGTATATGTGCACACACATGTTCTTGCATGAGTACATGTGTGCAGGCTCCTGTGTGTAAATACTTGAGCATGTGTGTGCATGCGTGAGTATGTGCATGTGTGGAGGCATGTGCATATGTGTATGTATGTGTGGAGATGTGTGTACATGAGTGTGTGCATGCATGTGTATGCATGTGCATGTATGTGGGTGTGTAGAGACGTGTGTACATGTGTGTACACCCACTGGTATTTTGCATCCGTGTGCATATACGTACATACATGGTATGTGTCCGTGTGTGCATGTGGGGACCCATCCTGTTCAAGGGCTGGTCAGAGCAAGTTGGAGTGCTGGTCTCACCAATTCTGGGGTCCTGCACCCCACTCTGCACCCCGGTTGCTGACCAGGGACAGGAGGAGGCCCTGTCTGCCCTCCGCTCTGCACCCCGGTTGCTGACCAGGGACAGGAGGAGGCCCTGTCTGCCCCCGCTCTGCACCCCGGTTGCTGACCAGGGACAGGAGGAGGCCCTGTCTGCCCCCCGCTCTGCACCCCGGTTGCTGACCAGGGACAGGAGGAGGCCCTGTCTGCCCCCGCTCTGCACCCCGGTTGCTGACCAGGGACAGGAGGAGGCCCCTGTCTGCCCCCCACTCTGCACCCCGGTTGCTGACCAGGGACAGGAGGAGGCCCTGTCTGCCCCCCCACTCTCTCCCCCACCCCTGCACCTGCCCTGACACTCCCCCTCTTCCTCCTGGGAACTTTCTAGGATGCTCCGGAGCCTCTGGCCGGAATCTCTGCTTCCTGAGAACAGACGCAGACCTGAGACTGGGGGCTCTGGAGCCGCTGCGGGTGCTCCCCGCCCACTTGTTTTTCTTGGCATTCCAGGGAAGGAGGTTCCCTCAGATTCCTTTCTGGGACATCAAAGCGGAGGCCGCGGTCAGCTGGATTCCACCTCACTTTCATGTTGGGGCATGCAGGAATGTGGGGTGCGCCCCCAGTGCTTATCTCCCCCGTGGGTGGGAGTGAGGGTCCCTGGGCAGAGCGCTGGGCCGACAGTGGTGTAGGGGAGGGTGGGTGAGGCTGGGCCAGCCCCTAAGACAGGCAGCGGGGGTGCCCAGGTTTCCTTCCCGAGTCAGTAGACCTTCAGTCAGGCCTTCCCAGTCTGGGGGTGGAGGCTGTGCCCGTGCCCACCTGCGCAGGGCAGGGTTGAGGATGGGCGGCAGTGTGCATCCCTCCGCAGCTGGACGGGGAGGGCTGGGGTGCCGCCCTTCTCTGCAGCAGCCGGAGGAGGGGTTCCTGTGGCAGGAGTCTGCGGAGATGCTTGCAGGAGGAGTGTGAGGAGGAGAGATCCCCCCAGGTCCCTGCGAGATGGGTCACCTAGGGAGTCTGCCTTGGACCTCCAGCAACCGGCCTGAGACAGAGGGCGGGGCACGGTTGTACCCGGCCAGGCCCCTTAAAGGGTCAGAAAGGGACTCTGAGCACGTCCTGTCAAGGAGACAGATGGGGTCAGAGTGGCCCCGGTCCGGCCTGTTTCAGGAGCAAGCACGGGCATGTCCATGCCCAGGATAGCTGGCCGTGACACTAGTCACGCTGCTCTCTGGGTCCTGTCTTGGTGATTCCATAGGCCCCGAAAGATACGATCCAGTTGTTTTTTTTTTTTTCTTGGTGGTGGTGGTGGTGTTGGGAGAGAGATGAGCCATGCCCTAGGTCCCCAGCCTGGTGCCCTGCACGTGCCGGCCGTGGTCCTGGTCCCCTGCACGTGCCGGCCGTGGTCCTGGTCCCCTGCACGTGCCGGCTGTGGTCCTGGTCCTCAGCCCAGTCTCTGGGACAATCTCAGGACCCCTGAGCACCCAGGGAGCCCCACCCCTCCACAAATAAATGCTGGAGGTTTTTATTGCTGTTTTGGGGCCACACCTGGCAGTGCTCAGAGCTTCCTCCTGCCAGGGCTCAGGGGACTACATGGGTGCTGGGGATGGAACCCAGCTGAGCTGGGCTTGCGAGTCTCCCAGCCCAGTAGAGTTTGCTTTAAAGAGGGAACACCTGCACGGTCTGTCCTTTCCCGGGCTGAGCCCCGGGAAGCGCTGGGTCTGTGAGGAAGGAGAGGGCTCCTGGGGTGAGCCCTGCTCCGTCCATCCACGTGGCTGGCGCTGTGCTCTGAGGGTGTTTCCATGGCAGCTTGTCCTGCGTCAGCCACTCCCAGCAGCAGGGAGCCTTCTCTCTACTCCAGTTGTCTGTGTGCGCCCGAGGTGCCTCCTGAACAGACAGACAGACAGGGAGGTAGACAGACGGGGGACAAGGGGTGGCGGGCCATGCACCACCAGTTTCTCCTTGGAAGGGTTCAGAGACGCTGCAGAGAAAAGGGGTGGGCGCAGAGCGGGGGCTGCAGGCGGGGGCTGGCGGCTCAGGGTCAGAAATTGAGATTTGACATATAAGACCACAGGGAAACACTCCGTCTGCACTTCCAAGTGGGGGTGTTGGAAGATCAAAACCAGGGACCGGAAATGCAGTTCTGGGGGTGGGGTGGCTGGAAGGGGGCCCTGAGGCAGGAAGCTGCCCTGGGGTGGGTGGGGCACGGGGACAGCAAGGCTGCTCAGACCTGCCTTGGGGGAGCCTCACACTGGGGAGTAAGGCCCCCTGCAGGACAAGGGGGGCTGGGGAGGTGCCGGCAGCCACGGCCCTCCCGCCCCCACCCTCCTGGCTGCCCGTTGCCGGCATGTTGGGAACAGATCTGCGGTGTGGACAGATTCCAACTCGTCCATCACCGCCCAGCTCAGCAGCACTCGGGACCTGGCCCCTCCCAGACAGAACTTTCTGGAAGGCCTCCCCTCTCGGGGTCTGTCCAAGGACTTGCCAGATTCTTCTTGAACTCTGCACCCCCAGGCTCACCCCCATCCCTGGAGTCCCCCTGTTTTTTCTCAATGCAGGAAAAACCGCAGCAAATGGTTCCCAGCCCCGCCTGTCCTGCTCTGGCAGCCCGTGGGCCTTGGCTGGGCCTGACGTTAGCTCAGCGCCTGCTCAGGGCTCAAACCCCCGGGAGTCTCTAGTTGGACCAGGCATGCCCCAGGAGGGGCTCCTCCCTGCAGCACCCCACCCCAAACCCCTCCCGTGCCTCCAGGAGAGGAGGAGGAGGAATTAGGGGTGCGGGGAAGTGGGCATCACAGTGGGGGGCTGGAATGCCACAGATCTGAGCCAATCAGCAACTTCCCCAACCCTCAGTCTCCCCATCTATGAAACGAGGGGCCGTAGGAACCCGCCCTGTGACATGCGGGCAGCCCGGCAGTGGAAACGGGCACAGACCACTCGCCCAGCCATTCTGCTGCTGTCCCGAGCTCAGGTTGGCTATTGGGCTGGGGCACTTGGTCAGTCTGTCTGCACCCCCCAAGTCCCGTCCCATCGCACATGACTGAGAAGGCAGGGAAGGTTGACATTTCAAAAGCAATTTCAAAAGAAGACAAGTCTCATGAAGTTCCTGCTGAGGAAAGTTCCAGGCGGGCAGTTCCGGGCACCAGTGGATCCTCAGACGGAGGGGACGGGAGAGCCACAGGGAGGCAGAAACTTGCGCCTGGGGTCAGGGTCTCTCTGGCTCTGCCCCTTAGCACCGTAGTCACTTGCTATGATTCAGGGTGGGCCTTTCTTTGGGGGACCCACCAGTAATTCCTGGACTCCCTGGGCTGGATGCTTCAGTGCTCTGACCTGAGGGGCCCGGTGAGGTGAGGAACCCTGAGGCCACCCTGGGGAGGTGCTCGGGGCACCCAGGGCAGTACTCAGCGATGCCGGGGGCCATGCAGTGTTGGGGAGCAGAGCTAGGGCCTGCATCTGCACCTGTGTGCCCCACTCTTTGCTGGCACACTCTGCGCACTCTGGGGTCCCAGCCAGTTCTTGTGCCTGCGTGCTAGGAGACAGAAGTTCTACCCCACCTGGGGGTCCTGGGGCTCATTGGGGTAAACCAAGGGGGAAGGTTCTGAAATCACTGGCACCCTGTAAACAGGGGTTCTTCCTGATGGTAGAATTGGGGTTGCTTTAGCCACTGTGAGTATTGTTAGACTATTGCTCTTGGTACTGCTGCTCTTGATACTATTACTGTTGGAACTTTTTTTTTTTTTTGCTTTTATGGGTCATACCCAACAATGCTCAGGGGTTACTCCTGACTCTGCGCTCAGGAATTACTCCTGGTGGTGCTCGGGTGACCATATGGGATGTCTGGAGCTATTGCTGTTGTGCTGTTAATGTTGGAACTGTTATTGTTGAACTATTACTGTTGGGACTGTTACTGTCGGCGCTGTTACTATAGGTACTGTTACTATCAGAACTATTACTGTTGGTACTCTTACTGTTAGTACAGGCACTGTTACTATCAGAACTATTATTCTTGGTACTCTTACTGTTGGAACTATGACAGTGGGTATTGTTACTCTCATAATTATTACTGTTGGTACTGTTACTGACTTGCAGCTTTTACTGTTGGTACTGTGGCTGCTGTTGTTCTTTGTTCTTACCATTATTAACAGCAGTACTGTTACTGCCAGTATTGCTGTTAGTTGCTGCTTTGTTTCCATAGCTGTTCTTGCCGCTATTGTTGCCAATCTTGTTACTGTTGCTGTTTTTACTATTACCATTGTTGCTGTTGTTACTATTACTGTTGTTGCTGTTGCTGTGCTATTGTTGTTGCTATTGCTGTTGTTGCTATTGCTGTTGCTGTTGTTACTATAGCTGTTGTTGCTATTGTTGCTCTTGCTGCTGCTGCATTCACTGCGCCCAGCCTCTCACTGGCTTCGCTCAGCCCGCCGTGGCTGCTGCTGCTGCTGCTATCGCTGTGGCCAGTTCCTCCTCTTGCCTCGAATGCTGGTCACTGGCCCTGACCTTCCACCAGTCCAGCCTTTCTGGGTTTGCCAGATTCCCCAAACTCAGCCAATTTCCTGCGGGGTGGGGGGAGGGGGTTGGGGAGGGAGGCTAATTTGGGATGTCTTCACGGCTGCAGCTGTATCAGAAGACACTTTCTTCTTGGTCTCTCCCCCTCCCTTCCCTCCTCCCTCCCTCTCTTTCTCTCTCTCCTCTCCTCCTCCCCTCCCTCCCTCTCTTTCTCTCTCTCCTCTCCTCTCCCCCTCCCTCCTTCCCTCCCACCTTTCTCTCTCCTCTCCTCTATCCCCCTCTCCCTCCCCCTCCCTTTCTCTCTCCTCTCCTCTATCCCCTCTCCCTCCCCCTCCCTTTCTCTCTGATGGCTGCTGGGCTGTGGCTTTCCTTGGCAGTCTCTGGGAGCAGAGAGGAAGGGAGCAGTTCCGTGTGGAGGGCCAGTCGGAAACTCCAGGGCGGCCGTTGGCTGTGGCCCTGCTCTTGGGTCTGATTTCAGGGTGTCTGGGAGTGAAAGGCTGGGCGTGCCTTTGCCACACACGCACGCGTGGCATGAAACCCATGTCTCTGGGTCCATGAGGGCAGTTCCGAAGCACGGGGCTGGAAGCCAGTGGAAGGCGGGAGATTGTCCATGTGGGGCTGACGGCCTTTGCCCCCTGCAGCAAGCTCAGCCCCAGATTCTTTCTTCTTTATGGGTCTGGCCCGGGGCCTCGTCCATCACACATGTTTGTCAAGGAGGTTCCTGACAACAGAAACCAGCCAGCTCCCCACTCTCAGGAGCTCCCCCTCACTGGAGAGAGACCAGTGGCCAGTGGGGGACTATCTCTGTCCCCCAATGGTGGGGGTGGGTGGGGACAAGGGGAACAGGCTTAAGTCAGGACATTTATGGGGTCCCCCATGCTCTGTGGGCTGATTTTCAGGGGCCCCTGTGACATCAGCACCCCAGATCCTGGGGTGGGGACACGGCTAGGTGGGACAGGGGCTGGGGTGGGGACACATGTCTGTTAGTGCCTCTGCTCCTGAGCTTCTAAACCTGATCGTGGGACCCAATTTCCCTCCCAGTCCCGTAAATACACTCCAACCCAGAAGGACCCCTGGCTATGCCTTGTCCATAGTGAGACTGAGTGACCCCCACAGCAGGTGGGTGCGAGGGGGACAGGAGGAGGAAGTAGGAGTGGGAAGCTGGGAGCCTGGGTCTGGGGGGCCGGAGTCTGGGGGCTGGGGGCTGGGAGCTGGGGCTGGGGGGTTGGGAGTCTGGGGACCGGGGCTGGGGCTGGGGACCGGAGTCTGGGGGCTGGGGGCTGGGGGCTGGGGGCTGGGGGGCCGGGGGTCTGGGGGCCGGGGTCTGGGGGCCGGGGTCTGGGGCCGGGGTCTGGGGGCCGGGGGCTGGAGGCTGGGAGCCGGAGTCTGGGGGGCTAGGGGCTGGGGGCTGGGAGCTGGGGGCTGGGGGGTTGGGAGTCTGGGGACTGGGGTCTGGGGGCCGGGGTCTGGGGGCCGGAGTCTGGGGGCTGGGGGCTGGGGCCGGAGTCTGGGGGGCTGGGGGCTGGGGGCTGGGAGTTGGGGGGCTGGGGGTTGGGAGTCTGGGGACTGGGGTCTGGGGGCCGGGGTCTGGGGACCGGGGTCTGGGGGGCTGGGGGGCTGGGGGGCTGGGAACTGGGGGCTGGGGGTTGGGAGTCTGGGGACCGGGGTCTGGGGGCGGGGTCTGGGGTCTGGGGGCCGGAGTCTGGGGGCGGAGTCTGGGGGCCGGAGTCTGGGGGCTGGGGGGCTGGGAGCTGGGGGCTGGGGGTTGGGAGTCTGGGGACGGGGCTGGGGGCCGGAGTCTGGGGGGCTGGGGGCTGGAGTCTGGGGGGCGGAGTCTGGGGGCCGGGGTCTGGGGGCTGGGGGCCGGAGTCTGGGGGCTGGGGGCTGGGAGCTGGGGGCTGGGGGTTGGGAGTCTGGGATTGGGGTTCTGGGAGGCTGAAGGTCTGGGAGGCTGAGGGTCTGGGAGTTTGGGGGTCTGGGAACTGAGGGTCTAAGAGCTGGGGTCTGGGGGGCTGGGCCACTGGGGGCTGGGTTTGGAGGACTCAGCAGCACAGTGGGCTTTGGGAGGGGCTTCCCATGTGAGGGTGGGCACCAACAGGGTCTTTCTTAGAAGCCTTTTCTAGACCTACAGGGTCTCGCTGTAGCGTTGCGGTTGGGGCCACGCCCGTCAGTGCTCAGGGCTTACTCTGCCCTGTCATCTCCCGGGCCCTGAGCGGTCACAGTTAGTTCCACAGGCCCTTCTTGGATCCAGACTGAGACCAGCGCTGTGGCGTCTCCCAGGAGGAAGCTATAGTGCACCGTGCCTTCCTTGCCGTTCCCCAGTGCGCCACGCCGGGCCCTCAGTCCTGGCTCAAGGCTGGCCTATCCTTGCCTATTTGTGAGTTGGCTTCGCCATTACTCTGAGCGGGTGGCAGAGAGGATGTGGAGCCCAGGAACTGGTGATGAATTGTAGGGTATGGGCAGGGTCAAAGAGAAGAGCCAGAAAGAGAGAAATTAGGAGCTGGGAGGAGGGGCCTGGAGCACGGAGACTGTGCCACGGGTGAGGAGGGGCCTGGAGCACGGAGACTGCGCCACGGGTGAGGAGGGGCCTGGAGCACGGAGACTGAGCCACGGGTGAGGAGGGGCCTGGAGCACGGAGACGGGCGCCCACGGGTGAGGAGGGGCCTGGAGCACGGAGACGGAGCCACGGGTGAGGAGGGGCCTGGAGCACGGAGACTGAGCCACGGGTGAGGAGGGGCCTGGAGCACGGAGACTGCGCCACGGGTGAGGAGGGGCCTGGAGCACGGAGACTGAGCCACGGGTGAGGAGGGGCCTGGAGCACGGAGACTGAGCCACGGGTGAGGAGGGGGCCTGGAGCACGGAGACTGAGCCACGGGTGAGGAGGGGCCTGGAGCACGGAGACTGCGCCACGGGTGAGGAGGGGCCTGGAGCACGGAGACTGAGCCACGGGTGAGGAGGGGCCTGGAGCACGGAGACTGAGCCACGGGTGAGGAGGGGCCTGGAGCACGGAGACTGAGCCACGGGTGAGGAGGGGCCTGGAGCACGGAGACTGAGCCACGGGTGAGGAGGGGCCTGGAGCACGGAGACTGAGCCACGGGTGAGGAGGGGCCTGGAGCACGGAGACTGCGCCACGGGTGAGGAGGGGCCTGGAGCACGGAGACTGAGCCACGGGTGGGGAGGGGCCTGGAGCACGGAGACTGAGCCACGGGTGAGGAGGGGCCTGGAGCACGGAGACTGGAGCCACGGGTGAGGAGGGGCCTGGAGCACGGAGACTGAGCCACGGGTGGGGAGGGGCCTGGAGCACGGAGAATGAGCCACGGGTGAGGAGGGGCCTGGAGCACGGAGACTGAGCCACGGGTGAGGAGGGGCCTGGAGCACGGAGACTGAGCCACGGGTGAGGAGGGGCCTGGAGCACGGAGACTGAGCCACGGGTGAGGAGGGGCCTGGAGCACGGAGACTGAGCCACGGGTGGGGGAGGGGCCTGGGCACGGAGACTGAGCCACGGGTGGGGGAGGGCCTGGAGCACGGAGACTGAGCCACGGGTGGGGAGGGGCCTGGAGCACGGAGACTGGAGCCACGGGTGGGGAGGGGCCTGGAGCACGGAGACTGAGCCACGGGTGAGGAGGGGGCCTGGAGCACGGAGACTGAGCCACGGGTGAGGAGGGGCCTGGAGCACGGAGACTGAGCCACGGGTGAGGAGGGGCCTGGAGCACGGAGACTGAGCCACGGGTGAGGAGGGGCCTGGAGCACGGAGACTGAGCCACGGGGTGGGGAGGGGCCTGGAGCACGGAGACTGAGCCACGGGTGGGGGAGGGGCCTGGAGCACGGAGACTGAGCCACGGGTGGGAGGGGCCTGGAGCACGGAGACTGAGCCACGGGTGGGGAGGGGCCTGGAGCACGGAGACTGAGCCACGGGTGGGGAGGGGCCTGGAGCACGGAGACTGCGCCACGGGTGAGACGGGAGGTGCTGCTGCTTCGGTGCCAGGTGCTGTGCCCTGCTGAGGCGCTGCTCCCGGGGTGCAGCTGCTGCTTCCAGCATCCAGATACTGTTTTTTTTTGGGGGTTACAGGTACAGTTTCTAGGGTGCAGATGCTGTTTCAAGAGTGGACAGCACCGCCGGGCACCAGGGAAGAGGAGGTGGGTTCTTCCTCCCCACCTTGCACCCCGTGCTCTGCACAGCCACCCCTGGAATGATCTGGAAAAACAGCCCGGGACTGCATGGGCTAAGCTTGGCCAGAACAAAGAACTGGGCTAGTGTGTGGCAGAGAAGCAGCGGCTGGAAGCTTGTCTTTGTTTCTCCCTGCTACTCCCCACCCCCAGCTTTTTGGGTCACTCCTGGCAGTACTCAGGGGATCTCCCACGGGCAGTGTCGTGCCAGAGTCCACCCTGGGACTCCTGCGGGCAGTGTCTGTGCTCGGCACTTTGAGCCTCTCCCTAGTCCCTGCTTTCATCATTGATGTTTCAAGACTGACCACCCAGATGTCAGTGTGGACACCCTGGACTGTCCGCCCAGCAAGGGGCCTGGCTCTCCAGCGTGGCTCCGGAGGGCGTTCTGGGGAGATTCACTAAACCCTGAGCGGTAGATGCTTCCCAAAGCCTGGCAGGGGAAGGCCCCACAGAGCAGGGCCCGGGGTGTGCTGCTGCCCTCTTGTGCCCACTTACAGCACTGCAAGTGGGCGATGAGCCTTTACCCAGTCTCCTGCCAGGACCCTGGGTGGAAAGGTCAGCTGGAGTCTGGATGCAGACCAGGACGCTGTCAGTGCTGCTGTTCAGAGCTGTACAGACAGGCCTGGGTGGGCTGCATCTTAAGCTCCAGCGACGAGGGGCGCTACCGTGCCCCAGTTGGTGCCCCCTGCACAGCTATGTCCAGCACCTTGGGGACCCCCAGACTTGGGCTCTCAGCTCCCTGTGTTTTAGATTGGGGGGTTCACATGAGAAAGTTTGGCCTGCAAGACCCGTTCTCTGGTTCTCAGGGACATCCGGCGGCTGCTGGTACCAGAGGTATTGGCAAACCTGAAGGGGCACACGGGTCCGAGAGAAGTGAAGGTGGGGCGGGCTGCTGCCCCCTCCTGCGCCGGGGGAGAGACTAGAGAGGGAGGCCCCGCTGGCCGGCCGGGCGTGAGTCACCCTCGGAGAAAGCTGAGCTGCAGCCGCACCGGGGCTCTCCCCACCCCACCCTGCCCAGATGTTCCCGGACACTCAGCTGACCCACCACACCCTGCCTGGGTGGGGTCAGGGTGAAGACCCAGCGGGGGGCTTCAGCCTGTGAGGAGGCCCCCCCCGACGGTCCCCCAGTAGGGTCAGAGAGGGGTGCATTGGGCTCGTGGATGGACGAGGGGCCCCATCCCAGGCCCCTCCGGCCACACCCCTCTCCTGCTTCCCAGTGGCTGGTTTCCTAGGGACCCCAGGCACTGGTTTCCTAGGGACCAGCACTGCCCCTGGCCTCCTCGGGCCTGGGGTCCAGCCATGACCCCCACACATCTCACTTAGACTAGAGTGACGTGGGCTGCCGGTGCCGTCCCCTCTGCCACATGGGTCACCTTTACCAGCTCTGTCACGAAGTTCTTCGGCCCCAGGATGTCAGGAGGCCCTCCTGAGCCTGCAGGTAGACTGGAGCCTGGGGCTCCTCCCCTCCCCCTCCTCCCCCTCCTCTTTCTCCTCCTTCTCACTCCTCATACTTCCCTCTTCCTTCTCCTTCCTCTTTTCCAGGTCACCATGCAAGGCAAACGCTGTGCTGCCCATCGAGCTGCAGCCAGCAGCCACCCGGGCACCTGCCCCTCGGGTCCCCTC
The DNA here is from genome assembly GCA_021461705.1 of Cryptotis parvus. Lineage (NCBI taxonomy): Eukaryota > Metazoa > Chordata > Mammalia > Eulipotyphla > Soricidae > Cryptotis > Cryptotis parvus. The sequence continues at coordinate 359,824 of JAJIBD010001514.1, read as the reverse complement.
CTGCCTCCGTCAGGACTCTGAGAGGGCTGCATGTGCAACAGTGTGACTCTATTCCAGACGTCTCCTAGAATCTCCAGTGGTCTCACTGTTGCCTCTCTGTGTGCGTTCGTGTTCATGCAGAAAACATGTGTATGTTGGGGAGTGAGCACCGAGCTGAGGGGCTGATTAAGTGAATGCACAAGAGCCGCTCAGGCAGGGGTCAGCCTGGCTGTGGGGTTTTGCCCTATTTGCTCTGCAAGTTCACGTGCCCTCCTGGACGTCTGCCCCATCCTCTGCCCCTCCCTGTGGCTCCATTCGAGGCTTCTCGACAGCACTCTTCAGTGGATGCCTTCGAGCAGATTTGTGCCCCAGACCTTGCTCCCAGGTTCCCAAGGGACAGTTTCAAGACTCTGCATCATAGAGATCCAAATTCCACCTTACGGGGCTGAAGAGGAGGTCCAGGGACTCCGGTGCGCACTGTCCCTGCGGCCAGCGCTGGTTTATTCTCCCAGTCCCCTTGGCCTCGGAGCCCCACCAGGAGCAGCCCCCAGGCACAGAGCCGGGAGTAACCCCTGAGCACCCCCAAGGTGTCCCCCAGCCTGAGAAACGAACAAGCTGTTAGCTGTTGATGGGTCTCCAGCTACCATCTGAGCGTGGGGTCCTGTGTCCAGAGCCCAGTCCTGGAGCCCAGCTATGTCCCAGCTGGATGCAACCTAGAGGCAGCTCCTGGAATCTCAGGGTGCAGCGGGCACATAGGGTTCATCTCCCGATTCCAGTCCTGGGGGTCAGCATGATGTGGGGTGCCTGCAGCAGTTTCCCTGTGCAGAGCCAAAGGTGGGTACATGCCGCCCTTGCCTGCCTGCTGGGCAGCCTGGCTGAAATGTGGGGATCACGGCTTGTTTCCCTCCTCCACTAGTAGCGGCTTTGGGGCCCTGCTCACCCCGGAAGTATGGGACACCACGGGAAGGTCTGTGTAGGACCAGGGGCCGAGGGAAGGAGCATCCCTGATGGGCAGAGGGTGCCACCACTCTGCCAGTCTCGGGGGCCTCCTGCCCCTCGCCGCCTCCCTGGATTGGAACATGCCTGCTTTTCTTCCCCTTGCCTGAAATGCGCTTGGACGTGTTGGGGTTCTCCCCCTTCCGAGAAATAACACAATTTTCCCTTTGTGTTTCCCTTAATAAAACACAGAAATGAGAGCGAGAAAAGGAAAGTAAAAAACGTGTTCTGTCGTCTCCACTCCGTCGCTTCCCACCACTGCGCCGTGCCCGTCTCATCTTGCCTCTCCCTGCCGGAGAAAAGGGTCACTCCTGGGGGCCGGGCACCACCTGGTCCCTCTGCCCTGCTGGGAGCGACCCCTTGAGCACTCCAGCTGTGGACCCCCTGGTCAAGAAAGGGCCTGCTCCAGGGTGTCATGCGGTTGTAGCCCCCCAGCCTGCTACTCTGGGAAGCAGCCCCCACTTCCGTTCCAACTCTGCTGGCACCCTCGTCCCCATGGGTGCAGGACCAGGAGAGAAGACCCTGGGCACGGGGACTCAGGAAGAGGACTGAGTGGGACGGGACTCTGGGGGACCCAGGCGTGCAGAGGACCACGAGAAAGGCCCTGTCTGTCCTTATGGGCTGCGCCCTGAGTTTCTAGCTCCTATTGCCCAGGGCCTTGTGGGCCCTTCAGGGTCTCCCTCCTTCCAGGTGTTGTGTGCAGGAGGGGGACGGGTGGCCTGGACTGACCAGTGGCTGGACATCCGGGTCTCTCAGCTTGATCCAGAGAACACTCTGCCCCCCCTCCACTATGGCCCCTGTGAGTTACCCCTGAGTACTTGGCTCCACCCCAGGGTCTGTGGGGATGCCCAGTGGAGGCACCTCAAGACCAAGGGGGAGCTTTTCCCCCAAGTCCAACAGGAACCCCCTGAAGCCACCTGGCATGGTCAGTGCGGCCAAGCTGGGATCCTGCAGTATGGGCCATACCTGGTGCCGCTGGGAAGGAAGAGAAACCAACTAAACCAACCCAAACCAGTCGGCTGGGCCGGGTGGTAAAAGCTTCATGCCCGAGTGCAGGGCCTGCATGCTGTAGCCCAGGCTTGAGCCTCAGCACTGCAAGGCTCCCCATAGGCACCAAATACACACACACACATACACATTCACATGGGCACACATACTCACACACATACGCTCACACACCTACACACGCTCACATACACTTACATACACACATGCTCACACACACTCAAATACACACATATACACACATGTTCACATACACATGCTCAGCCGCACTCACATACATACACACATGCACACAGACACACATACACACACATGCATACACACTGACATAGGCACACAGACACACACAGTATGTTTATGCCCTGCTAAACTCGTGATGGCAGAAAGGACAAAGGACGGGTGCCAAGAGCTCTGCCATGCACATCTGTCACCAGGAGAGACCCCCCATCACCAAGATTCATGGGGGGCAGAGTGTGAGACAGTTCACTCTGGCAGCCCCGCATGGCTGTGAGATCCCGGGCGACTGGAAGGCGGTGGCAATGCGCCCCTAATTCCCAGGCACGGCCACATCACCCTCCTGCAGAGCCCAGTGTGGGGCCGATGGGCAGAGGCTGGGGCTAGGGACCCTTGAGAAGTTGGGGTTCACCTTAAGAATCCTGGGTTCCAGCGGGTAGGGGCGTTTGCCTTGCACGCGGCCGCCCATGCAGGCCCAGGTTCAATCCCCCGGCATCCCATATGGTCCCTCGAGTACCGCCAGGAGTAATTCCTGAGTGCAGAGCCAGGAGAAACCCCTGAGCATTGTCGAGTGTGACCCAAAAAGCAAAAAAAAAAAAAAAAAAAAAAAAAAAAGAAAGAAAGAAAGAAAAAAAAGAATCCTGGGTTCACCTTGCCAAGCACCCAGCTTTCCTGCTAAACTCCTCCTGTGTTGGGGGCAGGGGGTCTCCAGAGAACCCCACTGAACCCCACGCTCTGTCACAGAGGGGGCCACAGCACTAGGATTGTAGCCTACAACTCATGGTGGACAAGAACAGGTGATACCAAGCTGCCACCTAGAAAAGTGGGGTCGGTGTTGAGATTTGGATCAGAAACTGGAGTCCGAGACGGGGATGTGGGATGCCCAGAGACGGTGTCCTGTGCCAGGGGGCATGAGGAGGGCACGGTGCCCCGAAAGTGCCTCTTAGCTGACCTCTGCTTATCTGGAGGTCAGTCCCCCCGGGGGGGTGGGGAGAATGCAGGGGTTCCACTTACAGCACCGCCCAGACCAGCTCGCACCTCGCAGCCCCAGGCCGAGAAGGGGGTAGGGAACTTCCCTCTTCTCCAAAGCGGCCCGGGCCCAGGGTCGAGCCCGCGGGCGGATACCCGGAACCCCCTAGGCTCCTCGGCGGGGCGCACTCCCAGCCCCCTCCTGCGCACCCCACCCCTTCCTCCGCCCTGCTCGCAGCACTGTGGCCGCTGTCAAGCAGATCCGCCGCTCCTCGACAGGGCCGGCTCGGCCCCAACGGGACCGCACGCCGCGCCACCGCCTTCCCGGGCCGGGGGTCCAGGGCCCTGGAGCCCTCCGGTACCCGTCGGGGCCCCGCGGCCCTCTGGGCTGCGAGTCTGGAGCAGGCCGGCCGCTCGCGGCCACGTCCCCGCCCGGCCCCGGCGCGCGGAGGAGCCCAGCCAGGAGTCGGGGCTCGCTGGGATCCTTTCCTCCCTGCCCGGGAGGTGTCCGCCCGCTGGGTCCTTCTCAGAGTCTCCACAAGGTGGTCGCCCAGGGCTGCGGGCACGCCCAGCAGGTAAGACGGGCTGGGCGCCCCCGGCTCTGGCTCCTCTGGGCGGCCGCGTTTTCTGGAAGTGGATTTGAAATGCGGCCAAGAGGGCTCTGGGCCAGCCGCGGCTCCTCCCCGAGGCCACTTCTTTGCTCCCGCAGACATTCCGGGCCGCGGCCGAGCAGCGGCTGGACCTCCCCGCGAACTCCCGCAGCTCCCCGCGCCCGGAGCCCACAACCGGCAGGTCGCGGCCGGGGTGGGTAACCTCGTGCCTCCCTGCAGGTGAGCGTCCCGGGGAGTGGGGAACTGGGCGCGGGTCGCGGAGCTGGGAGGGGGTGTCGGTCCCGCGTGCCGGTGCGCGCAGCCAGGCGGGAGAGCCCCACTTCTCTATCCCCGATTCACCTCTGCTGCGAGCTGGGCGCGGGGCCGTCCCCTCGGGCGCGCGGCGACAGGAGGTTGGGCGGAGCCGGACGCGGGCTAGGAAACCCGGGCGGGGTGAGGGGTGGGGGGGCAGGGGTAGGAGGCGCGCGGTTGGGGGGCGGAGGCCTGAGTACAAAACGCCGCGACTCTGCGCCCGCTGTCCCCGCCCACCCCACCTTCTCCGTTCGAGGGGCGCTGCGGCACGGCCGCACGGACAGGAGCTTCGGGTCCTCCTAGCAGGTCCTATTCCGCCGGCCCGAACATGCTGGACGGCTTGAAGATGGAAGACAACTTCCAAAGCGCCATCGACTCTTCGGCTCCCTTCTCCTCCCTGCTGGGTGAGTGGCTGCGCGCGCCCCAGGCGCACCCCTCTCTCCGCCGAGGCTTCTCTCAGCTCCAGAGCCTCCTGAGCTGCCCGTGATGTGTGTGTGTGTGGGGAGCCGTGCGTCCCGCATCCGGCGCGCAGCGCTGCCGGTTCCCGGGGTCCGCGCGTCGCTTCTAACCCACCAGCCGCCCCCACCGACCCCGCGCGCGCGCCGGGCACCGAATTCCCCAAAGCTGGGAGGGGCGGGGAGCCTGCGGGAAGACATTTGAGTGGCAAGTGATTAAAAAGAAGACCCAGCGCTGCGTTTTTAATCACCGGGTGATGGACGTCGCTTAAACGCAGCCCCTCGACTGGGTTGCTCGGGCCAAGCCCTCGAACCCCCAGGTCCCCAGCGTCCTAGCGCGCGGCTGCTTCACGTCCCCCTACCAGCGCCCGCTGCGACCGCAGCCACCGGCACGGCTGCCCCCGGGCTTTTCCGGGCCGGTGGGCAGTGCGGCGCGGGGATTAGCCCGCACGGCAGCCCCCCGCCCCCGCCTCTGCTTTAATTAACTGGAGCCGAATCTGGGGTTGGTCCATCGCAGCGCCCCGGGGTGATCCAAGGGCCTTTTGGAGTTTTCAGAGAGGCAAGGAAGGGTCTGGCCTCCTTCTACCCTTTCTTTCTCCCCCCCACCCCACCCCCATCTCTGCCCCCGCATTTAAGCTTTGAGGGGCAGCTGTCTTCAGCGCTTCCTTCCGGAGAGGACTTTTTGGTTTTTCTGTCAGTTCAAACTCTCACCTCTGCCTTTCTGAGACTCGAATCCGATGAACTGGGTTGTGGAGATGAGATAGCTAGAATGGAGAAGCCGGAAGCCCGATCCAGACACAGACACACAGACACGCAGACACAGACACACACACACACACACACACACACACACACACACACACACACCTCTCAGCCCCCAAGATGAAACAAAATCACTGCACCTCTGATCTCCGCCTTTGGAACCTCCCAACCGGAGGAAGGACCTGGGGGGCCTGGGGTTCATGTGGGCAGGAAACCCTGGACAGCAGACAGAGAAGGTCACTCTTCCATTCCCGCACCAAGCATTCAAACTACTCGGGCTTGGCCAGGGCAGAAAGAATAGAAAATTCAAACAAGGGTGGCAAGGGGCTGCTTCTCACCCAACCTGCCAGTGCCCTGCTTGGGCTGCTCACTCGCTGGCGGTCTCCCGAAACGAAACACCAAGAATCAGGCCCTTCCACACTCATGTGGTGGTGCAAGACCAGTTTTAAATACCAGTGACTATGCAGATAAGCAACCAAGTGTTCCCGCATCCTGCACCTCCTCACCCCATAAATGAAACACAAAGGAGCAAACAAAGGTTGAGAGGAGCACAGCGGTCAAGTCTGCTCTGGGCTGAGCCTTCTACGTGCTCTGCTGCTCCGCTCCGAACACCCAGTGCTCCCGGTGTCTCCGTCCCAGGCCTTTCCCTTCATTATTTATTTATTTATTCATCTATTAATCAATTTATTTGTTTGTTTGTTTTGTTCTTAAAATTTCCCTTTCCTTTGATGCTCTTTTTCCAATGAGAAAAAAAAAGGAAAGTCTGCAATTCAACGACACCCAGACGCAGCAGTTTGAGGGTTCGTTCACCAGCTGCACTTGCCTGGGACAAGGTCCCCTTTCCTACACTCCTGGACGAAAATAAAACAAAGGCCCCTCCCCAACGTAATTGTGTCTTAACGGAAAGGTGGGCATCGAATTCGTGCTGCAAATACAACTTCATAAAAATCATCCGTAGAGAGACAAAGCTTTAATAATGAGGCGGTAAATCAGGGCACACACGTTTATTTGAGACTAATTGTCCAGGCGAGGGTACCTCTGTGAGGCTTTCCGCTGGTTGTTTCCTCACCTCATCCCTGGTCAATGAATTTTCACCTTTTGGTGCAGACTCAGTTGCTCACAAGCACCCGCTGGGTTAGATTTTCTTCCTCCAGATCTGGGTGGAGGGAGCCAGCGGCAGAGAGTGCGCGGGCGCGCAAGGCGCTCAGTCGGCGCCGTTCACCGCGCGTGTCGGTGGCTGTTGCAGGCGGAGCCGTCGGCCCCAAGTCGGTGTGCGAAGGCTGCGAGCGTGTGATCTCGGACCGATTCCTGCTGCGGCTCAACGACAGCTTCTGGCACGAGCAGTGCGTGCAATGCGCCTCCTGCAAGGAGCCTCTGAGACCACCTGCTTCTACCGTGACAAGAAGGTTTACTGCAAGTACGACTATGAAAAGTGAGTGTCGTGCGCCGGGCCGTGCCGCCGCGCTGCGCCGCGCGCCTCTGCGCCCGACCTGGTCCTGTACCTTTTTGCCGAACCCCCCCCCCAGCTCGATTTGGTCATTACTCGACGTCGCGGTTCTGTGGGGACTCCTGACCGTTTCCTGGCACTGGGGTGGGCCGCGCCTCCCCTGTGAGAGGACGCTGTTACGGGCCACAGCCGCCGGCCTTGGTGCCGGCGTCCCCCTTGGCGGCGGCCGCCGGGGACGCCTCAAGCCGGCCTTAGGGGGACACTGCGGCCCTCTGAGCCCTGAGCACATTGCCCTACACCCACTCGTTTGCTGCTTCTCTGGGTTACCCCCCCTCCCCCGCCCCGCTTTGCCTTCCCCCAATCCCGGCCTCCTGATTTCGCCGAAACTCTGGGGGAGGTAGTGAGGCCAGAAATTGGGGCCCAACTTGGAGCCGCATTTCCCACTTCTAGCATCTCCTCCGCGGTCAGGTCTGGGAAGCGCCTGGGTTACGCAGAAGCGGGTCCTGTGGCCTCTGGGGGCCGCGGAAATATTTTGATCCCGTTTGCAAAGAATTCGGATGCGGGTATTGAAGAAAGTGGGGTTTTGAGCCTCTACAAAGCCAGGCTCAGTCCTAATACCCAAAGGCATCGGGGAGCTGTTCCTGGCCCCTAGCCGAGGGGATGGCCGGAGCCTCGCCCACAGCCAGGCTGCGTCTTGGTCCTCACTCTAGGACTGCCTGTGGAAGCCAAGCTGAACGGGTGGGATGGGGGGGGCGGGATGGGGGATGCAGGACGGGAGTAAGAGCGGTCACTGTGTCAGCGCAGGGCTGGAGGCGCTTTGCCCAGCAGGCAGGAGCTGCCTGAGTCTCAGCTCCCCAGGCTGGGCTAGGGTAACTTCTTTAAAATGTTTATCTGGGGGACTCCCAGACGTACTCCCCTCCATCCCTCCTCTCTCTTCCCACCTTCTCCTCTCCCCTCAGTCTCCTCTCCTCTTTACGCCCCTCTATCCCTCTCTCTCCCTCGTCTTCCTCCTCCCCTGCCTGGCCCCTCGCGCTCCTGTTTTACCCTGTGTGGGGAGAGAATAGACCACCTTTTCGTCATTTGGAAAAGATAGCGTTTTTTAGCACTGTAAAACGCGCACACACACACACACACACACACACACACACACACACACACACACACACCCCGCTGAGAGACCGTGTTTGGTTTGGGGGTGAACGGAACGGCTCATCACATATTGCCTGAACCTGCGCGGTGCTGAGGACGGGTCTCCCAGCCTCTCTGGAAGAGAAGCCGCTGGCGGTGCCGGTCTGTGCTCCGAGAAAGGAGCTCGGCTGTTGTTTATTTATTTATTTTTTTAGGTAACGGAGCAGATTTTTTGCTCTTTACACCCCAGGCTCTGGTGATCACTTTGGGATCAAGCTTGTGTTGGAGTTTTCTCTGTTTCTCTCAGCTGCTGTGGATATTGTGGGCACCCCCCAGTCTTTATCTTTCTGCTTAGAGAAGGCTGCAATGTCCACATCCTTGAGGCACGCCGGCATGCTGAAAAGTACCCGAGCTTAGGAGAGGATTTGGGTTGTGAATTTCTCTCCTGTTTGTTAAGAGAAAAAAAAAACAAGGAGAAGAAGCGAATGAAAGAAGACTTAAGGGTCAACACAGCTGTTGGGCCACTCAGCGCTTTCTAAGGAAGTCAGACAGAGTCGAGAGGCCAGAAGCGGCCCTCAAGGACCTCATGCAACAATGGCCTTTCCCGGGGCTTGGGGGTCGCAGCAGAAGTGATGGCAGCAGAAAATTGCAGGATCAGTTTGGCAGCTGCGGGCCAGAACCGGGAAGGCTTGAGCGAGGGCTGCATTGTTTGGGGGTGCCGTGGGTTTTTATGCTCATTTTGACATGCGGCCACGCTGGCAGACCCCCACCCCTGTGCGGGCTCCACCACTCTCTTCTCTTCTTTTTTTTGGAAAGATTCATTCTATTTCTTCCCCCTTCTCATTGCCCCATCAGCTGCAATCTTCTGCTAACCTAAGGGGTTTGTGAGGGCTGCGGAGACTCCCTCCCTGGATGTTGCCGGTGGGGAAGGAGGGGTCTGTGGGTTTGGAAGTTGGAATCAGGAAAATTCCTGCACTCTGAGCCTTCTAAAGGGACCATCTGTCTCCGTGGGGCCTCCAGGTCCCAGGAGACCCTGGCTCCAGCCTGCCTGTAGGGGGTGACCACTAGCAGGGGCTTCCTGGGAATCTCTTCTCTTTAGCTTCAGACCCCAAATTAGATGGAGTCACTTGTGGGTATATCTGGGTGCTTCTCTCATTCCACTTCAGGTGACACTTGCTACAGTGCATGTAGCTCTGTGACAAATGCAGTGTAAGCTATCTCCCTCCCCCCACTCCATTAAGCTGTCTCCCTCACCCCCACTCCGTCCCTCCCTTTTTGGGGGCGGGTGAATCTTTTTTCTTTTTTGGGTCACACCCGGCAATGCTCAGGGGTTTCTCCTGGCTCTGCACTCAGGAATTACTCCCTGGCTGTGCTCGGGGGACAGTATGGGATGCCGGGGATCGAACCCCGCCGGCACAGGCCGGCTGCGCGCAAGGCAAACGCCCTACCCGCTGGGCTATCGCTCCGGCCCCAAGGCGGGATTTGAGACCCAGACAAGGCCCAGAGAGGGATGGAAAGATGGTGGAGATTATATTTCCTAAAAGCAGAAATGTCCGGGCAGGGACCTTGTCCTCCAGCCTTGCCAAGCCCAGCACAGTTTCTGTCGCTTTCAGCCTGAGACGGGGGAGCCCCGTGCTCAGGATCTTGGTTCTGGCCAAGTTACAAGGTCAGAACCCAGTGACTTGGTCTGTTTATTGTCAAGAGCCAGTGTGCGGTTCTGCCCATGGAGGGCTGCTTGCTTCTGCGCCCAGCCTGTTAAGTTGTGAAAATGCAGCTCTGTGGGGCACTGTGTGTCTTTGGGCAAGCACCAGGTTTTTCTAAGGCAGAAAGCAAAACAAACAAACAAAAAAGCAGGGCAGGGCGTTGGATGGTCATCTCATGTCTGTTAACTGCTACTCTGTGGCCAGGCTGAAAACAAACCAGGGGTCACTCCCGGTGTGCAGGGACTGGGCTGTCCATCCAGAGGGCTGTCTGGATGGGCTGTACTGAGGAAGCAGCCGAGACAAGTGGATGGTGGCGGGAGTCCCATTTGTACCCCTTGAGAAGGGGGTGACTCCTGGAGTTGCCCTTGGGAAGCCCCACACTCAGTTGCTTACAAACTAGGCTCTGTGGTCATCACAGATGCTTCCAAGGCCTTTCCAGCCTTGGGGGACTGTGTCTTTCCAGAAGGACGCCCCCTTCTCTCGGAACTCGTCCGGTGGCTGTTGGGTTTGTACCAAAGTGACGTGTAGGTGGGTTTCTGTGGGGAGAGAATCTGGATCCTTCTGGAAGGAGGCCCCCTCGGAGATCAGCCTGTACGCTCCTGTGAGACACACCCTGCTTGTCCACAGGGAGCTGAGGGCTGGTCGCCTACCATCAGGGTGTGCTAATGTCGTTGCTGTCCTGGATGCCAGCAGAGCCAAACCCAGGAGCCACTTGCAGACCTAAAGAGGCCTGGGGGAGGACGTGCTCGGCACCCCTGGGTCTGCATTTCCAGTGCCTCTCTTCCCACCTGGAGAACAGGGCCAGGGTCCCAGTCGACCCGGGGTAATCAGCATGGCTGCATGGTAAAGCCACACGGCATGTGTGTGCCCCTGGGTTTCTCCCCTGGCACCACCAAAGAGTGAAGTATTCTCTGCTTCCTGCAGGCACTGGGGCTGGGCTTGTGGAGAAGAGGGGGCTTGGCTCCCTGGCTGGGACATCACCAGGATGGAGGGGCCGGCAGCATCCTGTAGAAGGGGCAAAACAGAGAGAATGAAATAGTGGCGAGCACATGATGCGGTGGGGGGCAGGGCTAGACTTTCGCTTCAGCCTCTTTCTCTTGGCTCTGCTCCTGGGGTAATAACATTGAAGGAATCGTAGAATCAAAAGCGGCGAGGTAATAAATGATGTCTGCGTTAAATTGCAGGGGGCTTAGGTGGGATCAGCACCATCCTCACGAGTGTGCATGCAGGCGCGCCTCTCTGTCTCTCCCCCCTCTCTGTCTCTCTCTGTCTCTCTATCTCTCCCTCTCTCTGTCTTTCTCTGTCTCCCTCTCTCTGTCTCTCTTCCTTTATCTTTCTGTCTCTCTCCCCTCTCTCCCCCTCCCTTTCTCTCCCTCTCTCCCCCTCTCAGTCTCTCCATCTTCCTCTTTTCCTTCCTCTCTTGCATCTCTCTCTCTGTATATCTGTCTCTTTATTCCTCTCTCTGACTCTCTCTCTCTCCCCATTTTCAGAGGGTGATTGGAAACAGTTCTTGTTTTCTTTCTTTGCACGTATTGGTCCCTTGATAGGACTTTCTTGGAGACGAAGGCTTAAAAACTTTGCAGGAAAAGCTGGCGGCAGCAGTAGATATTAATAGTGCCCTGGGAATGGGGGCGGGCATGTAGAGAGGGGCTGCTGTCCCCTGGGCCCTGCTGGGTAGAGCACCTTGGGACTGTTCTTTATTCGTTTGCACCCTGCCACCTCTGCGATGCTTGGCTCAGGCAGGGAGTTGCTTGGTCCTTCTGTGTCAGTCCTCAGATTATTTTTTTTCCTCTGAAAGTTTATCATTGGGCTTGCTTTTTCTTTTCTTTTCTTTTTTCTCCTTCCTTCCTTCCTTCCTTCCTTTCCTTCCTTCCTTCTCTCTTTCTCTCTTTCACTCTTGCTTTCTTTCCCTCCCTCCCTCCCTCCCTCCCTCCCTCCCTCCCCTCCCTCCCTCCCTCCCTCCCTCCCTCCCTCCCTTCCTTCCTTCCTTCCTTCCTTCCTTCCTTCCTTCCTTCCTTCCCATTGAGTCTTAGTCCCAACTCATCACTGCCTCAGTAATACCTCAACTCAGTATTACCAAAATCCCAGGGCCTCTTGGCTGTGGCTTTCAGATCCTGGCTCTCGCTTTGGTTTGGGGCTTGCGGTAACGAACAGGTGCTTCTTCCCCCAGGTGCAGGGTTCCGTCTGCCCAATAGCCCGCTCCTCTGAGGTGTGGAACGGGCTCTGATGTTTAGAAATCAGGACAGACGCAGCTTTAAGCTGCTGCTTCTGGGCTGGGGAGATGGTGCAAAGAACAGGGCTGTGTTTTGCAGTGGGGAGCCTGGGTTTGATCCCAGTGCCTTGTGGTTCTGAGACCCCCACCCCAACTTTATGCCGAGAATAATTGCTGAGCACTGCCAGGTGTGCCCCCCAGCAGCCCCTCCCATAAAGTGGATAAACAGAAATGCTCCTTCTCCCATCAGAAGCCTCTCCAAGCTTCTCAGAGCCAAGGTTTCGCCAGAAAGCCGGAGTCAGTGAGTCTTGGCAACAGACCTGGCCTGTAGGGTTATGACGAGCCTCTCTGCTAGTCGAGAAGTGGGCTGGGAAGGAAGGTTCATTCACAGCCTGCTTCCAGATTTGAAAATAGCTCCTGCCAGAATGTTAGACCCTGAGCTCGGCTTTCCTCTCTCTCTCTGTGTCTCTCTGTCTCTCTCTGTCTCTCCATCTCTCTCTCTGTCTCTCCGTCTCTCTGTCTCTCTCTGTCTCTCTGTCTCTCTCTCTGTCTCTCTCTGTCTCTCTCTGTCTCTCTCTCCGTCTCTCTCTCTCCATCTCTCTCTCTGTCTCTCCGTCTCTCTCTGTCTCTCCGTCTCTCTCTCTGTCTCTCTGTCTCTCTCTGTCTCTCTCTCCGTCTCTCTCTGTCTCTCCGTCTCTCTGTCTCTCCATCTCTCTCTCTCTGTCTCTCTCTCCGTCTCTCTCTCTCTCCATCTCTCTCTGTCTCTCCATCTCTCTCTGTCTCTCTGTCTCTCTCTCTGTCTCTCTCTGTCTCTCTCTCTCCATCTCTCTCTGTCTCTCCGTCTCTCTCTCCGTCTCTCTCTCCGTCTCTCTCTCTCCATCTCTCTCTGTCTCCCGTCTCTCTCTCTCTCTCCGTCTCTCTCTCTCTGTCTCTCTCTCTCTCTCTCTGTCTCTCCGTCTCTCTCTCTCTGTCTCTCTCTGTTTCTCCATCTCTCTCTGTCTCTCTGTCTCTCTCTCTGTCTCTCTGTCTCTCCGTCTCTCTCTCTGTCTCTCTCTGTTTCTCCATCTCTCTCTGTCTCTCCGTCTCTCTCTCTCTCTCTCTCCGTATCTCTTCTCTGTCTCTCTCTCTCCCGTCTCTCTCTCTGTCTCTCTCTCTCTGTGTCTCTCTCTCTGTCTCTCTCTCTGTCTCTCCCTCTTTCTCCGTCTCTCTCTCTCTCTCTCTCTGTGTCTCTCTCTCTGTGTCTCTCCCTCTCTCTCTCTCTCCGTCTCTCTCTCTGTCTCTCTCTCTCTCTCTCTGTCTCTTGTAGCAGGCTGCTTCTTTGTGCTATGACTTTGTGCAGGGCGAGGGGAGGAACAGGGTGGAAGCTGGGCCCTCGCCCTGTCCTGCCCTTGACCCTGGGCCTCCTGCCTGGATTTTCAGACACCCTTCACTTCTTGGGACGCTGTCCCTCGCAGACTCCACTCGGGAAGGCAGCGGGTCAGGGGCCACGTGTGCTAGAGGGAGGAGGTGTTTGTGTTGAAGTTCCCTGTGTAGTTTCCAGTGCATGCCCCTGGCTCCCAAACCTACGTTATTTTCCAGAAGTCTCTTAGATGCACAGAATGGTGTGACCCCTGAAAGTGGGGTGGGTAAAGGACTAGGTCTGGGGGAGAGGCCCAAAGGGCCGAGAGCAGGTCATGCACGCAGGAGCCCTGAGCCCCATCCCAGCCTCACCAGGTCCCCGAGCTGCCAGGCGTGGTCCCCAAACCCACACAAAAGCAAGAGAATGCCATGGGAAATGGGACCTTCTCTCGATCTGTAAAGAGCCTGGCCGGGTCTGTTTTCTGCCCTTCTCTGCCTCCAGTGCTCCCGAGAGATGCGTAGTCAGAGGTCAGCATTCAGGCTGCGTTGGCTGTTGCTTTCATTTGGGGAGAGGTGATTTGGGGCCATATCCATCGGTCCTCAGGGCTGACTCCTGGCTTGGGGATCCCTCTTGGCAGGACTTGGGGTGGGGGCTCTACGGCAGTGCTGGGGATTCAACTCTGGTGGGCTGCTTCTGGGCAGACCCTTTCCCTCCTGTACCCCTTGTGGGTCTAGCCATCTCCTTGCTGTGGCCCCCGGGCCCTCCCACATGCCCGGCCGCCTGCTGGAGCCAAGAGCCAGGATCTGTCTCTCTGTTTTTCACCGTGATGAAATTAATAAAAGCACCGCTGGTCCTGGCATTCACAGGCTGGAGGATTAGCGTGAAAGGGCGTCTGAGCGCCGTCTCCCTGCGGCGTGCTCCTTCGCCTCCCCAGCCCAGAGAGAAATGAGTTGGGCTCCGGACGGATTAGGGGCCCCCTTGGACCGAACTCCAGATGCCATTCGCCCGAGAGGGACACCAAGGCTTGTCCGGGTCCCGTGGAAGGAATCCAACAGCAGCCTCCCGGCCCGTGGGGACCCTGGGTCCCCACTACTGAGCCCCATCTGGGTAGTTAAAAGCGGATTTTTCAAAGCCCCCATCTCTGCTGTTCTTGGCGAGTGAGTCCCCCAGCTACCCTGTCATCTGTAGGGTCTGTCCCTGTCCCCGGGTGCCTGGACTACTGCATATTGGATGAGCCCCAGACCAATGTCCCTGATTCTTGCCCGCCCCCACCCCCGGTCCCCAGTCCTAAAACTTCCAGACCAGCCTGAGGAGCTGAGCCAGTGCTCACGTCTCGTGCCTTCCTGGACTGCACGCACATTGCCCAGTATTGCCAGGAGCGAGCCCCGAGCACTGATCTGGGAGTGACTCTGAGAACTGCTTGGTTTGGTCCTAAACAAAAAATCAATAGGGAAAAAAACAGAATAAAATTAGGAAGAAGAGGTGTTTTCCAGGTCTTTCACGGAAGGCAGACGAAGCCCCTTTTGGAGAACAGGGAGTATGTCATGTCGTCTTTAAAAGATTTGTGCCTTCTGGGGCCAGAGAGAGAGCACAGCACGTACACTTCCCTTGCCTGTGCCAACCGGGTTTAATCTCTGACATCCAGTATGTTCCCCTGAGCACTGCCAGGAGTGATCCCTGAGCACAGAGCTAGAAGTAACCCTGAGCAGCACTGGGTGTGGCCCCCAAAACCCAAAATAAAAATAAAGTTTGCCCGGTACTGGGAACCCCGCAAGCTCAGATGCTCAGTCCCTGAGCACCCAACAATGCCGAGGGGCTGTCCTGGCTCTATGCTTGGGAGTGATGCAGGCAGTGCTCAGGGGCCCCTTTGCTGTGTCGGGAACTTGAACCAGTGTCAGTGACCCATGAGGCGTGCGCCTGGCCCCCGCACATCCCTTGGGCCCTGCAGAGGGTGCCCAGATTGTACCTTCCTGAGTGGCCACTGCCTCTGATGGAGCCTGAGTGCATGTGTGTGTGTGTGTGTGTGTGTGTGTGTGCTGTGTGTGTGCTGTGTGTGTGCGCTGTGTGTGGAATGCTGTGTGTGCTGAGTACGTACTGTGTATGTGAGTGCTGTGTGTGCATGTGTGTGCTATGTGTGTGCTGTGTATGGTGTGTGTATTGTGTGTGTTATGTGCATGTGTGCTGTGTGCATGATTTCTGTGTGCATGTGTGTACGTGTGTGTGTGTGTGTGTGTGTGTGTGTGCTGTGTGTGTTCAGGGAAGCCCAGCAGGTAGTGGCCCTGCCCATCCCCTTCTGCCTGGGCTCAGCTGACGCTCAGGTGTGCGTGCTCACAATCTCCCTGACTGCCTAGGAGACCCGAGTGTGCCGGCCCCTTAGGGGTTGCTCGGATACTCTCCCAGCAGGAGTGTGAGGGGCTGTCTTGATGGACCCCAGAAGTGCTCATCTGGCACTTTGGGGCTCCCAGCCCTCACCGTCTCAGAGGAGGGAGCCCCCCTCCTTGTTGCTTGCCGCCCCTGACTCTGAAGTGAGGGTTCTGAGCCCCCCCATTTCTTATGCTCCCCACCCTCCCCAGGGTGCCCGACACTGGGAACCCCACAATCTCAGCCACTGACTCCACCCTGGGTCCAGCCTCGGGGACCTTTAAAAGGATTTTTTTCTAAGCAAAACAAAACACCCCTTCTGAACTTGAGATTAGCCTCTTAAGCTCATTAAATTTCCTTTAAATACCAAAATGTTGGGCTCCTAGGGACTCCCCAAACCATTTTTTCCTTCTTAACATTGCTGTCATTCAGGGCAGCAGATCAAGGCGCTGCCTCGCCCCACCTCAAACATGGTCCCTCCCACTCGCCTCATCTCAGCAGGGGACCCTTCCACATGCTTTTGTTTGAGGACCTGGTGGCAGTGAGAGCACATGCAGGCCTCCTGGGGCCAGCACAAGCCCAGGAGCCCTGCGGGACTTGTCTGCTTTTCAGGCACGTGGTGGCTGCTGGGGAGAGCCAGCTCGGGGCTCTGGGACCTGGATCAGGGCAGGTTTGCTTTAGGGAGAGAGTGGTTGGCCGAGGGCCCCTGAGCCCATTTCCGTTCACCCCAGACAGCCCCGGCCCCACAGTGCAAGGAAGCACACATTCCCACCACCCTGCTATAGCGCCCTTAGCTACCACCAGCCGCCCCAGCTCCTCCAGGCTTCCAACCTAGAGATGGCTCTGGAGGCTTTGCCAGGGGAGTGAAACCTGACCGGGGGCGTCCCTCCCTTGCTGCTGCCTGGCCCTTGGCAGGGCCCTGGTACTGTCTCCCAGCGTGACTCTGTCCTCCACAGCCTGAGTAGCCAGACCTGCCTGATTCTCTTTGGATGGGATTTCCCTGGGTCTCACATCTAGTTTAGGGGCAAGGAGATCAACCTGGATCCCCAGACCCCTCTGAGCCTCAGTGCAGCCCTGCCCCAGTGGGAGTCTTAACTCTGACACCTTTCTGGGACTTTCCCATTTAATTAAAAAAATTTTTTTTTCTGTTGCTTTTTTGGGCCACACCTGGCTTTGCTCAGGGCTGACTCCTGGCTCTGTGTTCAAGGATTACACCTGTTGGAGCTCAGGAGACCATACGGGTGCCATAGATGGAACCTGGGTTGGCTGTGTGCAAGGCAGGTACCTTCCCCTGTGTTGCTGTTGCGATGACCAGCCCCTGGGGGCGGTTGTGGAGGGGCTCTACTAAGCCATGGCTAGGATGGGGCGGCACAAAGACCTGAGAAAGCTCAAATCAGAAGCTTGGGGGCCCCACTGGTGCTGGGGGGACCCTGTAGTGTTGGGGTCCCCAAGCCCTCAGCATGCAGAAGCTGGCCCCTGCTCACCCTCTGTCTCTCTGCCCTGCCGAAATACCACAGCCAGGACTGGGGTTCAGGACCCCGCAGGGATCGAACCCCACTCCTCAGTCAAATCACCTTGGGCCAAGGTCGTGCTTTCCAGGTGCCGGTCCTCCCTCTAAGGCAGGGTGAGGGGGAGCACCGCCTCCTTGGAGGCACAGTGTGCACTTGAGGGAGCTTGTCCCCTGTGGGAAGCAGCTGGAGAGCTCCAGAGGCTCTGTGGAAAGTGTCCCAGGGTCATGTGGGGATGCCATACTCTGTGAGGTCATGTCTGGCCCCTCCTGCTGAGCCAGCCCTGGGGAACTGACCCCCACCTGCTAGGTACTTGAACCCTTTGCTGGGTTGGGGAGGCTCCCCACAAGTGGTCACTGCTCAGGCTGCTGTGTGGGCTGGGAGGAAGTGGCTTTGGAGCAGGAGAGTGTGTGTGTGTGTGTGTGTGTGTGTGTGTGGTTTGTGCGCGGCGTACACATGCGTGTATGCATGGTTTTTTTTCAGAGAACAATTTGAAAAACTTAATACTGTTTATTTAACTTCAAAAAACATTTCAGCGTTCTAAACATACACAAAAATCAGAAGGTTGAAAATTGTTTGGTACAGGTTTCAAACTCCCTTGGTACAGCGGCTCTTGGCTTGGCTGCCAATGAGTTCTTCAGCTGGTTTTAGAACAAAGTTGAACTACCCACAGAACTCAAAAAATCTCCAAAGGCTTCTCATGCCAGTGGACCCCCTTTCCACAGTTCCAAATGGCAGCAGGACAGTCACTATATACACAACCAGACAAGCTGCAGCTCACTGCCGCGTGCCCACCGGCCCGGCTTTCAAAGCAGCCCTGAGCCACGACCTCCAAAGACGTCTTCCAGCTGCTTCCACAACCAAGCCTCGAGCAATGAGTTTGTCTCTGTTGCTTTCTGTTGGGGACGGCTGGGGTCCCCAACAGGACTGGGGAAACGAGTTCCCTTCTACCTCTGAAGTTGGTGGGAATGGACAAAAAAATCAGGAATCTGGCGCAGTTTTAAAAGACTACTATCATAGGTTCTGATATACAATCCAAGAACAGGAAAAACCCCCGGACTCTGGGTTCCTGGCTGGGCCCGGCCACATGTAGGCCAAGATGGCTGCCACCACGTGTTGAAGCCAACAGAGAACAGAGAGGACGGAGAGAGGCAAACGCCAAGGGACGCCAAAATGGCAAAAAGGCCCTGCAGAGAGGAGACAGCAAAGAGGCAAGAAGGGGAGCGCCAGCAGAAAAGGGGGAAAAGTGTGCCAGAAAGGAAGCAGGCTAGTTTTTATATTTCTGCGACCTAGACCTCCCCTCCAACAGAAAGCCATCAGGGTCAAATCCCTCAGGTAATTTCTCCCAGGACCTCACCTAGGCCCTTTGAGATGTTCATGTTGTCGAGCCAAGATCTGCCTTGGAAATGTCTCTGCAGGGTAGAGTGGAGGAGGGACTTCTGAGATGTGTATCTCAGAGTACAAAGGCCTGTATCTGTACCCAAGAATATTCTTAGCCAATTATACATTTCTCCAAGCCTTCACAAGAGTCTCATCTTTACTTTATGGTTGTTCTGTACATCAGCCTTTGAGTTATCAGGGAGCCATGCTTGCTTGCTTGGAGGCAAACAGCATTTCTCTCTGGTCTAATTACTTAGAGATCCAACGTGGCCAGGCAAATATACTGGTAAGAGCTAGCTAGTCCCACGATGATTGTGGCAGCATGAGAGAATATTTATACCAGCCAGTGTAGAATACATGGTCAGATGAGCTGCCACATTCATACTGTCCTCCTCCTATTTATAAAGTGGCCCGCAGGAACAACTCCAGGCCAGATGCAGAGGCTCTGGGCAGGTGTACTGCAATAGCTTTCCTCTTTTTTTTCCTTTCAAACTATAGATATATTCAGTCGAGAACTCAGGATTTCTAACCAACACCAGTTAACATCACCTTAACAAATGAAAAGAAAATGCTAGAGAACTGCTTTAGATGCTGACGTCACACCAACACATGTATGTGTGCATGTGTGTGTGCATCTGTGCATGCATGTGTGTGCATTTGTATGTGTGCATGTGTGTATGCATCTGTGTGCATGTGTGTATGAGTGTGTATGAATGTGTGCATGTGTGTGCATGTGTGTATGCATCTGTGTGCATGTGTGCATGTGTGTATGCATGTGTGCGTATCTGTGTGTATGTGTGTGCACGTGTGTGCATCCATGTATGCAAGAGTGTGCATGCATCTGTGTCTATGCGTGTGTATGCATGTGTGTGCATGTTTGTCTGTCTGTGTGCGCATGTGTGTATGCGTGTATGCATATGTATGCTCATGTGTGTCTGCATATGTGTGTATCTATGCGTATGCCTGTGTGCATCTGTATATGCATGTGCGTACATGTGTGCGTGTGTGCATCTGTGTGTGCATGTGTATGCATGTGTGTGCATGTGTGTATGCGTGTGTACTTGTGTATGCATATGTGTGCATATGTGCACACATGAGTGGTGTGTGTGCACGTGTCTGTGCTTGTGCATACATGTGGACTTGAGTCTGTATGTGAATGCATGTGTGCATGTGTCTGTGCATGCCTATGTGTGCCTGAATGTCTGTGTGTGTGCATCCATGAGTGTATGCTTCTGTGTGTGAGCAGTGTAAGCTGCAAGTGTGTCCTTAGCATCCTGGTGGCTCTCTCACCTCTGTCCAGCACAGAGCTGCCTCCTTGCCCACTCTGCCTGATCCCACACACCTCCCGCCTGGGCCATGGAGCCCCCAAGCCTCAGAGGCACCAGATCTTCACTGGAAGAAGGGCCGTGAGAGCCCTCGGCCCCCAGCCAGCTCCCAGGCTCGGGGGACTTCTGTCCTGGAACGGACTGACTGTGCTTTTGGCGGCAGCTTCCTTCACTCTGGAACCTTCCAGACACAACTTCCTCTGGGACTGGCCCACGGCCGTCTGTCCGTTCCTGGGATAACCCCTTCCAGGGTTCTCTGGAGCTGGGTGGTCTTTGCAAACCAGCCCAGCCACAGCTAGGAAAGGGCGGCGGGGCCCTGTGGGCGGGGCCCGTGGGCGGCGGCTCCTCTGCTGCTGCGCAGACCTGGAAAGGCTGGAAAACGGGGTCTCTGGCCTCGAGGTTGGCGGAAGCCAGGGGTCCCTGGCTGCGAGCTTCTCTGACTGAGGCGCCCACTCAGTTTTCTTGAAACCAAGCTCCAGGGTGAGTGGCGAGGCCCGGGACCTGAACTGGGTCTCAGAAACTGGGGCGTTGTGAGCCGTGGGGAAGCGCCAGAGCTGTAAAGTCAGCTACACTCGTCCCGACCCTCCAGGCGACCGTCCCTCCTTCCGTCTGTCGTGCTGACCAGGAGAGCAGGGGACGAGGCCCCTCTCTCCTAAGCAGATGGGGGCAGGAAGAGTCTGGAGTGGGGGCAAGGTTTCTTCTGGCCACCCCAGGACAAGGGGGCAGAGGGTGGGATCTTCTGGCCTCAGGGGACGACTGTGGTGGTCAGGTCTCCCCACTGGCTTAGCCGTGCCGTGAACCCCCTGACTGCTGACCTCTGGGTTTTCAGAGTCCTTGAAAGTGGATCCTGCTGAGCTGTCCTGGGTGGGTCACTTAATGCCTTCTAGTGGACACTGTGGGCTCTGTGCCGGTAGCCGGAGTCTTGCTGGGTGTGGACTGCGGGTACACGTGGCACAAGGCATGCAGTGTTCTGTGGCCAGGTGGGTCAGGAGTGTCCCCGTGGCTCTAGGAAAGTCCAAAACAGCTGGGCATCTTTATTTTTCTAATTTGCAGTGCTCGCGACTTAACTCCTGGCTCTGCTCACAGTCACTCCTGGTGGTATTTGGGGGGACCTGGGGTTGAACCAGGGTCAGCCACGTGCCAGGCAAACTTTTTACTACTCTGTTCTCTGGCCCAGCCAGACCTTTTAACTCAGAAGGGCCTAGAATGGCGGTTGAGTGGCCTGGGAACCCCAGAGGCTGGAGGAGCTTCCGGGAGACTGGGAGGGGAGAGGGAGGCCCATAACTCAGTGGCACCTTACTGGTCCCATTCTGGAAGGGAAGGAGACAGGAACCAGCTAAGTCGTCCCCGATGGCCCATGGAGACCTCTCCTCCCTTTGACCCCCATCCCCTGCTGTCCATTGGCACTCCCTCTGTCTTCCTCCCTTCTGGAAAATGCTGTAACTTTCTCTTTGACCCTGTACATAACTCATTTTCCCCTTAGTGGGCGTGGGGAAAGTGCTCCTGGTTGATATCTGGAAAGTCAGTTTGTTTCTAATTTTGTTTTGCTCTGGGGAGTCACACCTGTTGATGCTCAGGGTTGACTCCTGGCTCTGTGCTCAGGTGATAGGGGACCAAATGGGATGCCAGGGATCACACCCAAGCTGTTGGCTGTGTGCAGGGCAGATAAATGTCCTCCCTGCTTCCCTGTCTCTGGCTCTGAGACTCAGTTTGAATAGAGGCATTTGCCCCCGCTTTGACTTTAAGCCCTTGCATTCTTGTCGTGCGTGCGTGCGTGCGTGCGTGTGTGTGTGTGTGTGTGTGTTTCTGCGGTGGGGAAGATGTTGATGAAGTTCCTAAATTTCGTCCCACCCCAGAAACCATGGAAGGGGCCTACAGATCCTACTAGTTACATGCTCTGGATAGGACCAAGGGAGGGACAGGAAGAGTCAAGCTCCTTCCTCCCCCACCCCTGTGTGGGTAAGGGTTCAAACAGCTTTTTTCTTAGCAGGTTAAATACGAAAACGCCCGTCTCCTTCCTACAGGGCAGACTCTCCGTGGACAGCATTACCCAGAAGAGTGAGTGTGGAGTCTATAAAGCTGTGCAGAAGATGCAGCTAATTAACCTAATAATGAACACACTGACGTTTGCCCAAGCCAGCCAGCAGTCAGTGAAGCCCCAAAGGGTGATTCTGTTTTCTTAGCAGTGGTTACGGGGCCTGAGTGATCGGGCAGCAGGGAGGCATTCGCCTTGCATGAGGCTGACCGGGGTTCGATCCTCGGCACTACACACAGACCCCCGAGCCCACCAGGAGTCACCACTGATTGCAGAGCCAGGACATCTGCCGGGTGCAGCCCCCCAGTACAATAAAACAAGCCTCAGCGTTGCTGGGCTGAGAACTCTTCATGGGTTGGCCTTGTATTCTGTCTCTAGACGCAGATGGGTTGTAAAGCAAAAAGACCGCCGCTCCCGACCTGGGGGAAGTAAGAGACAGATTAGGATGAGGCCAAACTCACTGTGTTGGTGCTCAAAAGCTTTGAAAAGCTCAGTCTTCCTTGGTCTTGGGACCCTCCAGGACCCTCCCCGCTGAAGAAGGGTTGGCACTGTCCGGCCGGGTTAGGGGACCCATCTCTGGCCAGCAGTCACAAGCTGGTGCCCGCCACCCACGGGCGAATGGTGACAGGCCTTGCTGGTCGGAAGCGGCATCTGAGTTCCCTGCTCGTGTCGGGCTCCCAACGCCAGTTTATTGATCGGGGCATCTGCTCTGCTTGGGGACCACCTTGACAAGCCGATTTAGTTATTGATCACCCTTCACCAACCAGGAGAGTCTGTGATCAGCCTGGTTGCTGGTGGCTGTTCAGCAGGGGTGTGGGCAGGCGTGCGAGGCACCTCACTGAACTGCCAACTGACCTGCCCCACCTCTGAGCGGAGAATCCTGCCTTCCTGTTGCTGCCAGCACCTGCTTCCTTTCTTTTTTAATTCTTAATTTTGGGATGGTGTCACTCCTGGCTGTACTCAGGACTTAACTCTTGGTTTTGTGCTCAGGGATCACTCCTGGTGGTGCTCGGGGGACTGTGTGGGATGCCGGAGATTGAAGCTGGGTGAGCTGTGGGCAAGGCAAACGCCCTCCCCGCTGTATTGTTGCTCTGGCCCTCTTGTTTCTATCCTTTTTCTTTCCTTCTCTTCCTGTCTCTGCCCTCAGAGGTCACTCCTGGCGGGGCCCAGCAGATTATACTGGTGATGTGGGGATGAAACTGGGTCAGCTGTCCTGCCTGCTGTGTATTCCCTGTCCTTGCTTTTTTTCCCTAAAATCCCATGTACAGGCAGCCCTTGTACAGCTTGGGGAGATAACTGACCACCTTCCCCCAATTCCACCATGTAACCATCATCACTACATAACCATCGTGTTTACAAACCCAAGAATTAGACTCTTGACAGAGGCTTCAGAGAATGACCAAGCCTGTTTTTGCTTTTGGCAAAAACAAAACAAAAAATCAGGGCTGGAGGCGATAACACAGCAGGTAGGGCATTTGTCTTGCACATGGCTGACCTAGGTTCAATCCCCGACATCCCATATGGTTCCCTGAGCACCGCCAAAAGTGATTCCTGAGTGCAGAGCCAGGAGTAACCCCTGAGCATTGCCGGGTGTGACCCAAAAAAGCAAAAGTAGATATAAATTAAATAAATAAATAACAAGCTGCAAATCTGTGATGATCATGATGGGGCGAAAGATCCTGGCTGGTGTTAGTTGCTAGAATGGGGGCTGGTGGTCGCAGCGTAGCTGTCTCCACATCCTCGCCACTACCCAGGACATAAGGCACCTTCTTCCTGGTCTGTCCCCACAAAGGAGAGGAAGCAGGTGGCCGTGTATTGCCCTGAGCCCCCTCCCCGCCCCCATTTGCACGTCTCTTTAGCTGACCTGAAGACATCTACACATTGCATAAGGCATGGGGGTGTCCAGCAGAGGAAGTATCGTGTCCCAAGACCAAATATCTCCCAGTCTCCTCCTCTTGCCTGTGCGCCCCTTCCTGGCCTTTGATCTTCATTTCCATCCAGCCAGCCTCCTCCAGCAGATGGGAAGGAGCCGGGCGGCCGGTGATGGATCCTACTGAACAGTGTGTAATAGAAAAGGGCAGCTCGCAGCCTGCAGGGACGGGCTCATGGCCACCAATATTGCTTCTTCCGGCAGAGCAGGGCGGGGGTGGTGGGGGTTGGCCCCCTGGGGAGATTCGCACAATATTGCGCCTACCCTGGGGATCTCAGGACGGCTGAGGGTGGGGGATAAAAACAACAACATGACCAGCGCTATTTGAATATGGGGGGGAGTGTCATCCTTGTGTGTTTCCAGGCTGATTAACTCTGGCGGTCAGAGCCAGGTTTATTAGCTCTCCCGGCTTATTAAGTGGGAGAGCCGTGGTGCACGCCCCGCGGCTGGCTGGCTGGCTGGCGTATTGGAGTTCATCAGACCACCCCCACCCCCCCCCCAGCTCTCCAGGAGGAAGAGGGGCATGCGCCAGGGAGGGGGCAAGGAGAGTGATATTTGAAGTAATTAGAGAGACTTTATTGAAATCAAACGTGCACGCAAGAAATGGTAATTAACGGAGGGAAGGGGCTGCTGGCTCTCACCCCCTCAGGACTGTGGCGCTGGCACACATTGATCCCGTCTCAGGGGCTCTGGGTGGTGGGAGGGGAGGGGGCTCTGGAAAGGACAGAGCACCAGGTCCCCACAGATCCCTGCACCCCCCACACCCTCCCTTTACAGCACGGCAGCTCTGGCTCTGTGGGGCGAGGAGAAAATGGTCTACAGCAGACAGAAGGACTGACCTGGGCACCGTGGCTCTGCCCCTGCAGATGGCCCGAGGGACTCAGGGCAGGGACGGGCTGGCTGTGAGTCTGCGGTGATTTTCTACTCTACCTGTGGACACTGGACCTCCAGGGCCTGTGATCCGATGACTGCAAAGCAGAAGAGCTGGGTGGCAGGACATCAGTATTTTGAGGCTGACATCAAGGTGTTGGCACTGGGGACCCAGCTGCCTCCTTGGGCTCCCCTAAGCTCCACCATCAACATGGGTTAAGCATAAGGGCTCGGGGTCCACCTGGGCTCTAGGTGCAGGGGGCTGTCAAAAGAGAGCGGTCAAGGGGCTCCTTCTCCTACTTTGGATTTTGGGGTCACACCTGGTGATGCTCAGGGTCTTGCTTCCTGTGGTGCTCAGGGAACTGGGTGGGTCAAACCCAGTTGGAGGGCTGCCCGCTGAGCTCCCCGGCCAGGGGAAGGCTTTAGTCATCCGCTTCAGGGCTTCATCTTCATCCCAGTAAGGAGCGGCTGGTAGTAAGGAGCGGCTGGTCACAATGAAAGCCTGCATATTTTTTGTTTGGTTTTGGCCATACAGGCCATACTCAGCCATACTAGCCAGACCTAGCCATACTCAGGGCTTCCTTCTGGCTCTGCGCTCAGGGATCACTCCTGGTGGGATGGGAGACCCTTGGGGTGCCGGGGACACCCTCCCCTGCAGTGATGTTTCTCTGGCCCAGCGCACCCATGTGTTGCTTCTCACAGAAGTGCTCCCTTCCTTGAGAGTCCCTCTTGCCGCACACACCTGGGTGTGTGTAGACCCTCCCCTGTGCCTGGAGCTGAGCCAGGAATCAGGAAAACAGCAAAGGCTCCACTTTATGCTCTTTGGTCACATTTCAGTGGGAGTTTGGGGCCCCAACCTAGTGATGCTCAGAGTTTGCTCCTGCAGTGCTCAGGGGCCGTAAATGGTGCCGGGATCGAATCACAGCTGGCTGCGCAGCCTTACCCGGCAGTCTTTCTGGTTGTGGCTGTTTCTGCACTTGACACTTCACCCACTGGCGATGCTGGGATTCTGGGCACCCCAGTGCTGGAGCCGCTTCTCATCTGTGTCCACCCCCTGCCCTGGTCCTGCCACCACACCCCACCGTCCTGACTTCTGTGGGCAAACAACTCCCTCAGACCCTTCCAGCCTCTGCCTTCTTTTCTTCCACCCCTTTTTGGACCCAACAATGCTCATGGCTAACTCCTGATTCTGCACTCAGGGATCACTCCTGGTGGGGCCCAGGGGACCCTCTAGGGTACCAGGGGTGGGACCTAAGCGGGGTGTGTCACGGCCAGCACCTACCCTGCTGTACTGTGACTCCAGCCTCGCCTCTCCCTGTTGAGCCAGTTCCCCTGTGGCGCCGGCTGGTTGGACTTGGTTCTGGGTGTGCTTCAGCACGTCTCTGTGCTGGGCCCGCCAGTCTGTTCTGGGGCTGGGAGCTTTGTAATATGTGTCTGGGCACAAGACGCCTCCCTCCATTGTTTCTTTCAATAAAGATTTCTTCCCTCAGTGCCTTCTCCCCGCTGAGCACTCTGTGCTGTGGGCAGACGGGAGAACAGATGACGTGATTATGCTCTTTCTCTCTCCTCTCAGGAGAACCCGAGCGTGGTGCCATCCTCATCTCTTCAGACTTATGGAATTGCATTTTACTTATTGATACACTTTTTGGTTTTCTTGGGGGCCACACCGGGTGGTGATCAGGGCTTACTATTGACTCTGAACCCAGGGATCACTCCTGGTGGGCTCGGGACCATGTGGGGCTCCAGGCATTGAACCCGGGTCAGCATGTGCAAAGCAAACACCCTACTCACTATAATATCTCTCTGCCCCTTACTTACTTATTTATCTTATTTTGGGGCCACACCTGGCAGTGCTCAGGGTTGAGTCCTGGCTCTGTGCTCAGGGATTACTCCTGGCTGGACTCCAGTGACCACTTGGGGTGCTGGAGACTGAACCCAGGTTGATTGTATCTACATCTCTCGAGCCCCTGGGCTTGCATTTTATTTATTTTTGCTTTTTGGGCCACACCCATTGATGCTCAGGGGATACTCCTGGTTCTGTGCTCAGGAATTAGTCCTGGTGGTGCTTAGGGAACCCTGTGGGATGCCGAAGATCAAACCTGGGTCGGCCGTGCCAGGCAGCCACCCTCCCCACTGTGCAGTCACACCAGCCTCTGGGCTTACATCTTAACTTCATGGTTCCACACGTGACCTTTCGGTATTTTCCTGGACAAGATGCTTCCTCACTGCTGTGAATGAAATTCTCTCTCTCTACCACTCAGGTGATGCTTCCTGATAACACACATTTTATTAGATAGCAGTTTCTACCCACCCAGCCAAGGGTTTGCTTTGCAGTATACACAGTGGTTAGTTACCCAATCCAATTAATTATTATCATTCATTATTATTAATTTCCCTTCGATCATTATTAGTGCTCACTCACTGCTTGTGACTCTGTTTCGCCAAATGGATCAATGCTAAGGGACTCATGAACAGCTCTCCTGGGGCTCTTCCCTTTCAAATAATAATTGTTGTTGCTCCTGTACTTGACCGTCTACATGCTTGTCCCATCTGGTTTCAGAGCCTGAACCTCTTAAGCCCTGGAATCGCAGACTCTGGGAATGTGATATTGTCTGCGTGGGTTCTTGAGAGGGGAACAGCTTCTTAGGTGCCATGTTGCTGTCGGTTTGAAGCCGACAGTTTCTCCTCATAAAGACTGGGTCTGTGTCCAGCTACCGTGCTGCAGTGTGTGGGAGAGAGAAGAGGAGGAGAGAGAAGGGGAGAGAGGAGGGAGGAGGGGGAAGGAAGAGGGTGGCTTTGCTAGGCTCCTGTGGGCTCAGTGTGGGCAGAGCAGAGAGTTTGGGCCTGGCCAGGCTCAGAACACACAGCTGGGCCGTCTTGCCGGCCCCCTTTGAACTTGCCCTTTGCCCTCCGACACCTGCACGATGTCGGTCTTTGTCACCCCGTAGCCTCTGTCCTTGGAGCTGTGACCTTGTCTGCCAGAGGAAGAACAGTGCCAGGCAGCAGCCCTGGGCCCTGCCTTCTCACCCTCTTTCTTCCTTTGCTTTTAGTTTAGGGGTGGGGTCAGTTAATGAGTAAACTGCTCTTTCTGGTTTATGGTCATCCTGATTAAATTACTTTTGCCTGAACGGAACCAGAAGGTGAAGAGGATATGCGTGACGCGTCATAGCCGCAGCTGTTCATTGGGGGCTCCCCGAAAGGGAGGGGGCAGGCAGGAGTTACCCTTGCTTCCTGCCGGCGCCACCCGCAGAGGAGGAGGAGGGGACTTGCGTCTAGGGGGATCCAGTGTGCTGGGGAGAGGGGCCTGGCTCGGGTCCCTTTGTGGTGACTAGTCCCCTCTTCCTGAGCAAACGCGGGTAAACAGAGCCGACTGCCAGGGAGTGAATTAGCGGCGGATCAATGATGGTCATTAGTGCGGCATTGACCCCGGCACCCCAGGATGACGTGAGATCCGCACCACGCTCGAGAAATTTACCAGAACCCCCGTTTCAGCTGGGGAGATGTGTTTCGAATCCCCGTAATGCCGCGGGTGGGGTTTGGGGGTGCCCAAATTAGATAATCGTTTGCAGAAACCTGCTCAGGGCCCCGAGCTTCATGGAGGGGCTTATCTGTTGTACCCCCCACCCCCAGAGCATCTTGCTCCAGACAGGGAGCACCCTCCCTCAGCCAGGGAGCACCCTCAGCCCTTCCTCCTCTCCCACCTGCCTCTGGGTCTTGATTCTGTCCCGTGGCCCCAGGCTGCCAGGCTGGTCCTTCATTCCGGCTCTTGCTGCTGTGATCCTGGGATCGTGGGGGTGGGGTGGGGCTCAGAGCAGAGAGTTGGGCCTTTGTGTCTTCACTCCCGCACCGGCACGTGAGGGCTTTGTCTGGGTGCCTCGCCCTGGCTGGTTCCCACACTGTCAGGGAGCCCCCACCCTGACCCCACCATGGGGGCTGTGCGGGCCCCACCTGGCTCTGGCATGCTTGAGGGTGTGACCGAGCCCACTGGAGGTTTCGGGTATCTCCCCAGGGATCACAGAGGCTGCTTTCAAAGTGGCAGGAGGCAGGTGCCGCCCGCCTGGGAATCCAGACTCAGAAGCCAGCACCGTGTTCTGCGACTGGGCCCAGAGCCCGGAGGGGCACCGACCCTGTGCTCAGGGATCACTCCTGGAGGGCTCAGGGGACCTTATGTGGTGCCAGGGATTGACCTGGGTCAGCTACATGCAAGGCCAGTGGCCTCCCTGCTGTACTGTGGCTCCTGCTTGCCCCCTACCGCCCCACCCCGTCATCTGTGTGCAGATAGTCGAGACAGCGGTGGTGCTGTGGCATCTGTGTGGAGCCTGGCCCGGCACCCGTTCTCACCAGCTCCTCTCGGTGAGCACTGACTTGCTGTTCTGCGTAAAACCAGTGATAGGTTTTCTCTGGCTTCCTGACCCCCCATTTGCAGCCTCAGAGACCATGAAAATAGCAGTCAGGGCTTGGGATCAGCTCACTTAACCATCCCCGTGGCAAGGTAGAACCAGGAAGTTAGAAAACAAAGGGACATGCCCAGCTGCCCAGCTGAGGGCTGTCTCTGAGGGCCTTGTGGATTCCCTGAGTTGGAGAAGACTGTCCATGGGGGGTCTCAGGCCTGTCCACTCCCCACAATGATGGGGAGTCACTATAGGCCTGGAGACCTTGGGGTGCTCACCTGGACACCTTCACGGAAGCTGCCAAGATCTGGGGTATCAGCATGGCCACCCCGTTACCCTGTTGTGAATGTGGACACCTGGCTAGGAGGGATACCCAGGACGAGCTGCCCTTACCTTGGGACCAACAAGTGGCCATTGGTCTGCCAGTCTGCCTTCTCACCCCACCAGGATCTACTGGGCCTGGCTACAGGGTGAGCAGAGCTGCATCTTGGCCTTCGGGGTCAGGGTCTGAGCTGGGGCTGCGGGAAGCAGCCTTTTCCCAGAGCTGGGGGCTCCCCACTTTCCATCCCTTGTGCTGTCAGGCTGTCTCGGTGGTAATCACTTCCAAATGCACAGCACAGAGAGGGTCACGGAGAGGGTCCCTACTGCCACCCCAGGAATGCCTCTGCTTGGGACCCCAAAGGGGAACTTTCCAGAGGGGGACCCCAGGAGAGGAGGACTCCCCCATGGAAGGACACATTCCCCCTCGTCCCCTGGACTCTGCCCTGTGGCAGAGGTCAGGGGCATGCCCGGATGGTCACGCATCCCTCATACCCAAGCTGGGCCTGGATCCCATGTCCTGGCCGCTGCTGAGAATGCAGCTGTTAGTGACCTCCACCCCAGCACCCAGCAGATCTCAGTAGGGTGACTGTGGTTCCATGGGGTATGTAGGGGCCAGGTTTGACCCCCAGAGTAGAAGCCCACATACTGCTGGAGGACCCCAGAAGTGCTCAAGGGGTTCAGCTTCTAGGCAGCACCATGATTTTGGGGTTCACATAACCATGCCATGCCCCGACTGGTCCCCAAACTTCCCGGCATGTGAACCTTGGCCTCTGCTGCTCAGCAACCGGCGCCCTCGCTGTATGCACAGTGTGTTTTCAACTGTTGCATTTTTATTTACAGACTTACTGGTTTGGGGTTCACACCAGCACCGCTCAGGACTCCTGACTCTGCACCCAGTGGTCACTCCTGGTGTGGCTCGAGCAGCTCTATTGGGTGTCAGGGATTGAACCTGGGTCTGTTGTGTGCAAGGCTAGCGCCCTCCCCTTGGACTATCTCTCCAGTCCCTGCAATTGCATTTTTGTTTTTTGCTTTTTTGGGTCACACGGGCAATGCTCAGGGGTTTCTCCTGGCTCTGCACTCAGGAATTACTCCTGACGATGCTCGGGGACCATATGGGATGCTGGGGATTGAACCCAGGCCAGCACAGGCCAGCCGCGTGCAAGACAAACGCCCTACCCGCTGGGCTATCGCTCCGGCCCCTGCAGTTGCATTTTTAAAGCAAAGCCACTCTTTGTAATTGGACGCAGGCCTTAGGTGCATCTCGTGACAGATCCACATGAGGCTGGGCTAAGGTGAGGTCACTCTGAAAAGGCTGTTTATACCCAGTGTTTGCAGAACACCCTGTCCCCAGCCCGAGACGGGAGCCCACAGGCGGGTGGAGGGGTCAGAGCCCCCCCACTTCTGGGCCTCTCCCTGCTCATCTCTGCCTCCTGGGCACCCAGAGGCTGGGGGTCTGGGGAGCGGCAGAGACAGGCGGGGGAGGGCGGGAGACATCTTTGGCTGCAAAGCCGAAGCGAAGCCAAGTCCGTGACGGGCGGGATCCGGGGCTGCAGCCCACGTAACTGTGGTTACTCTGCTGCTTCTCGAAGTGAGGAATGCGCCCCTCTTTCCATCTGTCTTGTGCTCTTGTGCACCCCAGTAGGGACCCCTGCACCCCAGGGCCCCTGTGTGGGCATGTGGTCTGCTCCTTCCCTGCCACGTCTGGAATCGTGGGTGCCCCTGGAGAGGCTACAGTGGAAGGGGGAGCTGGCGAGCGTGGGCGTTGGCGGGGGAGCCCAGCCATGACCCCCACCTCTGGGCATGTTGAGGCTCTTTAAGGTAGAGAGGGTGGATGGACAGACAGACCGACGCAGGGGCCTGAGACCTTGGTGTTCCTGGGGTGAACCTTCAGAGGAGGTGTGACTGGGCTGTGGGAGGCCATGAAATTGGGGACCCAAGTAGTGTCCACGTCCCTCTGAGCAGAGACCAGAGTTTTTCTCTCAAGGATGAGCACAGGGGCATGTGTGCTGGCTGGGCCCCAGGACTCCGGCTCTGAGCTCCGGCTGATTGGGAGATCATGTCTATAGTTTTAGCCGCCAGCTCTGTGAGTTTGGTCCCTCCAAGCCTGAACCTCAAAGGGATGGTAAAGAGCCCCGGGCAGGAGGCCACGGCCAGCCACAGTGGGCGGCGCTGAGCAGCAGGTGGCTGCGAGCATTCTCCCCCGGAGTTGGGGCAATGCACTGCATGGAGCTGCGTGGTCAGGAGTGGGGGCTGACAGTGGCCGGGAACTCCAGCTCTAGTGCTCTAGAGAGAAGCACCTGGTTACTGTCCGCAGGAAATGGGGACCAAAGGAATGAGGTAGGGTGCTTGCCTGCTTCCCACTGATCTCAGTTCTATCCCTAGCGCTATGGTTCTCCAACAACAACGCCAGGAGCACAGAGTCGGGAATGAGCCCTGTGCACAGAGCCAGGAGTTAGCCCTGAGCATAGTCAGGAGTGTGCTCGGAGCACAGAACTGGGAGTCAGCCCTGAGCACAGAGCCTGAGGTGAACCCTGAGCACAGAGCCAGGAGTCAGCCCTGAGCACAGAGCCGGGAGTCATCCCTGAGCACAGAGCCAGGAGTCATCCCTGAGTACAGAGCCAGGAGTGAACCCTGAGCACAGAGCCAGGAGTCAGCCCTGAGCACAGAGCCAGGAGTGAGCCCTGAGCACAGAGCCAGGAGTGAGTCCTGAGCACAGAGCTGGGAGTCATCCCTGAGCACAGAGCCGGGAGTCAGCCCTGAGCACAGAGCCAGGAGTGAGCCCTGAGCACAGATCTGGGAGTGAGTCCTGAGCACAGAGCTGGGAGTCATCCCTGAGCACAGAGCCCGGAGTCATCCCTGATCACAGAGCTGGGAGTCATCCCTGAGCACAGAGCCGGGAGTCAGCCCTGAGCACAGAGCCGGAGTCAGCCCTGAGCACAGAGCCGGGAGTCAGCCCTGAGCCCAGAGCCGGGAGTCAACCCTGAGCACAGAGCCGGGAGTCATCCCTGAGCACAGAGCCAGGAGTGAGCCCTGAGTACAGAGCCAGGAGTGAACCCTGAGCACAGAGCCAGGAGTCAGCCCTGAGCACAGAGCCAGGAGTGAGCCCTGAGCACAGAGCCGGGAGTGAGTCCTGAGCACAGAGCTGGGAGTCATCCCTGAGCACAGAGCCGGGGGTCAGCCCTGAGCACAGAGCCAGGAGTGAGCCCTGAGCACAGATCTGGGAGTGAGTCCTGAGCACAGAGCTGGGAGTCATCCCTGAGCACAGAGCCCGGAGTCATCCCTGATCACAGAGCCGGGAGTCATCCCTGAGCACAGAGCGGGAGTCAGCCCTGAGCACAGAGCTGGGAGTGAGCTCTGAGCACAGAGCCGGGTTTCCTGGGGCCACCACATGAACCTAGACTCCACAGTGTGTATGGGGAGCCCAGGGAAAATGAGCCTGAGACTCCTTGGGTGTCCCGGTTACTAGGCAGGGTCAGAGCAGCTTCCTGCACTGGAGCTCATGTCCTGGAGTGGGGAGAACGGGGAGGCTTGCAGGCTCCTGGCCTGTCCGTCCGTGCGTCCTGGCCTGCCTGTCCGTGCGTCCTGGAATTCTGTTCTGGTGCACAGAAGCCCACACACCTGGGTGGGCCCCAGGTGGGCATGGGGCAGCCTTGGGGCGGCCTGGGGACTGTGCAGGCGGAGGTGCTGAGGCCTCTGTTTTGGGGTGTCTGCTCATGCACCCGCCCCAAGGTGCCTCCCTGCTGAATGTGTTGGCACCTGGCTGTTATTTTTGACACGGGACGAACACATTTCGCCAGCTCCAAATTCCACCCTGACCTGGGAGGAGGGGCTGCTCTGTGTCAACAGGGGTGGGGACCGTGTAGGGGGTCCATGTGTGTTAAGGAAAGGGGATCCTGGCGAGTCTGGGGGTGAGCACCATGTATGTGCTGGGGGAGACCCCCTGGAAGGCTTGACCGTGGGGAGGCCGAGGGACAGGGTGAGGTAGCCCACTGAGAGGGTACCCGTAAATGGGCCACGGGGTCCCTGGCTGCTCTCTTGCCCCCAGGCAGGCATGCTCAGCCGTGCAGCGCAAACCCACATTCGAAAGCCCATGGCTCTCAGCAGCCCTCCTCTCCTCTGAGGTCTGACCAGGCCACCACAAGCAGTGTCTGGGCTGAGGCAGGTGGGCGGGGAGGGGCACCTGGACACCTCCGCGCCAGAGCTGTGTAAACAGATGGCAGAGAAAGCCCAGCTCTCAGTGCCCAGCACAGGGTGGTGCGGATTCACTCTGCATTTCTCTTCCCTGCCCCCATTAGCCGGCCCACCCTCGGAGCAAGGGGGGCACAGCGGGGCTGCACCCCCAGCCCGATGAGTTCCTGGGCTGGGCTTCAAGCTGGACAGGGCCAGGTCTGCAGGAGCCATGTTATTCTGGAATTTTCTCTGCACCTAGGATGGAGAGAGGAGAGAGCCGAGGGTTCACTGCCAAGCCCAGGGTCCCAGGGGAGGGAAGGTGCTTTGGGTCTCTCTGGCTCTGTCCAGCCTCAGTTGCTGACGAAGGCTGGATGGGTAGGGGCTGCTCACACTGGGGCCCCGGGTGTGTGTGTCAGTGTATGTGTTGTGTGAGTGTTTAATGTGCATGTGTGCTGAATGAGCCTATATGTATGAGTGTTAGTATGTATGTGTGAACTTGTCGATGTATGTGCATGAGTGCATGTATGAATGTGTGACTGTGTATGTAGGAGAGTGTAAGTGCACGTAGGAGTGTGAATCCGTGTGTAAGTATAGGAGTGTGTGAGTGTATGTTAGTGTATGTCAGTGTATGTCAGAATATGTATGTGTATATGTAGGAGTATGAGAGTGTGAGTGTGTAGAAGTGCATGTAAGTGAGTGTACATAGGAGAGTGTGTGTGTGAATCGTGTAGGAGTTTGTGTGTCTGTAGGAGTGTGTGAGCATGTGTAGGAAGTGTGAGCATGCATGAGTGTAGAGTGTGGGTGTGTAGTGAGTGTATGTAGGAGTTTGTGTGTGTGAGTATGTATGAGTGTATTTAGGAGTATGAGTGTGTTAATGTGTGTAGGAGTGTGTATAAGTGTATGTAGTAGTGTGAGTGTGTGAGCGCTTGGGTGTGTGGTGTGTGTTTTGGTGGCTCACGATGGTCTGCTGAGAGCCATTGGGTTTTGGCAGGGAGTGGTAGAGACCCCAGGCTGGGGACGAGGTTGGGGCTGACCTTCCCCACGCTCAGGGAACACAGAGGGTCCCGACACCCCAGAACTGACACTTCCCGAGTCAGCTGAGCACGGTGGTCCTGCTGGGCCCCCAGTCGGGAGTAGGGGTTCTGGGCTGGCCCCTTCACAGGTGGTCCGGCCCAGTTCCATCTCCTTTTTCCCTTGGCCCTCGGTGCTGAAGCTCCCGGAGGAATCTGCTTTCCCACCCTGAAACTGAATTATTAAATGGAGATTAAGCCTGTGTTGACTCTTCTTCAGGGCTGATTCGCGTATAAACTGGCTTTAGGGCGTCTTTGACTAAACCGTCTGGATTTCCGCCCGCCCAGCAGAGCCACTCATTAAAGACCTCAGGCAGGTGCTGCACATGAAGGCCCGGCCTCCTTCCTGAGCCTCGTCACACAGTGGCGCCATCTTCAGGCAGTGCTGGCACCGCCTCTCCAGGAGAGTGTCCCTGCCCAGTCCCCAGGGCTCTGAGGCTGGAATGTTCCTGAGGCCCCTATTTTGGCAAATGTGTCCTCCGGATGTTTTGTGATGTCCTGGGGGGGTGGACAAGGTCACCGCAGAGGCCAAATTGGTCAGAGCAGAGCTTCAGGTGAGGCCCCGGTGGGATGACCGAGGACAGATCGCATGTTCACTGTTGGCCCTTCGAAAGGGACAGGGCGTGATAGTCCTGGTGTGGTGCTCGGGACTGCCCCGCTGTCCTCCCCTGGTAAGGTTGCCTGGACAGACCCACAGCTCCCTAAAAGCCCCATAGGGTGGGGAGCCTCATGACTGTCCACTGTCCACTCCGCCCAGCTGCCGGCTCCCCTGGGGGGCTGCCTGTAGACGTCCCTTCAGTGACAGGCTATGGACTCTGCTTGGTAGAGCTGGGGAGCCCGACTCTGCCTCTCTCCGTTTGTTTGGAGACTGTTTGCCTCCAGCACTGCGAAACCAGGAGACGGGAAGGAGGGGGCTGGGCCGCAGCTGACACACATGCTCACACACTCACACTCATGCTCACACACTCACACTCATGCTCACACTCACACTCATGCCACACACTCACACTCATGCTCACACACTCACACTCATGCTCACACCTCACACTCATGCTCACACCACACACACACACGCTCACACCACACACACACATGCTCACACACTCACACTCATGCTCACACACTCACACTCACACACACTCACACACATATACACGCATTCATGTGTACATTCCCATTCCCACACAGTACACTCACACATACAGTACACACACTCACATGCCCACATTCACCCACACAAGTGCACGCCCACAATGCACTTTTTTTTTTGCTTTTTTGGGTCACACCCGGCGATGCTCAGGGTTACTCCTGGCTCTGCACTCAGGAATTACTCCTGGCGGTGCTCGGGGACCATATGGGATGCCGGGGATCGAACCGGGCCGGCAGAGGCCGGCGCGTGCAAGGCAAACGCCCTACCCGCTGGGCTATCGCTCCCGGCCCCACAATGCACTTTTTTTTAATTTAATTTTTTATTATAACACCGTGAGATAGACATTTATAAGTCTGTTCATGATTGGGTTTCAGTCACATAGTGTTCCAGCACCCATCCCTCCAGCAGTGCCCATTTCCCACCACCAATGTCCCCAGATTCCCTCCCCCTCTCCCAACCTGCCTCTATGGTAGGCACTTTTGCCTCTTTTCTCTCTCTCTCTCTCTCTGTCTCTCTCTCTCTCTCTGTGTGTCTCTCTCTGTCTGTGTCTCCCTCTCTCCCCCTTCTCTTACGCATTGTGGCTTGCCAAACAAACATTTAGGGGTTTTCTTGTATATCCCTTATCATGTATTCAATGCTCAGTTCTAGTCTGGTGTTACCATTTCCAACAATTAGTGGTACACTGGTATATATTTCTATCCCACAGATGAATGCAGTCATTCTATAGCTGTCCTTTTCCTTCTGACTGATTTCACTACCACAGTGCACTTTTACGCATTACTCAAATGTGCACATACATGCACACAAATCACACACTCGCATGCACATGCACTCAAGCGCATATGCACGTGCACTCACATGCACGTACACATACACATACGCACACACGAACTCACACAGGTTCAGATCTGCACACACATGTACATGTTCACTCTTGCGTGCACAACAGTCACACACTCACATGTGCACACACATTCACTCATCACAGACACACACATATACTAACGCTGATACACGTCCACTCACACACAACACTTACACACATACATTCGCACACATGCTCACACTGAGACACTCCCACAGATGCTTGACTAGCCCCTGAGTGCACACATTTCTGGTTGGAATAAAGGCGAATCCTCTCCTGTAAGCAGAGACGCTGGAGGTCCCCCGAACTGCACGTTTCAGCTAAGTTTTGGCCTCTGCACGGCCAGACCTGGGCAGGGTGGCTGGTGGCTCAGGGTTTCCGGGGCAGCTGCCTGGGGCTCAGGGTTCCTGGGGTCCGCTACCTGTGCCCCTGGTGCTGCCCCCGCAGGCTCAGCCCCACACTCTGACATCACTGCCTTCTGCACCCCACTCGGCCCCGTTTCCATGCCTCAGACTGAGTGGCCTCTGGGGGCCAGGCTGTCCGGGAGACGGTCACTCAGCGCCTGGCCTGGGTCATGCATGGACGCTGTTATCTCCTTTTAATAACCGGTGCCGGGGCTGTTTGTTCCCGGTAGTGGCAGTGGGCACAGCCGGAGACTGGGAGTGATTTAAACCCCGTCTTTCCGATTTGTTTGACACACTTGGTTTTATTATCAGGCCTCGTCCGGAGAGTTAATGAGTAGCCGGGTGCGGCTCCAGCAAAGAAGAGAGTATGGCGGAGGCGCGGAGGGGACCCGGCGCTCGGGACGGGGCTCCCCATAGCCACATTCCTGGGAAACAGTCACTGTTTGGAAACAAAAGTGTTTTAGGGGATTGAAGGGTCAGTGGTTGTCCTGTGAGCCAGGAACACGAGAAGGTGAATCCCTACGTGTGACCGGCTCCAGCCAGGCCCTGGCATTGTTTCCAGGGATTCCGTGCCTTGGAGGTCCAGGCCGCTGGGTACAGGAGCCGGGGACACCCACAGGCACTGAGGGAAGACGTCTGGGGGCATTTGCGGGTGTCTGGGGCAGTCCCGGGCTTGGAGCTCATGTGGGAAGAGAACTTGAGTGTCCTCCAGGACTGGGTCCCCAGAACTGCAGTGATGAAGGTGTGTGTGGCTGAGGGATGGGCCCCTTCCCGGGCCTCTCCCCCACTGGACAGGTTTGGGAGGTAAATGGTTTTCATTTAATTAATAATGAATTACATAAATTTAATTAATTAATTTTTGGCCACCCTTGGTGGTGCTCAGGGCTTGCTCCTGGCTCTGCACTCTGGGATCACTCGTATTGGGGCCTGGGGATCATGTGGGGGGGCCAGGAATGGAACCCGGCCACATCAGAGCAAGCATCATTCCTGCTGTCCTGTCTCTCCTGCCCCGGGGGGTTACTAAGCCTCCTTGGGTTCCTGTTCTCAGGATAATGCCAGGGCGTGGGGCAGCTCTGTCTCCCCAGTAAACTTCTCTTCACCACCTGAGTCTGAGCTGGTTGGGAAGGATCTGGGGGTGGCAGAGCAGGTGGGCCTCAGATCTGGGTGGCTTGGACTGACCCTGGAACTTATGTCCCAGGGGTTTCGGAGCTGAGATAGTGCTTGGGTCAGTGCGTCTGGGAGCTCCTGGGTCCAGGCAAACTGAGGCACCGATCGAGGAGAGAGAGACCCCATCCAGGCAGAGCCGAGTGTGGGAGCCTCGGGCGCGGTCTTCTAGAGGCGAGCTCTCGGACTCCACACCAAGCCCAGTCATCCGTGCTCCCGTTTCAGCCCTCAGTCCCGGGTCTCGGCCCTCCACGCATACACCAGGCATACACCCCTGGAGTGGGTTTTCGTTCACGTTCACAGGAAGGCCTTTCTCAGAAGTGGAGACTCTGGGTCACGACCACCTCCATGCAAGGTCACTGAGGAGGCTGAGCTCCAGGGGTTCCTGCTCAGCCCCAGAGGAAACGGAGGGGTGCAGGCTGGACTGCCCAGGCCACCGCTCCTGGGGCCCACTCCTGGATTCCAACTTTGAGCCAGGGAAAACTTCTGTGCCTTGCTTTCTTGCCTGGACGAGGAGGGCTGCCCCTGACAGTTGACCAAGACTCTGTTTTGGGGCGCTGTGTTGCATGCCCGGCCCCCCCCCCCCGTTCCACTCTGGGACTATAGAGGCCATGGTCTGGCACCAGACAGCGCTTTGAGGAAACACATGCGTGTCGCTGTACAGCCCGCGGCCCCATCTGGAGTGAGTCCTGATGGCCAGCCTGTGCCCCATCATCAGGCAGAGCTGTTGCTTCTGGGAGCTCCAGGTGGGGCTGGGCTCCGTGTCTGGGTCGTCAGCCCCGGAAACCGTAAAGGTCGGTCTGCAGGTGTAGGCGAGGTCAAGCCTGGGGTCTTGCCAGCTGCTCTGCGAGTGTGTGTGTGAGTGCGAGTGTGTGTGTGTGTGTGTGTGTGTGTGTGTGTGAGTGTGTGTGTGTGTGTGTGTTGTTGTGGCAGACCTGCCTCTCCAAGGGCTTTGGGATACAGGGTGGGGGCAGAACAGGGAGTGGGGAGTGAGAATTATTTTCCACAAAGACCTTTGTTCGCTTTGGGACTCGTCCTCTAGACGTTCCTTTCCGGAGCGTCCTCGTGCTCAGCACCAGCTGCCTTTGCTGTGCCCATTGCACAGATGCAGAGAGGGACCCTTGGCTCCCTTGAAGGGCACCACCAGCCATGCCCCCACCCTGCCCATCTGCAGAGAAAAGGGTAAACTTTGCCTGGTTTCCCTTGAAGGAAGAACCCTGCCCCCAGCCCCATCCTGGCTTTCTCCCCAGGTGGGAGCTCAGGTCCCGCCAGGGTGCGGGCAGGTGTGGAGCTGGGCACCGTCGTTGCATGACAGACCAGCTCACTCCGCAGACGGCCCAGAAATCTTGCGGAATCCAGGGCTTTTGCTGGAGGAGTTTGAAAGGCTAGTGGGCACATTCTGATCCCTCGCCTCATCTCTGCAGTTCCCAGCAGAGGGGCCAGGCAGTGCGGAGCTGGCTGCCTCGGGCTGTAATTAAGTCTGACCCCGCTGCCCGCCTGCTCACTTGCTCTTAATATTAACTCTGACTCCCAGAATGCGCCTGCAGGGCCTCGAGTGGAGATGCGTTCTGGGCCGCTTCTCCCAGCTCTGGCCACAGCCCTGCACACAGACACACAGACACAGACACACACACATGTGCGTACAGATGTGTGCACATAGACACACAGCATGTGCACACACAGACACTACATAGTCGTGAACATATGCAAACACATGCATGCAGGCACATGCACACACATAGCACATGCATCCGTTCCCATATCCTGCACCCCTCTTCCTGTATCCCCACCCCTACTTCCGCACCCTGTATCCTTGCTTCCCGTATCCCTGCACCCCTGCTTCCTGTATCCCCACCCTTACTTCCCACACCCTGTATCCTTGCTTCCTGTATCCTGCACCCCTGCTTCCTGTATCCCCACCCTTACTTCCCACACCCTGTATCCTTGCTTCCTGTATCCTGCACCCCTGCTTCCTGTATCCCCACCCTTACTTCCCACACCCTGTATCCTTGCTTCCTGTATCCTGCACCCCTGCTTCCTGTATCCCCACCCCTACTTCCCGCACCCTGTATCCTTGCTTCCTGTATCCTGCACCCCTACTTCCTGTATCCCCACCCCTACTTCCCACACCCTGTATCCTTGCTTCCTGTATCCTGCACCCCTGCTTCCTGTATCCCCACCCCTACTTCCCGCACCCTGTATCCTTGCTTCCCATATCCCTGCACCCCTGCTTCCTGTATCCCCACCCCTACTTCCCGCACCCTGTATCCTTGCTTCCCATATCCCTGCACCCCTGCTTCCTGTATCCCCACCCCTACTTCCCGCACCCTGTATCCTTGCTTCCCATATCCCTGCACCCCTGCTTCCTGTATCCCCACCCCTACTTCCCGCACCCTGTATCCTTGCTTCCCATATCCCTGCACCCCCTGCTTCCTGTATCCCCACCCCTACTTCCCGCACCCTGTATCCTTGCTTCCCATATCCCTGCACCCTGCTTCCTGTATCCCCACCCCTACTTCCCATGCACCTGTATCCTTGCTTCCCGTATCCCTGCACCCCTGCTTCCTGTATCCCCACCCCTACTTCCCACACCCTGTATCCTTGCTTCCCGTATCCCTGCACCCCTGCTTCCTGTATCCCCACCCCTACTTCCCGCACCCTGTATCCTTGCTTCCCATATCCCTGCACCCCTGCTTCCTGTATCCCCACCCCTACTTCCCACACCCTGTATCCTTGCTTCCCATATCCCTGCACCCCTGCTTCCTGTATCCCCACCCCTACTTCCCGCACCCTGTATCCTTGCTTCCCGTATCCCTGCACCCCTGCTTCCTGTATCCCCACCCCTACTTCCCGCACCCTGTATCCTTGCTTCCCGTATCCCTGCACCCCTGCTTCCTGTATCCCCACCCCTACTTCCCGCACCCTGTATCCTTGCTTCCCGTATCCCTGCACCCCCTGCTTCCTGTTCCCATATTCCTGCACCCTACACACCTTCCTGCAGCTGTGAGGCCCCACGCTTGACTCTTGCTCGCATTGCCAGAGTCAGTGGGACCTTTCACAGCCTGCTGGGGTGCAGCCTGCTGGGGTGCTGTTCCCATGACACCATAAAACTGAGGACTGTCAGGTAGTGCCTGGAGGCAGCACAATAGGGTTCAAGCTCATCTGGCTGACGGGGTGCTGGGAGCAGGGCTGTGGGGTGTGGAAAGCAGATGTGCGTGGAGCAGGGGTGTGTGATGTGTGGAACAGGGGTGCGTGGAGCAGAGGTGCGGGGAGCAGGGGTGCGGGGAGCCGGGTGCGGCCTGACCCCCTGTGCCTCCAGCTTTTACCATATGTCCTACCCCAGTTGGTCCCCACACCTGGCGATCACTTCCCAGGGGCTGAGCTGAGGCTGAGGCAGGGATGTGCACACCCACAACCCTTCCGGGGACTCGTGACATCTCTGGCTCGGCAGATGGCCGGGAACCAGCAGAGGTGACTGACACCTGTGTTATGTACACACACTTGCACACATAGTGCTCACAGCAGTTGGCATATACACAAATGTGCACACAGGCGTGTTCGTGTCCACTGGCCGTTGCTGGTGGTGAGACCTTGGGTGGCTTTGGGGGAGCTGGCTCTGCTAGGCCAGTGCGATGTTCCCCTTAGCTCTGCCCCATTTCCTGGCATCTCTTTGGGCATTGACGAACCCCCGGTCCACTGATGTTGGGTTCTGACCTCCTGCCATGAGCTCTCAGGGCCTGCCCCCTCCTGCACTGTGGTCGGAATCAGCCTCATTCAGAGACACGCGCGAAGGGGAGTGAACTGAGGGGACCAGTTTAGATGTGGGGTGGGGGGCTCCCCAAACCCCGTCACCTTCCTTTTTGAGGAGTCAGCCAGCCCACAGGATGGCCGGCCAGGCGGGAAGGGGAGTGGATGGAGGTTGTTTGTGTCAGAGGGTTAGGGTGAAATCGGAAGGCAACCCGTTTACCTTGGTTGCTAAGCCCCCCTGAGGCCGAGGTGAGGAATTCTGATGGGCAGAATCGGTCGGAATTTAGCCGGGGAGCGGCCTGGGGAGTGGGGAAGCCCGGGTGGGATGGGGCGCAGACTCTCATGGCCAGGAGCCCTGCTCCGCTGAGAAGACATTTTACAAACAAGCAGCTAAGTTGGCTGCCTTTGTTTGCGGGTTTGTCAGGCATTATCTGAAGAATGCCATGGTTCAGCCTGCTCGGTGTGAAGCCTAATTCTCCCCCTTTCTGGAGCCACAGCCTGGGGGTGTCTCAATTTTTCTCTCTCTCCGTAGGACTGCAGGCTCTCTGCTCCCCCAGCCAAAAAAACACTCATATTTGCGCCAGCTTAGGCACAGCACCGTTGCCGGGCAGCAAAAGGGAACACTTGCCCAGCCTGGGGGCAGGGGCCGTGAGACACAGAGGGGTCGCGGAGACCCTCGCCCGCGCCTCCCGCCCCACTCTGCTCGTGGCCCGGGGCCGTGGACGTGTTTCTTGAGACACAGTGGCCATGGAGAAGGGGCTGATTGCCAGGGTGGGGTGGTCTGATGGTCAGTCATTCCCTCCATAGCGGTTCTGGCCTACGCAAACCAAGGGGGAAACCAAGGCCCAGAGCGGCTGAGTGACCATGCAGGGAGGACAGTGGCACCCTGGGCAGCGGAGCCTGCACCCCAAGATGGACTGAGCAGAGCCCATCTCAGCCGGCTGGTGTGGCCAGCTCTCAGATGGTTTGTAGCCCTACTGTGTGCTGAGGGACAGCTGTCCCCTGTCCCCCTCACACAGGCCTCTGGGACAGTCCATGGCAGAGGCACCAGCTCTGCTCTGGAAGCTGACACAAAATCCATCCCTGTAGGTGGGAAGGGAGCCCCCAGAGCAGGTGCCCCAGACCGGCTCCCCACACCTCCCGACGATACCCTGGACTCCAGATGCTGCCGGAGGGGACCCTCTAAGGCAACTACCAGGCCAGGCCCTTGGACACTGCAGGGTGGTGATTCCAGAGGCCGCCCTCATGTGACCTGGGAGCACCGGGACTCCTTTCCCCCTTTGGCACAGAGGAG
This sequence comes from Cryptotis parvus, assembly GCA_021461705.1. NCBI lineage: Eukaryota > Metazoa > Chordata > Mammalia > Eulipotyphla > Soricidae > Cryptotis > Cryptotis parvus. The sequence continues at coordinate 316,708 of JAJIBD010001514.1, read as the reverse complement.
AGAAGCAGCTTCTCTCTCTGCAGGCCTCATGGGGTTCTGGACACACAGTGACGCCATCGGCAAGTGGGATGTCCCTCGAGCACTCACCTGGCTCTGCTACTTCGTCAGACAAGGACCATAGACCTGAGAACTGAGGCTAGGAGTCCAACTTTCCAGGGGTGCAGTGGTGGACGTCCAGAATGGGGGTCAGCCACCAGCGGTGACTGTGGCCTCTGGCCAGCAGCAGGCAGCGGATCAGAAGGGGAAGTTGCTCATGCCCCCCACAGCGGTTCTCCCTCTTCCCCACCTGCCAATCCAGCAGCACCCGGGCGCCCTCCGCACCCTCCCATGTCGGCAGGAAGCAGCTGTCCTTGGCTAGGTGGGTGTGCGGGGTCCCACAGAGGAAGTGGGTTCCCTGGGGTCATCTCTGGACCGAGCAGTGCCAGTACCGGCCAATGCAGGCCACAGGAGAGGTGGCCGAGCTGAAGCAGCCCCAGCCAGGGCCGAGCCTCTCTCGCCTTGAGCCCCCGCTCTTTCCTTCCTGCCGAACTGGATCATGCGTCCCCATGAGCCCCACGGATCCCTCCCGGGGCCCTTCCTTCATCATGCCCAGAGGCCACTCTCCTGTCCCCAGAGCTGGGGTACCCACGTCGGCCCAACCCCCTCCACGAGCAGTCTGTGTGCATGGAGACTGTGACCCCAGTTCTAAATCCAGGGTCTCCTTAAGCCCCTCCCGCTGGCTTGCGGTGGCTCTGTCCTCCACCCAGTCCCTGTAAGTGGGATGATGGGCCAGCTGAGGGCCACTTGGGGCGACCATGTGCAGGAGAGGCCACATGGGGGCCACATGCATGAGGGGCCAGGTGAGGTTACCATGTGTAAGAGAAGTCCTGAGGGGTGGCCACATGTGTGAGGGGCTCTGTGGGGCATGTGGGATGTGGCACACTGTGCCCCCCCCCCGTGTGTCCTGTCACTGTTCCCCCGGGCATCCTCCTGGCTCTGTTATCCCAGTGGGGCTCAGGTTTCATCCCTCCCCGGCAGCTCACCTGGCGGTTTTTGCTTTCCTGTACCATTTGCCTGGTGTGCAGTTAGGACTGGCTTGGGGGTCTCTCCCCGCAGTGCGGGACTGTGTACCCAGGCCTGGGACATAGCTGGCCTCCAAGGGGCTCACTGTCCACGCTGGGCCTGACGTCACATGTGGAAAGAGGCTGAGCAGCCTCTGCGTTGGGTGCTGGCAGCACGTGTCCCCCACCATTGGGTGCCTAGTGGGTGTGTCTGGGAAGCTGGTTTCTTGTCTCGCTCGCAGTGGCTCTCCTGGCCTTAGACACTCTCACCCTGACCATGTCTTCTTCCCTGAGCTTGTCCCTCTGCTGGCTCTGAGCCTGCCCAGACAGCAGGGAATTGCTCACCTGGATGAGGCAGGGGTACCCTGGCTTGGGTGAGACACTGGTGGGGGCCAGGTGAGAGCCGGGCGATGGCACAGCGGGGAGGCGCATGAACACAGCCACCGGCTTCCGCCTCCGGCCTCACAGGCCGAGTCCTGGCAGGAGGAAGCCCCGAGCATTGCCAGGCATGACCAGATGAGAAAGAAACTAAACCAGGAAGGTCCTGGGGGTGGCGCTGGGGGAGCACTTGCAGGACAGGCTCCAGGGGCCCTTGGGTCAACCCACGTACTGGATTCAGGGAAGAGCCTCCAAGCAGTGCCTTGGGCTCTTTGCTCCTCCTCCTCCTTTTCCTCTCCCTCCTCCTCTCCCCCTCCTCTCCTCCACTTTTCCCTCTTCCTATCCCTCCTCTTCCTCCCCCCCCCCCTTCCTTTCTCCCCATCCCTGCCTCTTTTTCCCTCCTCTCCCCATCCTCCCCTTCCTCCTCTTCCTAGGGGGCCAGGATGTGCTTAGCCGGTGCCGGTGATGAATGTCCACCTGGGACCCAAGTCTGGCCTCCCTCCCTGCTCTTCAGGGCCACGTGGGGGCCTTGTCAGTCTCGGCTTTGCTCTCACCCGCCGCTCCCTTAACCACAGCATCCATCACCGTCCTTCGCAGACCCCCAGCACAGCGGCCTCAACACTTCTCACTTTAGCGCCGGCTGGACAGTGGCACCCGGCCAAGCGGGCGTCTGGGTCCCACCGCCTCCTCGGCCCCTTCCTGCCAGCAGCCCTCAGCAGCGCAAGGCTGGGCCTCCTCTCAGCTGTCTGGGCATTGCTGCCCGCCTGCTCTACCATGTGCTGACTCCATGGGCAAAAGCGCCGTAACCGGAGCTCCATGGGTGTTTGTCAGATTCCTGTGTATGGGGCGGTATCTGGTGGCACATCTGTGAAGCCTGAGGGACAGGAGCCCACCTGTTGCAGCCCCGCCACCAGGGCTGGGGAGCACCCCAGCCGGTCCCCCCGGGGTGGGAGAGCACCCCAGCCGGTCCCCCAGGGTGGGGAGAGCACCCCAGCCGGTCCCCCGGGTGGGAGAGCACCCCAGCCGGTCCCCCGGGGTGGGGAGAGCACCCCAACCGGTCCCCGGGGTGGGAGAGCACCCCAGCCGGTCTCCCGGTCCCCCAGGGTGGGAGAGCACCCCAGCCGGTGTCCCGGTCCCCCAGGGTGGGAGAGCACCCCAGCCGGTCTCTCGGGCCCCCAGGGTGGGAGAGCACCCCAGCTGGTCCCCCAGGGTGGGAGAGCATCCCAGCCGGTCCCCCAGGGTGGGAGAGCACCCCAGCCGGTCTCTCGGGCCCCCAGGGTGGGAGAGCACCCCAGCCGGTCTCCCGGTCCCCCAGGGTGGGAGAACACCCCAGCCGGTCTCTCGGGCCCCCAGGGTGGGAGAGCACCCCAGACGGTCCCTGTCTCTGCCTATGTTCTGGGCCTTAGCACCCCAGCTCACATACATACCCCCCAGCATGTGCACACACACCCCAGCACACATGTATGTATACACGTGCACACTCATACATACACCCCCCCAGCACACACACGTACACGTGCACACACATGCACCAGGCCTGTAGCATCCCCTTATGTTCCCCAACCAAGAATCCTGTTTTGGAGATTCTTGTGGTTCCGCAGTGGCTCTGCTGCTCTGTTCCTAATCCCCAGAGCGACGTGGGCTGTAGAAGAGGCGCCCGGAGGCGTCCAGTATGGAAATTGAATTCAGACGTGTGTGTGTGTGTGTGTGTGTGTGTGTGTGTGTGTGGACCCTGGCTTATTTCCTCCTGGTGGCTCACGGCTGTGAGTGAGGCTCTAGGGGCACCATGCGGTCTGTGGGTGCTCAGCCCGGTAGCCTCTGGCCTTTACTTCCAGTCAACTGCCCTTACCTCGGGCCACAGAGGAGGACAGCAGGTTTCCAGAGCAGTGGTCCCAGGCTGCCAGGAAGTGGGGGGCCCACATGCCCTGGGGTGGTGCTGAGGGAAAGACAATGAGCAGATCCCCAGATTCGGGCTGTCCTGGCTTAGAGTGCAAGGGAGACACCCAGAGTCGGCTGAGGCATTCACCATGTTTGAAGGTTCCCTGGGTGTGTTGTGCTCAGCAGTGCCACGGCTCCACAGGAGACACACTGCGGACAGCGTGTTGGTGGCATGCAGTGTCCCTGATTCCAGCTGTTACCTGCACTGCCCCATGCTTGCCGCGACGTTCATGCTACCCTCACACTCACACATAGCACCTCCCATACACACTCATGGCATCCAGTCACACACACTCCAGCACCCCACACACACTTGTGTCACCCCCCCACACTCACACACTCATGGCAGCCCAACACACATACACAAACACACCCCACACACACTCTCATGACGCCCTCACACTCACAAATGGTACCTCCCACATACTCATGGCATCCCCCCACACAACACACACTCATATACTCAGACACACAACATACACTCACACACTACATACACACTCATATCCACCACACATTCATACTTCCATGCACACACAGTCCGCACCAGGTTTGCCCATGTACACACAGTCACTCAGAACCCCCATAGCCAGTGCCCGGCCCTTCCCCATGCATGTGCTTGTACCCCACTCACACCACGCTAGCCCTGCTCACCCCAAGCACACACACACTCACCATGCTCAGACGTGTGTGGCCACACAGCCTCATCCCCCACTCCCACACACGCTCTCCAGCGCCCTCACACCCTCACGCTGGGACTCCCCGTCCTGGACGGTGTGTGGCTCAGGCCGGCCTCACGCCCACAGGCCAAACCCGGACTTGCTGCTCTGCGATGTACAGTGCCAGATGGTTAGCTAAACACCCTCCCTTCATGCCCGGCTCTCCTGGTGCTGGAGGCGGATGGACGCAGAGGGCAGCAATGGTCAGAGAGAGCAGCCCTCAGCACCCCTCAGAGGAAGTGCAGCCATTCCCCACAGCTGTGTCTCGGTCCAGGGCCCTGGGGATAGCACTAGGGTCCAGACAGAGAGAAGAGGAAGGGTCAGGAGGGCAGGTCAGGAGGGTAAGGGGACGGGGACAGGAGGGACAGCACGACAGGGGGCAGGGGATAGGCCTGGTCGCATCTTCCAGCGCAGACCACAGGTCCAGCCGTGCGGGGCCGCAGCCGGTGATTTCTGAGCCCGTACCTCTGCTGGCCTCCCTCTGGGCTCTTACTTTCTGTTTTCACAATGAGGGGGCTGGAGCCATAGTCGAGGGGAGGGCGTTTGCCTTGCACGCAGCAGACACGGGTTCGTTCCTGGGCATCCCATATGATCCCACAAGCACCGCCAGGAGTGCAGAGCCAGGAGTAACCCCTGAGCATTGCTGAGTGTGACCCCCAAAAAGAATGAGGGACTGGATTAGAGGCCAGGAAGGTGGGGCCGGAGGGGTGTCGCATGGAGCAGGTGTTACGTAGAGGGGTGTCGGCGTGGGAACATCACGTGGTGAAGGTGTTACATGGAGGGGCGGCATGTGGAGAGGCATCACGTGCAGGGGCGCCACGTGCAGCGGCGTGTCTGTGGAGGGGCGTCACGTGTGCTGCTGACGCCTGGGACAGATACCGGTGGGTGGCTGCTGCGAGGGGTCAGTGCCAGTTGGTGCTGAGCGGGTGGACAGACCAGTTGGGGCCTGGATGCCGGCTGTTGTCCTCTGGACTGTCGTGCTCCGTGTCTCTTTGTTTGTCTGCTTCACTGCCCCGACCACTGGGTCTAGCCACAGGGGCTGTTGTGGAGCTGCCTGGAGCCGGGTGCTCCCCGGGCTTTCTGGGCGAGGGGGTCCGGGTGTAGCCTTCTGGTCCCACCACCCCACCGGCTCACTTGGCGACGAAGCTGAATCTCGCCAGGTCTGTGTGAGCTCAGTCTGGAGCCTGACTGCCCCCCTCCACCCGGCTGAAGTCCATGGCGTGGTGGGGGCACGCTGAGCCTTCCTCGCTGCGCGTATCTGGCTGCTTGTCTCTGTGGGGCCGTGCCCTGTACCCCCTTCTCAGCTCCTCCTGCCCCCACAGCCAGGGAAGGCTATTGGCTCTGCTCCGGGTTCATTGTTCCCCTTGCACCCCCGGGAGAATCTGCCCCACTATTGTCCCCGCAGACTTTCCCACCACCCCAGACTGCGGGTGCAGTGGCCCGTGGTGGGGGTGCTGGCCCGGCCTCCAGCGCAGAGACCCGGAGACGGCCGCGCTGGTGGCTGGAGGCTGCCTGGAGGCCACAGCCACGCTCTGGTTCCCGATACGCCCTGAGAGCTCTTCTCTCACCACCCCGCCTTCGCGCCGGCAGACAGGGCTGGATCCTGGCCAGGCTCATCTTGGAACCGGGAGCCCCCAGTTACCAAGTCAACCCAGCGCCGTGAATGCTGCAGCGCTGCCCCTGGTGGCAAGTGCGGGTCAGCTCCAGTTCTCTGGCCCTTTTAGGAGGAAGAGCACCTGCTCTCTCAGGGACTGGGCACCTGCAACTCCTCTATTTTAGGTAGGTGGGGCAGGCAGTACCCCGCTAGGCGGCTAGGCAGCTCGAGGGTCAGGGGTTTTAACTCTGCGCAAATGGAGGCTGCATAGCTACAGGGGTCTCTAGCCCTCTGCACCCGACAGCTGCCCATCTCCACTCTCAGGGAGGCTGAGGGACCTGGACGCAGGGGCCCAGCCTGAGCCGTGGGCGGGGCTTCCTTCTGCCAATGTTCCTGTGCAGCCCCCGGCCCCCAGCTCTGCTGATGCTAGACTGGAGGGCAGGCCCTGCCCCTGAGAGTGCAGTGTCCATTTCTGACTCAGGGGAGTGGGAGCTTGGGGGTGTCAGGAGTGGGGGGACTCTGCTCCCAGGTAGCCTCACAGTCTGGGTGGGCTATGGCCTCATTCACAGCCAGGCCCAGGGATGGGGACAGCTCGGCTTACTTGGGTCCTTGTCCTGTGTGGGGGGAGTCAGAGACACATGGGTGCCCTACCCCCAAGCCCCTGGGTCTCCCAGGCTGTCCCACCCCTGCCCCCTATCCTGAGTCCTGCAGGCTGTCCCCCCAGCTGAGGCCATCACTAGATGGACATAGTGCAGCCAGGGTATCAGGCTTGCTCTGTGAGACCCAGCCAGGTCCCCCTCTAGCCCTGGGGTGTAAGAGATGAGCTGGAGAGGCTGCTGGGAGGAGGGAGAGGTGGAAGAGATGAAGATGATGGAGACAGGGAGACAGGGCAGAGGCTGGAGGTGATAGAGGTGGGGGAGACGGGCAGAGGCTGGAGGTGATGGAGATGGGGGAGATGGGTGGAGGCTGGCGGTGATGGAGGTGGGGGAGACGGGCGGAGGCTAGCTGAGCAAATGTACGCCAACATGCGTCAGTGGTCGGGCACCACATGCTTGTCAGGTGCCAGAGCAGTTGCTCAGGTCTGCCAACCACCTACAGCATTTGGTGGCAGTGATCGGGGCCGGGAGTGGGGGGGTCTCTGATCAGCTCCTGGGAGTACACTGCTGTTCTTAGACTGGCAAAGGTCAGCTTGGGCCTTTGGCCAGGGATGGCAGGGTGGGTGGGCTCCCTTTGGGCTGTGGTCAGAAAGAGGCCCCAGGAGGCTTGTTCAAGGCCAAGCACACGGTCCAGCAGAGGCCGCTGGCCCCTCCTCTGTGCCTGGATGTATGGGCCTGCGGAGAGACGCCCTGGCCCGGCCCAGCCCTGCTTCTCTCCCGTGCAGGCTCTTCGCTGTCAAGTGTGGCGGCTGCTCCGAGGCCATCGCACCCAGTGAGTTCGCCATGCGCGCCCAGAAGAGCGTGTACCACCTGGGCTGCTTCTGCTGCTGCGTGCGAGCCGGCAGCTGCGCTAAGGGGGACGAGTTTGTGCTCAAGGAGGGCCAGCTGCTGTGCAAGGGCGACTACGAGAAGGAGCGGGAGCTGCTCAGCCTGGTGAGCCCTGCCGCATCCGACTCCGTGAGTGCCGGCACGGGCACAGGGCACGGGGCCTCACCCTTGGGGACACAGGGCACAGGGTGGCCTCACCCGGGGTTACAGGGCACAGGGTGCCCCATCCTGTTCTTAGACTGGTAGCTCTCCAGAGCTGGCCCTGGTGTCAACATGCAGGTATGTCTGTGTCCCGACTTAGCTGGGGACTCAGGCCCCACCCAGCAGCTCAGGGCTGCTGCTGTCATCTCGGTGTATCTGAGCCAGTAGCCGGGAGCAAGTCTTGAGCACAGCCGACGTGGTCCAGACTCCCCAAGAACTCAGCACTAGGGTCCTGGTGCCTGGAGGTGGGAGCACCCTGGCCCCGGTGGTGGGAGCACCCTGGCCCTGGAGGTGGGAGCACCTTGGTCCTGGAGGTGGGAGCACTCTGGCTCTGGAGGTGGGAGCACCCTGGCCCTGGAGGTGGGAGCACCATGCCCCTGGATGCTCTCATGGGCCCCTGGGTGCCTTCGTGGTATGTCCTTGCTTCTTAGGCCTTGGCCTAGCTGCTAGCACCCGAGAGCAACCCGGGTTGTCTGTCTGGCATGGAGGCCTTGGGGCACTGGACATAGGCCCCTGACCTGTTTTCAGGCATGGGCGCACTTGTTCTTGTCAGAGACCCTCACTCACAGAGCAAAGCTCTCCAGAATCAGGCGCTCAATCTGCTTGACACCTGATTCTCCCAAGGGTTGCACCTGCCGCACTTCTCTGTTTTCTTCTTTTTTGTTTCTGGGTCACACCCAGCAATGATCAGGGCTTCCTCCTGGCTCTGTACTCGGGAATCGCTCCTGGCGGGGCTCAGAGGACTGTGGGATCCTGGAGATTGAGGCCAGGGCAGCTGTGTCAAGTCACGTTTCCCCCTCTGCTGTGCTCCGGCCCCAGGTTTCCTCTTACACTGCTTCTGTCGCTCCTCTGCCTCTCTGCCTCCTCTTGGGGAGAGTCTCCACCTCCCTGGCCCCTGCATGGACTAGTCTCCCGGTGCTCTGGTCCTTTCCCCAACCGCCTTCTGCCCCACCTCCCACCTTCATTCTGTGTCTACTGACAGCCGAGCTCGTGCCCTGGGCTTGGTCAGTCCTGGAATCCAGGGCCCGTGGTCTCCCTGCTCCCTGGCACGGGCCATGCAGCTTCCTCAGGTTTCTCCTCGGCTAATGGGCTTCCATCCTCGCTTGTGGCAGCACGCGCCAGGGCCCGAGTGAAACCAGAGACACGCAGCATGGCATGCAGCCAGCGCCGGGCACCAGCTCTTATCTGCCTTGTCGTCGGCCGCCGCATACAGGAGAGGATCCGTTTCTTTCAGGACCTGCCTGGCAGCCTGTGTGTTTCATTCATCGACCCTGGGGGCATGGGGAGCCCCAGAGTCTACGCGCTGCCCCAGCCCCCAGCCCGCCCTGTCTGTGTCTCGCTTACTGGGGCTGAGTCCAGCCCCTGGAGGCTCCACACTTTGTCTCTGTGTATTTGTTTTTCCTTCCTGCCATCCCAAGAAGCAAGGACACAGGATACTGCATCAGGGCTAAGCCAGAATAAGTCCTTAATTCTACCAATTACAGAGTCGGACACCCGATACTGTCTCTGCCATATTAGGAGTCAGCTCATTCTTGCTCTGGTAGGAGTGACCCCCCCCCACCCCCCCAGATAGCACAAAGGCAGCCCCCGTGGCCTGCTTCCTGTGGCTGGAACTAGACTCATGCTGTGTTTGGGTGGCAGCAGTGGGCAATCCCGCTCTTTCAGAGGACCTCTGTGATGTGCGTGCGGGCCGAGGGAGCGTGCTGGGTGTATGTTGGCTCCAGGACCTGGGAGGGAGCACGGGGGCTCAGGGAAGGATCGTTCTAGCTCTTTTCATGATGAGACAATGGTTTGAAGGTTAGGGGACCCTTCCTTCCACCGGGCTTCCTGTGAATTGGTTACCTTACTCTTACATTTTGTTTTGGGGCCATACCTGGCCCTGCACTCATGAATCACTGCTGGGTTGCCTCGGGGACCCTACAGGATGCTGAGGATCAACCCCGGGTCAGCTGCATGAAAGGCCAGTGCCCGCCCTGCTGTCCTATGGCTCCGGCCACTGAGCAGCCTCCTTTCAGAGCTCCTCCTCATGTTAGAGAAGGGTGAAGCTCTTCCACCAAGCCTCCCTGGGAAGAGCCAGCCCTTGTGGGAGCTCTGCACCAGGAGCCCCTCTCCCCTCTGCACCAGTCCAGAGCCACAGGCACACCTAACAGATGGACCCTCACCCTCAGCTCTGGGGTTCCCGGCAGCTCGCCCCCAGCCTTGGCAGTGCTCCGAGCTGGAGGACTCCCCACCTGCCAAACGGTCCCCCCTAACTGGGCCTCTACAGAAGCCACCGCCTCGCGCTGAGCCTGCTCCCTCGCAGATCCACGCCTTCTGCTCGGCTCCCGTGTCCTCCCAGATAATTAATCACTGTCACTGTCCAGCTGGGCCCTGCTGCCCAGTGGTGGGCACGATCCCAGGAAACTAGGTGCGTGGATGTGTGGGTGCTCGCAAAGCCCCCAGGATGTGCGGTGCCTGGCTAGTTCCTTTCTTTCTTTTTAACCGTCACTCAGTTAGTCTGGGTTTGGGATGGTTTGTTGGCATGAAGGAAGATGGGGGCTTTATTCAGGCAAGGGGTATCTGCAGAGAAGAGACGGAAGCGATTTGCCAATCTTGCAAAGCCAATTGCGTGCTTGGTGGCTCCTTCCAGGACCTGGTCATGCTCAGCTCTTCCTGGGAGATGCTGAGCGTAGGACCCACATGGTGCTGTAGGCCAGCCCCCGGGCGGGGAATTCTGAGTCTCTGGAAGGGTGGGCTCGGCTGGAGCTGGGGCCGTGCAGGGAGAGGGGGCTCCCCAGGAGCTGCTCTGAGCACTGAGCTGAACCAGCACCCACTGATGACTCTGGGAGGGAGGCTGTGAGAATCATGAGCACAGAATGGAGAGAAGCTTCTCGAGCTCAGCTCTGCTAAGTCCTACTTGGTTCAGAATGGATTTGAGGGGCCTGAGCAAGAGGCCAGCATTTGCCTTGCATGCGGCCGACCTGGGATGGATGGATGGATAGATGGGTGGGTGGGTGGGGGGGGTGAATAGAAAAATGGGTGGGCGAATGGATGAATGGACAGGAAGTAGATGGATAAATTGAATGGATAAATATGTGGGTGGGTGGGCGTGTGGATAGATGGGTGGGTGAGTGGGGGAATGCATTGGTGGGTGGGTAGATGGGTGGACAGGTGGGAAAGTGTGTGGACAGGTGGGAAAGTGTGTGGACGGATGAGTGTGTAAGTGGGTGGAGAATGGGTGTGCATATATGTGGAGGGAGGCACACACAGGTGGGTCGGGATAGGTGTGCCAGAGGCTGTGTTGGGGGGGTGGTGAGTGGTGAGTTGGGGGGTGGGATGACGGACAGTGTGGTCTGGCCCGACTCCTGTGAACTCCCCGTGGCCTGCGAGGCCCTTGGAGCCCCATGCCTTGTGCTTAGTGATGGCCAGTGAGGGACACTTGCCTGTCACTGCAGAGCTGGGTGACCCCCGCATGCCCAGCTCGCTGCAGGCCCATTTCTTTGCTGGCCTGGCCAGATTTTTATTCTTGTATAGTGGTGGTGGGGTTGTTCCCAGCTCAGCGCCCAAGTGCCGGGCTCCCATATGCTCTAGCCCTCTGGGCCTCTGCCCTCTCAGCCTCTTACTTTCCCCAGGGGTGGGCACCAGTGTTGGGGCCTCAGTTGCACCTGGTCCCGGGAGGGGGCCCTCTGCCCACCTTCCACAGCGGAGTGCAGGGAGTTTTATGAGAAAAGGCAGAGAAAGGGCGGGCGCAGGCCATATGCTCCCCTAATCTCCAAAGCCGGCACTTCAATTAGAGCCTCCGGCTCCCTGCCCGCGTCTGGGTAAACAGGGGCCTGAAAGGAAAACCCGCTTTCCAATTAAGGGTGTGCTAACATTGCTGGGGTCCTAATTCCCAGGCGCAGCTCCCACCCGGGTCGTGGGGAGGTCGCTGCGGTCCCAGGTGACGTCAGGAGGCCCAGGATTAGGGTGCCCTGTGCGGCCCCGAAGCACCCCAGTTAATTAAAAGTGAGGTCGGGCTAAATCCGCAATGCCTGCGCCCCAGAGGGGGCCTACAGGAGGAGCCAGTGCCGGGGATTTGTGTGTGTGTCTATGTGTGTGTGTGTGTGTGTGTGTATGCATGTGTTTATATATTGTGAGAGTGTCTTTTGCATATGCGTGCATGTGTGTATGTGTGAAAGAGTATGTATGTGAGTATTTGCGTGAGTATATGTGTTTGTATGAGAGTGTGTATGTGTGTGTATGTGAGTATATATGTATGGGTGTGTAAATATGTATGTGTGTACATGAGTAAATGTGTGTCTGTGTGAGTATATATGTGTGAACATGTGTGTTAGTATACATGTGTATATGTGAGAATGTGTATGTGCATGTGCGTGTATATCTGTGTGTGAGTATGTATATGTGTGAGTATATATGTGTGAATGTGAATGCGTGTATGTGTGAGCACATATGTGTGCATGTGTGAATGTGTATGAGTGTGTGTATGTGTGAATAAGAGGGTTCTGCTGCTTGTGCCTCCCTCCCACATGTGCACACAGCCCCCTGGCCTGGCCCCCTATTCCTGAGCATCAATCAGAGCAGGAGACTCCCCGCCCCCACCTTTGGGTGTTGTCCTGTGCCGGGCTGGGGTCCCCACCCTTTGCCTTCTGGCTCGTTCTAAGACTGGTTTTCCTGCGCGCCCATGCCAGGTGGGCTGGTGTCTTGCGGCCAACTTCCAGCCTGGATGGTGATGGACAGATGAACTTCTGGCTGATCTGATGCCCTGAAGGAATCAAAGAATGATGACCATTATCTGAAAATTCTAGAAACATCCAGGGCCAGCCGGAAACCCTCCTTGGCCCATTCAGATGCAAATGAGCCGCCTCCTCTGTGAAGGAGCAGAGGTAACTACTGTCTCCTCTGGCCTTGGTGGGACCCTGAGAACAAGTTCCCACTGCTCAGAGGCCCTACACCCCCTCTCTGACTGGTGCTAGGTTAAATTGAGATGGTTGAGCAAAGAGTTGGGGCTCCCTGGGGAGCACCCTCCAGGCTCCAGCAGCCGGACACCCATACCTGAGACACCCGAGAGGGGAAACACTCCCAGGGGCATCAGTGTGGGCTGTGTTCAGTGTGTGTGTGTGTGTGTGTGTGTGTGTGCGTGCGTGCTTGTGTGTGCACGTAGGTGCATGTCTGCATATGCAATGTGTATGTGCTTGTGCATATGCATGTGTTCGTATGTGCATATGTATGTGTGTGTGTGCTCATGTGTGCACGCATGAGCACTGGGTGCAGAGCTATTCTGAAAGTCCTCACAGCACGGGCGAGGGAGCTGCCTCGTTGGGTTCTGGGTCAAGGCAGCCAGAACCACATGGCTCTGTGTGGGCGCTTGGCAGGGGTGGAGGGGTGTAGTGTGAGCAGAGGTAGGGTGCATGGGTGCAGGGCTGATGCCCAAGCAAGCAAGGCTTTGCATCTCCCTCCGAATCCCCCAGGCCAGCAGGGTTGGTCACAGCATTAAAACAAAGAGCAGGCTTCCGGGACGACCCAGCAGGCGGGAAGATGGGGGAACCCGGTACCTGCTAGAGAGAAGGCCGGGGCCATGCATGGGGGCTACGAGAGGGCAGAGCCGTGTCCCTTCTGGAGCTCCCAGGGAATGAGAGCTGGGCTTTGTGGTGGGATACAGCAGGAACAGGGCCCTCCTGGGAGCCTCCTTGGGACCATACTGGGATGCCCAGTCTGGAGAGATTGGACACGGCCACAGATGGTGACCTTGGTTTTCTGGCCTAGAGGATGTGCAGCCCCCGGAAGGGGGTGCTGGCAGGCTGTGTTGGAAGGTTCCAGACCCTGCTGTATGTGGCTGTAGCCTGAGTGTCTGGGGGTCAGGAGATGGACACAGGAATGGCAGCCCAGGTGCCCCGGCACATCCTCCCCTCTGCACCGGGCTGGCAGGCAGCTTGCACACACCAGAGGCATCCCCACGGTGTTGGTGCTCGATGCACAGTCTAAGGCCTGGCCTGGCCCTGCACACTTGTCCTTGCACTGGTGAGGACACTGGAGCCCAAGGACACTGCGACACGTTTCCCTCCGGAAGCCGGGTGGCTGTGGGGGCCACAACCACAGCTGGTGTTACCGGCGCCGGCAGCTGGGCTGTGACGCCTGGGAACCAGCTTCTGCCTCACGACAAAAGGACACAGACACTCTCCCGCGGGGGACGATGACGTGGCCTGCCATGCTGCAGACGGGTCTGTCCCGACCGGGCAGTGTAGAGCTCAGATGCACAGGCAGGAGCTGGGCAAAGCTAGGGCGGGCCTTCCGCTGCCCAGCCCTGCTTGGGGCCCTGGCCATGGTGCTGACCACTCCCGCTTTTCACCCTCACGTCCCCCCCCGCCCCCTTGCCCTGTCCATCTGCGGGGAGACTCACCAAGCTGGCTCCAGAGACAGTGAGTGACAAAGGGAGGAGAAAGAGCTTGTGCCCAGGACTTCCAGTCTAGTCAGCGCCACAGGCAGTTAGGGAGACAGCCCCACCCCAAACGTGACTGCGAGAAACCCCTCGTCAGCCTCGAGAGATGTGACTGGCTGTGTTTGAGACAGTGAGGGGAGAAGCAGCCAAGGACTGTCCTGTGTCCAGCGCTGGAAACTAGGCGTAAATTGAGCGGTGGGTGCCACAGCTCCGGCGCTCCTGCTCGGCCTCTGTCTCTGGAACGTTCCTGCTCCCTCCCGTTCTTGCCTCTCTCTGGAACATTCCTGCTCCCTCCTGTAAGCCCGTCCCTGTCCTCGAGTCCTGCGCCCAAGCTTGAGGCCCTGCGTGGAGCACACTGCACTCCGGCTTTGTTCTGCCGCTCACAGACTGTCTCTTCTCTGGGCCCAGGAGCCCCAGCCCATTCCAGCGAGAGCACCAAGCTCTCCGTGCTGAAACATGTCATTTTGCCGGACGTGTGCCTGGTGGGTGTACTCTGGGCATCAGAGAATCTTTATCCCTGACGACAAAGTCTGCAAAACCGAGACCAGAGTCTGATTCAACCCATTTCCCTAGCCTGCTGTGATTTTTGTTTGTCTCTGTGTTGGGGCCACACCCGGCAGTGCTCAGGGGAGCCTGAGGGATGCTGGAGATCAAGCCGGGTCATCTGCTCACAGGATGAGCACCCTCCCCGCTGTCCTACTGCTCTGGTCCGAGGGGGTTCTCAGCCTCTGCGTCTCCCACGAGCTCCCAGGGTAGTCCAGGAGGGCGGCGAGTGAAAATAGCATCAAGGTTGGGAGGCAGGAGATGAGGGTGCGGGGGGCTAGGTCAGGGGTGCCCAGGGAAGGAGCCGGCACAGGGTGATGCAGGAGGGAGCCCATCCGTGCCAGAGAAGCCCCCGTTAGCGGACGGCAGTGAGGTCAGCCTGTAGCTCCTCGTCTGAAGCCCAGCTGTCCCTGCGATGCCCCCACAAGGGCCCAGCACACCCTGAACAGGCTTCCTGCTAATCTCTGCTCCGTGCTTGGTCCTGGTGACCCGCCGCCGGGGAGGACTTGCAGCCCCACGGCGTGCTCAGTGACAAGCTTTGTTCTGGTTTTTGTTCTCTGTCCTGCTTCGGCTTGAAGTCACCTGGGCCCCGGAGCAGAAGGCCGGCTCAGCACCCGCCTGGTGCCGAAGGAGGTGTTAATGAAGAGCGTGCACAGGTGGCTGGGGGTGGGCAGAGACCCCCATGCTCTGGCGACAGCAGTGTGCTTGCTTCTGCGGTGCGCTGAGGTCACCTCCACTCACGGCTTGTCACAGGGATGGACGCTGAGGGCGCGGTGGCAGCCTTGGGCTCTGAGTGGGAATAAATGACGAGAGCAGGGCCTGCCTGGGTGGGGCGGAGGGAAGGGAAGAATCTTCCAGAGCTGGTTCTCAGAGGGAGGCTTCTGGGCTGGCAGCACCAGGCCGGCAGGAAGGGAAACTCTGGTCCTGGGTCCACCAAGGTGGGGAGCAGGAGGCGAAGGGTGCAGCCCCCGTGTCTCGGCAGCCCTGAGGCCCCTGAGGTCGCATCTAAAAGCACCAGCTCCTTCAGGGAAACCTCACCCACCCTCCCTCCTCGCCTTGCGGGACTCACAGCCTCGGGAGCCTGGCTCCAGGCGTCACCGCACTGGCCTCCAGAGCTGGGGCTGCACAACCCCGTACCTGGGCGGGGACCCCAGAACGCTCCAGGCTTCTGACGAGGCAGGGAGAGAAGCGGAGGAGGAGCCGGCAGATGTGCCAGGCAGACGGGGTGGGGGCGTCTGGGCTGATGTGGGGGTCAGAGGCAGGGGAGCTCCGGGCGGGGGCGTCTGGGCTGATGTGGGGGGTCAGAGGCAGGGGAGCTCCGGGGCGGGGGCCGTCTGGGCTGATGTGGGGGTCAGAGGCAGGGAAGTTCCTTGCTCCCCCGCTTAGGGGGCCCCACCCTAGACTTACTCGTCTCTTCATCCTCCGCTGAGCCCGGGAAGAATGTTCTGGCTCTCTTAGAACTTTGCTTCTCCCAGAGGATTGTCAGGGCAGGCTTGAGGTGTTGCCCCTCCACAGAATTGGTGGGGGTCCCTGCTGACCGGGCATGTGGCTTGGTGCCCCTGGAATCCCCCAAGACATACTAGGACACCTCCTAGTATGTTTCCAATGCTGGCCACCCAGGGCCAGTGGTGGTCAGTGAGGGGGGTACACTGCCCTCCCGGGTGCAGATTGGGCATCTGGCTATACCTCACTTGATCACTTGAATCCCGTTATTCATCGATTTGCTCGAGCGGGCAAGACTATACCTCAGTCTTGCTTTTTCCTTCGGTGGGGTACCCATGGGGACACCTGTGGTCACACGTGCAGGACATTTGTAGTCACACATGTGGGACATTTGTGATTACACCTGCGGGGACACTGTGGTCACAACTGTGGGAGGGTTATTTGTGGTCACACTGCGCTCAGCTGACCAGCCCGACCCCACTGCAGCTCAGGATCTTGAGGCCCGCAGAGCCCTGAGGCCATCGCCAACGGCCTGGCCTGAGATGGGGCGGCCCCTGCTGGGCCTTGGAATGGAAGCCCCTTCCCTCACTGGCCCGCAGGCCACAGCCCCCACCGAGCCAGCCAGGGCCCATGAGCTGCCTGGCCGAGCACATCGTCCACTGCAGGCCATGCATGAGGGACTCAGCATGCCTGTTTTCTGCTGCCCAGCTTAGCACCTTGTCCACTGCGCGCCGTGGCGTGGGGACCCAGCATGCCATTTTCTGTTGCTTTCAGGCAAAAGTGATGATGAGGAAAGTCTCTGCAAGTCGGCACATGGGGCAGGGAAGGGCGGCACCGAGGACAGCAAGGACCACAAGCGCCCCAAGCGCCCCGCGCACCATCCTGACCACCCAGCAGAGGAGGGCCTTCAAGGCGTCCTTCGAAGTGTCCTCCAAGCCCTGCAGGAAGGTAACGGGCTGGCGTGGGCCTGGGCCACCACAGATTCCTCTGTGTCCACCTGGGCCCCTCTGTCCACGCCTGTGTTCCACGCAGACCTCTCTGTCCATTCCTCTGTGTCTACCCCAGGCCCTCTCTGGGGTACCCTGGTCCTGTGTCTACCCCGGTCCTGTATCTGCCCAGATCCCTTTGTTGGTGGGTGACCGCTGCCGGGGTCGCATGCTGTGGACGAGGACGAAGAGACTTAGTAGCGCCATCCCCACGCGGGGCTGGGCACAGAGGGTTGGGAGACGAGGATGAAGAGGCTTAGTAGCGCCATCCCACGCGGGGCTGGGCACAGAGGGTCGGGAGACGAGGATGAAGAGGCTTAGTAGCGCCATCCCCATGCGGGGCCGGGCACAGAGGGTCGGGAGATGAGGACGAAGAGGCTTAGTAGCGCCATCCCCGCGGGGGCCGGGCACAGAGGGTCGGGAGACGAGGACGAAGAGGCTTAGTAGTGCCATGCCCACGCGGGCCGGGCACAGAGGGTCGGGAGATGAGGACGAAGAGGCTTAGTAGCGCCATGCCCACGCGGGGCCAGGCACAGAGGGTCGGGAGACGAGGACGAAGAGGCTTAGTAGCGCCATGCCACGCTGGGGCCGGGCACAGAGGGTCGGGAGACGAGGACGAAGAGGCTTAGTAGCGCCATGCCCACGCGGGGCCGGGCACAGAGGGTCGGGACCAAGTCGCTTTAGCGGGTCACTTGCAGCAGCTCAGCCGGTGTCTGTGCCTCGCCGTCCATGTTGCAGGGAGTGTCCCCCACCCCACCCTGCCCTGTCCACTGTGTCTGTGGTGGGCCGCTTGCCACCCTGTGAGGGTGCTGGCTGTGTTAGGATCGCCCAGAGTCAGCACCGGCCGCTTGCCGCCCTGTGAGGGTGCTGGCTGTGTTAGGATCGCCCAGAGTCAGCACCGCCGCTGCATTGTGTCCCCAGGTCCGGGAGACCCTGGCTGCAGAGACTGGACTGAGTGTCCGCGTGGTGCAAGTGTGGTTCCAGAACCAGCGGGCCAAGGTACCGGCTTCCCTTTGGTGACCTCCCAGGGCTTTGGCTCTCTGCCCCCTTGAGCACCGTCCTTTCATCCCTGGCCTCTGTGGGTATCCAGGACTACCGGGTGGGGGACCCTGGACACAGGGTTGAGCCGGGTCAGCTGTGTGCAGGGCGTGGACAGCAGGCTGCACCCCTACTCCGCCCCTGCCCCTGCCTGGCTCCTCAGCTAACACCAGCCGGTGCTGACTTGGGCTCCTCCCTGCCCTCTGAACTCTGGCCTCCTGACCCATCCGGGCCTCTCCTGTCAGATGAAGAAGCTGGCGCGGCGGCAGCAGCAGCAACAGCAGGACCAGCAGAGCACCCCAAGGCTGAGTTCCGGTAAGCTCCGAGCCCCCTTTTCTCCTCCTCCTGCTCCTGTGAGGTGAGCTCAGGCCCATGAGAAGCTGAGTGGGGGATGGAGCCAAGGGCAGGGGACAAGCCCTGCCCTCCTGACTGCCCTCCCCTGCCCTCCCCTGCCTGCCTCGCTGCCCTGGGTGTCACAGGTGTGGGCAGGTGCAGATTTAACTGACTTGTTTTGTGTTTTTTGGGCCACACCTGGTGATGCTCAGGGCTGACTCCTGGCCCTGTGCTCAGGGATCACTACTGTCTGGGCTCTGGGCCACTGGGGCCAACCCCATACGAGGCAAGCACCCCGCCTGCTGTCTTATCTCTCCAGGTCCCGGGACAGTATAGAAGCTTCCAGAACTCAGGTTGGGGCATTGAGACTGAGAGATGGTGGAATACGCATATGAACGTTCTGAAGGACTTGGGGCTTTAAGCAGCGTGTGTTTAGTTTTTTTATTTCAGAAAACGTGATTGACACACAGTTATGTGTGTCTCAGTTGCCAACGTTACAACAATGGAATATTTTTGGGCTAAGGAAACCCGGGCGTGGTGGTGCGGGCACAGGGGCTCAACCTTGCTGTCCCTCGCCCTGCGCAGTGATGAGTTTCCCGGCCTTGACTTGCTCCGAGCGAGGATGGGAAACTCAGTCCACCCCCAAATGCACGTCACTGCCCCAGCCACACCTGGAGCTCCATGCGCTCGTTTCCGGCTCCCGTTGACTCATCATGGGGTCCTTGCCCAGCCACACTGCTCGTCCCAGGAGGGCAGCGGGGAACCAGAGAGAGGGGCACCCAGATTATTCTCTCCCCTCAGGGCTTGCCTGGCACCTCATTTAGCCTTATCCTGTAATAGGACTGGGTGAGGGTGGGGTGGGAAGTAGGATACAGACACTGGGTCCTGTGGGCGGGGAGTGGTACAGTCACTGTTCCTGTGGGGCGGGGTGTGGTACAGTCACTGGGTCCTGTGGGTGGGGAGTGGTACAGTCACTGTTCCTGTGGGCGGGGAGTGATACAGTCACTGGGTCCTGTGGGCGAGGAGTGGTACAGTCACTGGGTCCTGTGGGCAGGGAGTGGTACAGTCACTGGGTCCTGTGGGTGGGGAGTGGTACAGTCTCTGGGTCCTGTGGGCGGGAGTGGTACAGTCTCTGGGTCCTGTGGGCGGGGAGTGGTACAGTCACTGGGTCCTGTGGGCGGGGTGTGGGTACAGTCACTGTTCCTGTGGCGGGGAGTGGTACAGTCACTGTTCCTGTGGGCGGGTAGTGGTACAGTCACTGTTCCTGTGCGGGTAGTGGTACAGTCACTGTTCCTGTGGGCGGGTAGTGGTACAGTCACTGGGTCCTGTAGGCGGGGAGTGGTACAGACACTGGGTCCTGTGGGCGGGGTGTGGGTACAGTCACTGTTCCTGTGGTGGGTAGTGGTACAGTCACTGGGTCCTGTGGGCAGGGAGTGGTATAGACACTGGGTCCTGTGGGCAGGGTGTGGGTACAGTCTCTGTTCCTGTGGCAGGGAGTGGTACAGTCACTGGGTCCTGTGGGCGGGGAGTGGTACAGACACTTGGTCCTGTGGGCGGGAGTGGTACAGTCACTGTTCCTGAGGGGCGGGAGTGGTACAGTCACTGTGCCTGTGGGCGGGAGTGGTACAGACACTGGGTCCTGAGGGGTGGGGAGTGGTTCCGTCACTGGGTCCTTTGGGCGAGGAGTGGGTACAGTCACTGTTCCTGTGGCGGTGAGTGGTACAGACACTGGGTCCTGTGGGCGGGGTGTGGTACAGTCACTGTTCCTGTGGGTGGGGGAGTGGTACAGTCACTGTTCCTGTGGGTGGGGAGTGGTACAGTCACTGTTCCTGTGGGGTGGGGAGTGGTACAGTCACTGTTCCTGTGGGCGGGGTGTGGTACAGTCACTGGGTCCTGTGGGCGGGTAGTGGTACAGTCACTGTTCCTGTGGGGGGGAGTGGTACAGTCACTGTTCCTGTGGGTGGGGAGTGGTACAGTCACTGTTCCTGTGGGTGGGGAGTGGTACAGTCACTGTTCCTGTGGGCGGGGTGTGGTACAGTCACTGTTCCTGTGGCGGGTAGTGGTACAGACACTGGGTCCTGTGGGCGGGTAGTGGTACAGTCACTGTTCCTGTGGCGGGTAGTGGTACAGTCACTGTTCCTGTGGGTGGGGTGTGGTACAGTCACTGTTCCTGTGGCGGGTAGTGGTACAGACACTGGGTCCTGTGGGCGGGGAGTGGTACAGTCACTGTTCCTGTGGCGGGTAGTGGTACAGACACTGGGTCCTGTGGGCGGGGAGTGGTACAGTCACTGTTCCTGTGGGCGGGGTGTGGTACAGTCTCTGGTTCCTGTGGGCGGGGTGTGGTACAGTCACTGTTCCTGTGGGTGGGGTGTGGTACAGTCACTGTTCCTGTGGCGGGTAGTGGTACAGTCACTGTTCCTGTGGCGGGTAGTGGTACAGTCACTGTTCCTGTGGGCGGGAGTGGTACAGTCACTGTTCCTGTGGGCGGGAGTGGTACAGTCACTGTTCCTGTGGGCGGGAGTGGTACAGTCACTGTTCCTGTGGGTGGGTAGTGGTACAGTCACTGTTCCTGTGGGTGGAGTGTGGTACAGTCACTGGGTGCCCCTCTCGGTGCCTCCTCTCGAGTCTGGCTGGGTGAGACCCTGTGTCTCGGGAGCAGTGCCCTGAGGCCCCAATCTGCAGCTTGTGCCCTGCCTTTGTTGTTCCCCAGCTCCAGCCGGTGGTGCGGGCAGCGCAGGCGCAGGGATGGATGCGATCATGAACCCCTACACGGCCCTGCCCACTCCCCAGCAGATCCTGGCCCTGGAGCAGAGCGCCTATAGTGCCGACCCTTTCCGCCAGGGCCTCACGCCGCCCCAGATGCCTGGAGACCACATGCACCCCTACGGTAAGAGGGACCCCCAGCAGTGCGTGCCCCTGCCCCAGACCCTCTCACCCAGGTCGCTGGTGGGAGAAGCAGGAACATGGATTTTACTGGGCATCCCCACTCTGGGCCCGGGGCGGGAAACTCAGGGCCCACCCCTCCCACCCTCCCCCCAGGTGCGGGGTCGGCAGACCCTGCCCTGCGGTGGAGTGAGGACTGCCTCAGGTCGTGGGGCCCCGCTTGTCCCCTTCCGTGCTGAGCAGGCCCATGGGTGCATCCTGCCTCTCCGGCCCACAGTGCCCCCCGGCAGCCTGAGGCGTCACTCTCTCCCGACCCCACAGAGACCCGCTTGGACCTCGAGCTACTCTTGTGGCTCCGCAGCATCTGAGGCCGATTTTTCTTTTATTACTTCCTTTTTGTTCTGCTGTTTTGGCACTCCTCCTGGCTGTATGTTCAGGGGTCACTGCTGGCCAGGGATGGGTGCAGGAGTGGACAAGCCCTAGCTCCTGGCTGCTGAACCGTCTCCGGCCCTGATTTTGTACCTGAGCGGCTCCAGTGGGGACAAAGCAGAGGCCATGTGGGACGAGCCTTGGCCAAGGGCCCTGCCGGTCTCAGCCTCAGACTGGTTCCCCCTTGGGCACGTCAGCTAGACACGCACGGGCCGTCTGTGGCCCTGGGGACACCCATGTCCTCGTCCTTCCAGACCCGCCTGGGGGGCAGTGCTGGGCCTGCCAGAGCCCCGACCCCTGCCATGCGCACTCGCCCACTATCCAGATGTCCTTCTGGGGTCCTATTGGGCTCCCCCCACAGTGCCCAAAGACATTCCCACCCCCACCAGGCTGTGTGGCTCTGTGCTCAGACCCCTACGCTGGGGCCGCCCTTGTGCCCATGAGCCCTCCTCTGGTGCCCGATTCTGACAGTGCCTCACCCCAGCACCGAGTGGACCCCTCACGTGGGGGCTACTCTCCCTCTAGGTATCCACCGAGTGGACGCCTTGTGGGGCTACTCTCCCTCCAGGTGTCCCAGCCCCCACTCCGCAGTGTCCAGCTCTGGGCTCCTTCCAGCCCTCAGGATGGCTCCTGTCTTCACTGCAGGTGCTGAGCCCCCTGTTCCATGACCTGGACAGCGACGAGGCATCCCTCAGTAACCTGGGAGATTGTTTCCTAGCAACCTCGGATGCCGGGCCCTGCAGGGCCGCGTGGGGAACCCCATTGACCACCTCTACTCCATGCAGAATTCCTACTTCACCTCCTGAGCAGCCGCCCGCTCCCTCCGGGACACACCCCATCCCTGTAGCAGCCGCCGGGGTGTGAAGCGGGGCGGGGGTGGACATCAGGGTGAGGGCGGACTGTGGGGATGCTGGGAAGGGCACTGAACCCATGTCCAAATGCTCAGCACAGGCTACCAGGTCGGTGGCCAGAGCCAATTCTTAGCGTTAGGTAGATGAGTTTCCGTCTGACAGGGATTCTGAGGATAGCCCCCTCCCCTCCGCCTAGTCATCCGGACACTCCCAACAATGCCCCTCGATTCAGGGGACTGGACCTAAGAGGTGCGTAGCCCCCTCTCCTCCCTGAGCCCCTAGACAGACACAGCTGTAGCTGGCGGCGTGTGACTTCCTGAGCCCCTGCCCGCGCCCCTGAGCAGACGCTGGTTGTACCACAGAAGTGACTATTTTCCGTGTGAACTCTATTTAAGGAACCGCTCGATGCTCTTAAGTTATAAAATGAGATGATTTACTTTTATAAACGTGAATTTTCCTGACGTGAAGGGGGTGGCATTCACCCCTCCTGTCCCCGAGATCCGCGGAAGCACCGTGGGCCGACCTCGCACTTGCCTCCACCGCCCAGATTCTTGCCCTCTGCGGTGGGGGGGAGCTGCTGGACCTGGGAGGGACACACCCGACCTGAGCCCGTCACATTCTCAGAAAACAGATGTGGGGTGGGTGGGGGGGCAAGGGAGTCCCAGACTGAGGCTGGGTGGCGCAATGGCACTGCCAGCCAGGATGGAATTTGCACACCAGAAGGGTCTTTCGTAGAAGGTGGCCCCCCACCTCCGGCTCTTTCCAGAAATGATTCTCTCTGGGCGTTCATAGGACCCATCCCTAGCTGTCCACGGGGCTCAGCAAGGCCCAGAGTAGGTTCCGGCTCCTGCTGCGCTTAGGGTTGCCCTGCCTCCACGGCTCCTTGGGTGCTGGGCAGGGTCTCAGGGAAAATGTCTGAAAGGGAAGCGGGGGTCTGCTGTCACCTCTGGGGAGCTGTCAGCCCTTCTGGGTTCTGTGAAGGGCCTGGTGTGGGGCAGCGCTGGTGGGTGGGGACCCGCGGCGGTGATAACTCAGCAGCTGGTGGGTCTTCATAGAGGTCCTCAGGGACTCTTTGGTGGTGCCCCTGCCCCGAAGACGTTAGTCTCCCTGCTCAGCTGTGATTATTGGGGGGGCAGGGAATGGGCTCGTGCGAGAGGGGAGGGGTGACCGCCAGCCAGAGCCTTCACCCAGTTGTGGGGTGGGTTCCCCATCCTCGGAAGTAGACCTGCACGTGGTCCCAGCTGACCCAGGGTTCCCCAAGGAGCTTGCTTGAGAAGCCATGGAGACTCAGAAGTCAGAAGAGTGAAGTGGGGGTGGAGGGAGACCCCACTGTGGGGCTCGGACAGGTGCGGGGCAAGGCCCAGCTCCCACAGAGCTGCCACAGTCTCTGCCCAGGGCAGCCCGAGGACCAGGAGAAGGGGCAGGTGACACAGACATTTGCGCACTCCTGGCCCAAGTCCAGCGCCCAGAGACCCAGGAGGCTGTGGGTGGGGAGAGGGGTTCAGGCCTGGGCCCCAATTCTCACAGCCCCTTCTCTGCTGCAGGGACTCTGCTTGGGACTTTCTTCTGTACTGTGTCCCCAGCGGGAGTGTTCAGGCCTGTCCCCAGGGCTACGGGGCATTGGGCAGCAGGCACTTTGCTGACCAAGCCCCGTGACGTGAGGTCCTCTGCGATGCGAGGAGCCCCGCGATAGTCTGAGCATTACCGAGTTCCTGTGCAGGCAGGGGAAGCATGGGGGGCAGCCTCCCCCATTGTTGATACTGAGCTGTTCCACCCTTCCTTGTGCCCTGGGATTCTAGGAGGGAAGAGGAGGGGCCTTCCCAAACCCCCATATGTGATGGGGCCCTGCTGTGCAGCCAGCTGACCCTTTACTGAGAGCCCCGAGCACCTCAGTGAAGTGCCGCAGAGCAGAAAGGGACTGTGACTCCCTGTCCTGTGCAAGACATTCTGGGGGCTGCGGAATCCCACCCTGACATTCTGGGGGCTGCGGGAGTCCCAGCTCACCCCGACAGGGCGCAGGATGTGGAGGGGCAAGGCGTGGCCCAGCGGAGGTTGGGGAAGGCTCTGACCTGGGGGCACCCCGTGGAGCTGGGCTGTGTCTCTGCTCCCCGAGTCTCACCTTGCGCAGCCAGGGTGCTGGGCGGGTTCTCTGTCAGCGCCTGCTAATTAAGGCAGTGGCTACCCTCCATCCCCGCGTGTGGATAACATTGATAACATCTCCAGCACTTGACCTTGGTCCCTTGAGGACAGGTTCGAGACGGGCAGTCAGGGTGACTCGGGCTGCTGGACCCCAGGGAACAGGTGAGCTCTGCCCCACTCCCAGGAGCTCAGGGCAGCGGCCCCTGCGGAACCGTGTCCGCGGCGGCTTCCCTGCTGGGGCGGTTGAGTTAGTGGGTTCACTGTCGTTCACGCCCCACTGGCCGACACGTCCACATTCAGCACCCTCAGAGCTGCGTCGCACATGCATGTGTGGGCTTGTCTTACTGCACTCCGGGGATAGTAAGTAGGTGCCCCTGTCCGCATTTCACAGGACAGAGACTTGCAGCCTAGAGAAAGCCACAGAGCTGGTCGGGGTCAGCAGTTTCTGGGTGTGTCTTGGGCCCTACTTCTGCTGGCTCCTCCACACTCCACACTCTTCCCTGGCTCTCCCAGGGTCTGGGAGAACACGCACATGCATGACATGACACTTGCAAAGACATCAGCCATGAGTACATGTGGCCCATGGTATATGCATGCAGAGACATTGGCCACGAGCATATGTGGTACATGTGTGCAAGGATGAGCACATGTGGGCTGTGATATGTGCATACAAAGATGGCAGCCATGACCACGTGTGGTCTGTGATAACATGCATGCAAAGACGTTAGCCGCGAGTACATGTGGTCCGGGATACGTGAGGAGCCATCCATCCCTTCCCTGCCGGGAGCTCGCCATCAGCGGGCAGTCAGCAGCGCTTCAGGAGACATTGTGCCGGTACAGAGGGAGTGCAGGAGAGTCTGGAGAAGAAAGGCCACGGGAAGAGACTTGGGGGTCTGAACTGAGCCTTCTGCAGAGGGTGCGAGGGCGCCCTGCTCCGAGAGCCTGCGTGAAGGGACACGGGATGAGCCAGTTTCCTCCCTCCCGCGCTCCGCTCCCCCATCACAGCACCCAGAGACTGCTGTGGCTCTCTCCCTCCTGGGGAGAGAGGATGAGGTGTGCTGGGGACAGGACATGCTGGTTTTCCTCTCCATGATGGGACACAGACGCGATGGCTGGAGCGGGAGCAGCCACGACGCAGCCTTGTGTAGGGGTGAAACTGAAAAAGGGTGGCTGCTGGAGGCTGCGAACTTGGGGCTGGAGCCACCCTTCGGGCACTGATGTCACCTGAGTCCTGTTCACAGGAGAGAAATAAACGTCTTTCTCATATGAAGCTGCTCATGTCTGGCGTTTCTGTGACTCACAGCCACACCTGACTCTAGGTTACATACAGCAGCCCCTGCCTCCCCCTGGTACTGGTATAACTGGCCCAGACAATGTGTCGGGTGGGGGTGTGTGTGCAGTGTGTGGGGGTGTGGGGAGGGGAGGGAGGTAAGAGAGGGGCAGGTGTGGGCGGCAGCTGGACGGGTCTCCTCCAACACTAGTGGAATTTGAAAGATGAGGCTAGAGCTGGTTCTGTTGCTCCAGGATCGGTCTTTGGGGGCCTGGTCTGTGCTCTCCTCGCCTCCACAGCTGCTCACACACCCTGCTGTGCGCGAGGCCCCAGGGTGCCCAGGCAGTGCCCCAGAGATGGACCTACAGACCCAGGAACCCCAGAGGCCTGTGACCCTGCTGGGGTGGGTGCAGCCCTGTAGGTGCGTTGGACTCAGACTCCCTAGGTCCCCTCCTGGGTCTTTTTATTGGGGTTGGGGGCTTGGGTAAGCCTGTAGGTGTTCACGGACCTTTCCTGGCTCTGCGCTGGTGATTGCTCCTGGCAGGGCCCCAGGGACCAGACACGTCCCCCATCTCTGCTCAGCCTACAACTCTGCCCCCACCCCATCTCTCATCTCTGCCCCGCCCATCTCTGCCCCGCCCCATCTCTCACCTCTGCCCTTCCCCATCTCTGCCCCGCCCCGTCTCATCTCTGCCCTTCCCCATCTCTCATCTATTCCCGCCCCATCTCTGCCCCACCCCGTCTCTCTGCCCCGCCCCATCTCTGCCCCCGCCCCATCTCTCATCTATGCCCCGCCCCATCTCCCATCTCTGCCCCGCCCCATCTCTGCCCCGCCCCATCTCTCATCTATGCCCCGCCCCATCTCTGCCCCGCCCGCCTCTGCCCCGCCCCATCTCTGCCCCGCCCCATCTATGCCCCGCCCCATCTCTGCCCTGCTCCATCTCTGCCCTGACCCATCTCTGTCCCGCGCCCATGTCTGTCTCTCCCTCTCAGTACCCCACACCTTGGCTCAAGCAGGTGTTAAAGGGCCCGATGAGGGTAGGTGGGGGTTCTCTGCCTCTGGTCCCATTGCTCCTTCCTTGCTCAGTGGATCTGAGCTGCAGGAAGGGTGGGTGCTGGGTCACCATGAAGAGTCCCCTGGGGTCCCCAGGGAACTCCTGCTGGAACGGGTGGGTCACGCCACTGCTGACACAAGTGGAGGGGCAGCCTTACTCTGTGGCTCTGTGCCCCCAGAGACCCACCCTGACCCCAGCTCCTGCTGAAATGACATTCCTGACCTTTGAGCTTGGGGGCAGGGGCAGGCCGGGGAGTGGAGGGACTGTCAGGGGTCAACCCCTTTCTGACGCGGGTCCCGTCCATCACTCCCCCGTTCACTGGGGCATAGTGTCAGCTTCTTTCTCTGCAGCTGAACAGAGACCCTTCCGTTCTGGGCGTGCAGAACGTGGCCAGCAGGGTGTGGGCACAGCCTGAGGGGCGCCCAGAAATGTGTCTAGAGCGACATTAGGAGGCCAGAGGTGGGGTGGAGACCGCAGGCCTTCGCACAGGTACGGCCGATGACCTGCAGCACCCCTCACCCCATGCCAGTTCGGCATGGCCCCAAGGCTCGGCAGGAACAGGGACCAGCCCCCACGTGGGATAATGGGGCCGGTGGGAGCAGTGGCCCATGGAGTGATTTCTCACAGTGCTCGTGTCCATAACAACCTCTGCAGCTCGGGGTGCCCCGCCCTTCCGCTAGGACTGAAGTTGGGGGCTTCGCGATCAGGGTGGAGTCCCGTGGCAGCCCAGAGGCGAGCCTGCTCCTGACCTGGCCTACCAGAAGCCTCCACTGCTCCTTGTCCTGCTCAGTCCATGGCTATGTGGAGACTGGAGACGGCCGTGAGCGTACAGGCAGTGTCGCTGTCTGCCTCTCGGGCAGGTGGAGGAGGGGCACCGAGCTCCTGCTGCTGCCTTTAGTCCATGCATGTTTCACAGCTTCACTTACTGAATCACCGTGAGATAGACCATTGCAAAGCTGTTCATGATTGGGTTTCACTCACAGTGTTCCAACATGTTCATTTAAGTTTTGAGTGTGTGTGTGTGGGGGGTGGGGAGGTTATGGGCCACACCTAGTAGTGCTCAGGGCTGACTCCTGCCTCTGTGCTCAGGGCTGACTCCTGGCTCTGTGCTCAGGGCTGACTCCTGGCTCTGGGCTCAGGGCTGACTCCTGCCCTCCCTGCCTCTGGGCTCAGGGCTGACTCCTGCCTCTGGGCTCAGGGCTGACTCCTGGCTCTGTGCTCAGGGTTGACTCCCGGCTCTGTGCTCAGGGCTCACTCCTGCCTCTGTGCTCAGGGATGACTCCCGGCTCCTGTGCTCAGGGCTGACTCCCCACCTCTGTGCTCAGGGCTGACTCCCGGCTCTGTGCTCAGGGCTGACTCCCGGCTCTGTGCTCAGGGCTGACTCCCGGCTCTGTGCTCAGGGCTCACTCCTGCCTCTGTGCTCAGGGCTCACCTCCTGCCTCTGTGCTCAGGGCTCACTCCCGGCTCTGTCCTCAAGGCTGACTCCCAGCTCTGTGCTCAGGGCTGACTCCCGGCTCTGTGTTCAGGGCTCACTCCTGCCTCTGTGCTCAGGGGCCAAGCTGGATGAGTTCTGTCATGGAGAGCGCCCTCCCCCAGATCTCTCTCTGGCAAGTTGCCCGTACAGGCAGGGTCGGTCTCCCAGAAGGCAAAGGGGATGGAAGCTTCAGTGTGGGGGAGGGGCTGGTCTCTAGCACAGGCACCAGGCCCCCACGAGGTGTGAGCTGGTGATGGGGTCTGGCCCCACCTACACCTCTTTGCCTGCCTGCCACCTTCAGCCCTTCCTGCACAAGGAGGACTCCCCCCGGCGCTTCTGAGCTGGGTGCTAGGGGTGCCCCATGGGTTTCTGAGGCGGCCAGAGTGGGCTGGCTCCAGGCAGGGCTGAGGACTTGAGTGCGGCTGCCGAGTTCTGGGGGTGCCCCAGAACTCTTGGTCCAGAGTCCTTCTTGGTCCAGCGGCCACCCCTGCCTGTGTCCAGACAAAAGTGCTGCTCCTTGGAGCCAAGGCTTGAGGGCTGATGAGTCTGCCCAAAAAGGGCTACAATGCTGAGGGGCGGAGAGGCCTGAGCCGGAGCCCGGACAGACGTGGCGGGCGTCCAGCTGGGCTCACATTAGCCCCTGCCCCTCTGACGGGCCTGCCCCCACCTCCCCATTCCAGCAGCCTGGGCCTCAGCGCGTGGCTGATGGACAGCTGGACACCCCTGTCCCCCGCCCCATCTGGCAGGTCGCTGGGATCCACCCAGACCCCTCCCATCCACGGAACACGTCTGGTTCCCGGGACACTAGGCTGTGCCAGCATCGTGTGGTAGGTGTGTGGACGCAGGCGTGAGGCCACCACTGCTGGCCGTGTCCTGCCAGCTCTGGTTAAGGTCTCCTCCTCCTCCTCCCTCATCTTCCTCATCCTCCTCCTCCTCCTCCATCTGCTCCTCCTTCTCATCTTCCTCATCCTCCTCCTCCTCCTGCTCCTCCTTCTCATCTTCCTCATCCTCCTCATCCTCCTCCTGTTCTTCCTCCTTCTCATCTTCCTCATCCTCCTCCTCCTCCTGCTCCTCCTTCTTATCTTCCTCATTCTCCTCATCTTCCTCCTCCTCCTCCTCCTGCTCCTCCTACTGCTCCTCCTCCTCCCCAGGTGATGTGGCCCATTGCAGCACCTGCTATCAGCTCTTCCTGGCCTGTCCTGACCATCCATGCTGGGTGGTCCACTGAGACAGCAGCCCCCAAACTCCCAAAGTTGTGAGAGGCCCCAGGTAAGTGTGGAAACCCTTAGAATCTGGACCACATCACCAGCGTGAGCCCGGACTGCTGGGCCGACTCTCATAGCCCTGAAGCCTGGAGGTTCTGTGGCCGGTGGCGGGAAGCAGACAGGGCCCAGCCCAGCCGCTGTGGGGAGAGCCTGGAGGTGTTCAGCTCCGCCAAGGCTGATGGGGCTCGTTACTCCAGAGGAGGAGTCAGGCTGGGGACTGGTCCCACGCTGCTCACCTGAGCAGTGTCGGTGACCCTGAAGGCCAGAGCCTGTCCAGGACATGAGCCAAGGACACGAGTCACACCTGCGCAGCTGACCCTCATGTGGGGCACGAGGGTCAGACCCCAGAATGCCATGAGGTCACTGGGGTGATGCTGGGCTTGGGATTCACCTGGGAATTGCCCCGTCCTGATGCCAGTGGCTGGTCCCGCGGCCGGTGGATCCTATCAGGTGGCTCAGAGCAGGACCTGCCATGGCCAGGCTCTCTGTGTCCTCCTGGCATGGCCACAGCGGCCCTAAGGAATGCGTGGCGGATTGTGGAATCTGGCCCACAATGGACAATTAGAGGGGTCAAGTGGCCGCCAGGCCCAGTGGAAGGGGGCCGCCTGCCCAGCGGAGATGGGAGTGGGCGGGCGGGTCCCTGCCCAGATTAGCGTTTGTCACCCAGAAAGCTTGATTTGTGGGCTACACCCAGGGCTGAAAGGAGGCGCCTCAGACCTTTGTCTCTGCCTGATGACCCGTTGCCCCCTGCCTGTCCCCCACACCCGTGGAGCCCAGAGCCTCCTTCCTGCTCTTCAGGGCCCGGGGTCTGCTCTGCAATACCCCCGGCCTTGCTCACCTGCACATCTAGCACCCAGCTAGGCTCCTTCTCGGGCGCCCCTTCTCTCCTTCCCCTGGCTGATGGCCCCAGGAAATGTGGCACAGCTGCCAACAGCCAGACAAGCTGCACCTGGGGGGCTGCCCCCACCCCCACAACCTCCTGTTCGCTGCCCAGCCCAGCCTAGACTCGGCTTCCTGCTTCCATGCTCTCCATGGCCGCTTCATGCACAGAACATTCTGGAACTCCCACGGCTTGGGAATTTGGGCTGGGGCCTGGAAGCCCACCTGGTGCCCACAGGCTGGTGAGGGGTGGCGGGATCAGGGTGCTCTATGCTAAGTATGTGAACTGGAAGAGACGGCGAGGCTGGTTCACGGGGGTCATACAGGGTGTGGGGCCAGGAGCTCCCAAGAGAGGGGCCTTGTGGACAGAGCCCCGGGGCCAGAGAAAGGGGAGCAAGGACGTGGGGCTCTGCAGCAGGAGGGGCTGTGGGCACGGGGGCTGGAGGGGACACCTCGGGGTCAGACGCGAGGTCACAGCTCTGCCCCTCGCTCTCCATGGACAGGCTAACTGTCTGGTTGCCTTTGGCGTTGGGTTTGGGGTCACACCCACCATGCCAGGGGCATGTCCAGGGGTCACTGTTGGAAGTGTTGGGGTCCTGCCTGGACCCCACTTGTGTCTGCAGAGCCGGTGGGGCACAGGGGACCTGGTGCGCATTCGGGGCCCCTGAGGAGCACCCATGCCTGTCCCACAGCACCCAGCGCTCTGCTCCCTCCTCCTCTCCCTCTTCTTGGCCTTCTCTCTCTTCCTCCCTCCCTCTCTCCCTCTCTCCCTCTCTCTTTCTTTCCCTCTCTCCCATCATATCCCCTCCTTTTGGGGGCATTTCTGAGACCTGAACTGGGGCAGTGGGGGTACAGAGACAGCTTGGGGGGTCCCTGATTGCCCTCGCCACCTGCCAAACGATCTGGTGCCGCGCCTCTGGCAGGAAGGACCCTTCCCTCTGGGGTCAGGCGGGTCCTTCTGGACAAGGAGGTAGAACCACAGTGTGGCCCACAGCTCCGGCCCCAGGAGGTGGGTGTTGGGCTCCCTGCGCTCACACCACCTGCTAGGCACTGCACCCAATGAACAGACGGGAAACTGAGTCTCAGCAGGCAGAGAGTTGGCCCTAACCCTGCTCAGGACCCCTTTCCTCATACACCTCCCAAACTGTTCTGATGTACCCTGGAAGCGAAAGTAACCCACGAGGGTCTTCCAGGCCCACCCCTGCACCCTGGTCTGCGTCACCCCAGAAGCCTGCTTGACAGGGTCCTGAGAACACACAGGGGTGGGTGGGAATAATCCCCCCCACAAAGGCCCCCTCTGTGCTGGCGGCCGCGGTCACTGTCCTGCCGCGGCCGGGCAGGCGGGGCTGATAGCATCTGGGACACAGAGGCCCTTTGTGTTCCGCAGGGTTTCCAGTTACCTGGGGCGGCCAGGAGGCAGGCTCGGGGCGGAGGCCAGAGGGAGGCTGCGGGCCATGAAAACAAGCTAGGGGTGCTCGGGCACCCCAGGATGCTCTCCTCCCCTCTCCCCCTCTCCTCCCTCTCTCCCCCTCTCCTCCCCTCTCTTCCCTCTCTCCCCTCTCCTCCCCTCTCCCCCTCTCCTCCCGGGACCTCAGGAACTTCCCAGGGAGTGTCCCTCAGGGTGCAGCAGAGAGAGGCAGGTTCAGGCCAGCCTAGAGTGGGGTATCTCGAAGCTGAAGAGGTCAGGGAGGGTATAGACACCCTCATGCCCCCGGTACCCCCCGTTCTCATTGGTGTGATCCTGCCAGGTTGGGGCACCTCACCCCAAACTTCGCTCTTCTCAGGAACCCCAATTTTTTTTTTTCTTTTTGGGTCACACCCAGCGATGCTCAGGGGTTACTCTTGGCTCTTCGCTCAGGAATTACTCCTGCGGTGCTCGGGGACCATATGGGATGCCGGGATTGAACCCGGGTTAGCCGTGTGCAAGACAAACGCCCTGCCCGCTGTGCTATCGCTCCGGCCCCAGGAACCCCATTTTTGTTTGTGGCCCACGCCCAGTGGGTTCAGGGCTTCCTCCAGGCTCTGTCCCAAAAATCTCCTGGTGTTCTTGGGAACCCTCTGGGGTGCGGGGATCAAACCCGGGTCAGCCACAGTGTAGGCAAGTGTCCTCCCCGCTGTGCTATGGCGCCCCATGGGACCCCACATTTCCAGGGGTCCAAGCACTTTCAGCTTGAGTTGCCTTCACGAAACACCTGACACACCCCTGCTGCTGGAACCTCCTGGGGCTGGGGTGACGGTGGCTTTTGGGGGCTGCTGGGGCTTCTGGGGGCACCCACTGCTCCTCTTGGTCCTCCTTGTCCCAATGAGTCCCCACTCGCCCTCCTCTATGTCCCACCCCAGATTCCTCCTACCCTGCCCCCCGCAAACTTGTCCCTAGAACCCAACTGCCAAGGTCCATGCGGGTGGACAGAAATGAACCCCCAGACTCAGCCTTCATGCGACACGGCAGGTGTCACTGCTGAGCAGGGCTGAGGCCCCTGCAAGACCCCCAAACCGGGGCAGTGGCAACCGTCTGGTCTTCCTGCTGCCCGTGTCCCTCGGCCTGGGCCATGTCCACCTTCTCCCTCTGCTCTCTGAGGGCCACAGCGTTGGCCCTCACGGTGACAGGGCAGTGACGCCCTGTGCTGTATCTGCGCTTCGGGAAATGGAATGTCAGGGCCAGAGAGACAGGACAGGCTGCCCCCCCCCCCCCATCCCATCTCGCGAGGACCAGGGGCCAGCGGGAAGGTGGGCACTGGTGACCGGAAGTTCCTTCTGTCAACTGAAGATTTGAGACCTCAGCTCTGGGCCACTCTCGCCCAGCACCCAGTGACCCTTCAGCTCCTGGGGCCCAGGGCACCACCACCATGGAAAGTTCTGGAAAGGGGAGTTTGTTCTCTTTGCCCCCTAGGGCTCAGGTCTCCTTCCTCTTATCCAGAACACACACCCTTGGGAGCTGGGTCAGGAGGGGGCTCTGCACGGGGGCTCACACCTAGGCCACAGAGCAGCCACCAGAACTCGCTCCTGCGTCCCCCATCGCCGGCACCCACTGCCCAGCCCAGAGAGAGTGCGGAGGCCAAGAGCAGCCATCCCTCAGGTGGGAGGGGTGCGCCCCGCACCAGCGGAGAATACGGGAATTGTTCACATTCTTGATTCCGCTCAGGTGCGCCAGGTGCGCCCTGGTGGAGCCGTGGCCTTTCTCCCACCTGCGGGCTGACAGGCCCCCGGCCGGCGGGGGACAGACCCTCCATTGTCAGGGGCACGGCCGCAGTATCAGATGCTTCGAAGACAGGCCAGGGTGTGGAGGTTCCTGGGGGGCTTGCCGTGGGGGTGCCGGGGCTGGGTGACATGTGGCCGGCAGGGACACCGGGAGCCGGCACCTCGTCCAGCCCCCTCCGCCCGTCTGTCAGGGCAGCTTAGCTGCCAGTTGATAGATTGGTCTTCGCGGGCCGCGGTGTGACCCCACCAGCTCCTGGTCCTGAGCTCCTTAGAGCTGCTGGGAAACAGAGCCCACCTTGGGGGAGCTCCGTGGGGGTACCCCACCCCCTGCCCCTGGCAGGAGACAGGCCCACCGGGGTTATCCCCATGTGATATGGTTATCCCCATAGCCAGCGAGATGGATGCGGGACGAGATGGGCAGGAACCGAGGTCCAGCTCCTCTTTGAACACACCCATCTGTGGCCTCGTCCCTTCTGGCGTGAGGCCACTGGGGAAGGGGCAGCGTCCCCCTCACATGGACCACGGCTCTGTCCTCGGCCCCCTGCGTCACTGGCACTGAGGATCCCAGCAGGAAGGACAGTTGCTGCTGTATTCCTGCGGGGCTGAGGGAGCCCCGGGCCCAGCGGGAGACAAGGTCACCGGGTGCAGAGTGCTACAGGGTATTCAGCTCCGCACCTCTCCCAGCCCCTGGGAGTTTCCGAGGTTCAATCCCAGATACCTGCACGGGCCGGCACAGGGGGTCCACTGGGACAGACTGGGGCACGTTCAGAATCTCCCTCATGGCGGAGGGTGCGTGTTGGAACACTGTAGAACCAAAGCTCTACATGAGCATCTTTCAATTAAAAAAAAAGGTGGAATCTACCACAAACATGTGGGAATCAGTGGTTAGGTAAGACAGAGAAGGGAACAGTGTGCTAATATTTGTCAAAAATGATAATACCAGCCTAGAACTGAGCATTGAATATAGGAAAAAAAGATATACATGATAATCTCTGAATGTATGTATTGCAATCCACAATGTGTAAGAGAAGAGAGAAAGAGAGAGAGAGAAGAGGTAAAGAACTTGCCATAGAGGCAGGCTAGGGGAGGGGGGGAGGGAAGTGGGGACATTGGTGGTGGGAAAGGGGCACTGGTGGAGGGATGGGTGCTGGAACACTGTATGACGGAAACCCAAACATGAACATCTTTGTAATTGTATATCACATGGCGGTGTAATAAAATATTAAAAAAAAAAAGAATCTCCCCTCATGTCCATGCCAGAGCCACCCCCCAATCTGCTCCCCACATGGGAGGGCCCCGGCCCGTCTACACAGACCAGCTTGCACCTTCTCCTGTCCTGGTGTTCCTGCCGCGTGCCGGGTGCAGGGCCTGTCCGGGACACCATGGCTGCCTGCCTGGGTGCGGAGTCCCTTCTTGAGAGCAGGGAGGGTCTCCAGGGAGAGGAGGGGTCTGGGGGAGCTCCTGTGGCCAGTGGGCTTCAGGGCTTGAGCGCCCTCTGCTGGGCCACAGGAGTGACTCCTGCGTAGCAGCAGCAGAATTAAGGGAGCAGCGGGCCCCTCCTGCTGCCCCCGGCCCACACAGGACACTCAAATATCTGGGAACCAACCTGGCAGCCTCAGTTCCAAGGCCTGATGCAGCCGAGACAGGGGGCACCCGCCTTGTCTCTCACTGGGGTGAAAATCACCACCTCCGGAGTGACCGCCACTCATGCACAGCCCAGGGGACCACATACACACACACGTGCAAACAATGCACAAGTGTGCATGCATATGTGCACACATGTGGGAAACTGCATGTAAACATGTCTGCACACATATGCACAAGACGTGCATACAAGCATGCATGTGCACATATGGTCATGCACATGCACATGTGAACATGCGTGCACAATGCACACATGTACGTGGATATGCACACATGCACATGTATGTGTACACATGGGACAGGAAGGGACGATCGTATTTTATTTTGGGAATCAGGTTCTGTGACCCCCCATCCGGCTCTTTATAGGGTTGTGGCTCCGCAGCAAGGTGCAAGGCTGTGAGGGTCACCCGGTGGTACTGCACAGGCCCAGGGTGCTCAGATCACCTGGCCACACCCAGCAATGCTCAGGGCAGCAGGTGGTGCTGGGTCAGCCAGGTGTCGTAGTGCTGGTGTCACCTTGACTCGATGGACATGGGCAGGGTCCTCTTCCCCCTGCTGTGGTAAGATGATGGCCTTCCCTGGTGGCCACAGAGCACGCTCAGGCCTTCCTGCAGGACCCCCGGGTGGCTGTTGGCATCTCGTCATCAGGGGTATGGGGGACCGCCCCTCAGGGGAGTTCAAAGGTCCATGGCAGCATTCTGCTTTCTGGCCTCGGCGTCCTCTTGCCCTTGGCCGCTGTCCCAGCAGCGTGGGGACGGGGAGGAAGCTCCCAGCCAGCCTGGGACAAGTGACCCCATTCACCCACACCGTTAGTGCTGCAAGACTCGGCCCATGCTGACCTGGCCTATACGGAGGCCTCTGGGCTAATGGCAGAGGCTGACAGATGGGGGACAAGGCCCGTGACCCCCTGCTTACTTGTCCCGGTGCCCCAGCCCACTCCCCTCTCCTGGGAGGAAGGAGGGACTCTGAGTGTCCAAGGCCACCAGGAGCGCCGGCCCCACCTGGGCACTGGCACTGTGGCTCTGACCCTGGGCTGCTGGGAAGCCCTTTTGCCCCAGCGTGGCCCGTCTGGGTGCAGGCTCCTTCCTGTCTCCGTTTCCCCAACTCAGCCTGTGGAAACTTCCAGCTGTTCCTTAGCTCACCAGCTGGGACGCCCCGTGGTGGAGTCTGGGGAGCATCACAGTCCCAGCTGTGTCTCTGCCCCGTCCCACAGAGACGCTGGATATGTCGGGGTGGTTTCCTCTTCAGCCATTCTGGGCTCCCTCGCACGCTGCCCAAGACCTTCCGCCTTCCTCCCTTCCCCCAGCCCCCGGACCTTGCTCTGCTCTCAGGGGTCCTGGCTAGACCTCTGTTGGGTGCCTGCGGCTTGGGCTCATTACAAGATGTCATTGGGTACCCCCAATGCCCCCGCTGCATTGCCGCTGTGAGAGCAGAGCACCGACTCGGCCTCTGGACTGAGCTCAGCTGGGGAGGGTCCTGCACCACCAGGCCCGCGTTGGGTGCTTGTTGCCTGTAGGCGGGAAGCGTGCAGTGGATTCTGTCCCTGATCAGGTGGGGGTGATGACTGAGACCCCATCAGGCCTGGTCCTGCATTCACCCCAGGGCACCATCTACTGTCCCGGGCCCTCCCTCCCTCCCCTCCTCCCTCCTCCCTCTCCCTCCTCCCTGTCTCTCTCCTCACTCCCCTCCTCCCTGTCTCTCTCCTCCCTCTCCCTCCTCCCCTCTCTCCCTCCTCCCCTCTCCCTCCTCCCTTCTCCCTCCTCCCTGTCTCTCTTCCCTCTCCCTCCTCCCTGTCTCTCTCCTCACTCCCCTCCTCCCTGTCTCTCTCCTCCCTCTCCCTCCTCCCCTCTCCCTCCTCCCTCTCCCTCCTCCCTGTCTCTCTCCTCACTCCCTCCTCCCTCCCTCTCTCCCTCCTCCCCTCTCCCTCCTCCCTGTCTCTCTTCCCTCTCCCTCCTCCCTGTCTCTCTCCTCCCTCTCCCTCCTCCCTGTCTCTCTTCTCCCTGTCTCTCTCCTCCCTTTCCCTCCTCCCTCTCTCCCTCCTCCCCCTCTCCCTTCTCCCCTTTTCCCTTCTCCCCCCTCTCCCTCCTCCCCCTCTCCCTCCTCCCCATATCCCTCCTTCCCCTCTCCCTCCTCCCCTTCTCCATTCTCCCCCTCACCCTCATCCCCCCTCCCCCCCCTCTCCATTCTCCCCCCTCACCCTCATCCCCCTCTCCTCCTCCCCCTCTCCATTCTCCCCTCACCCTCATCCCCCTCCCTCCTCCCTCTCTCTCCCCCTCTCCCTCCTCCCTCACTCTCTCCTTCCTCCCCTTCCCTCCTCCCCTCTCTCTCCTCCCTCTCCCTTCTCCCTGTTTCTCTCCTTCCCTCTCCCTCCTCCCTCTCTCTCCTCCCCCTCTCCCTCCTCCCTCTCTCAGTCCTCCCTCTCTCTCTTTTTTATTCTTTCTTTTTAATTTTGGGTCACACTCAGCAATGCTTAGGGGTTATTCCTGGCTCTGCATTCAGGAATTACTCATGGCAGTGCTCCGGGGACCACATGGGATGCCGGGGATCAAACCTGGGGTGTGTTTTGCCATGTGCAAGGCAAGTGCTCTCCCTGCTCCTCCTCCTCTCTCTCTCTCATTGTGCTGGTTACTCGTTTTCCTCTGACTTCCAGCTTGTCCGCCACATAATCATTCCCCACCCCCTCCACAACACACACATATGCACACACTCACACATACATGCACACACAAAGCGCACGTGTGCACGCACACACCTACCACATATATGCACACGCACTTACATGTGCACATACAAACATGTGCACATGCAAACACACATGCACCTATGCTCACAAAACACATGACCACAGATGTGCACACATGTGCACAGGTGCACACATGTGCACACACACGCACTCGCACACATACGGCCCTTCTCTCGGACCCTCCCCAGGGTGCAG
Organism: Cryptotis parvus; assembly: GCA_021461705.1. Taxonomy (NCBI): domain Eukaryota; kingdom Metazoa; phylum Chordata; class Mammalia; order Eulipotyphla; family Soricidae; genus Cryptotis; species Cryptotis parvus. The sequence goes on along the minus strand of JAJIBD010001514.1, from coordinate 278,571 downwards.
CCCCCTCAGCATCTCCTAAAGTGGCTCCTCTAAAGCATTTGGGGCTTGGAAATGGCCTTTGACCCCTTTGTTTTCTCAGGGGCCTCAGTTTATCTTCCTGCAGGCTCCAGCCTCTCCTGGAGTGTGTTAGAAACGGGGGTTCATGGGCCCGGAAGGGGCAACTCTGCTACTCCTCGGCCGGCCCCCACGAGAACATTTCCAGTACTTAGTTGCGTTGCGTGAGGGAGACAAGCCCTGAAGCCGGGTCTGTGGGAGCCCAGCGCAGAGCAGGTGCCAGGGGCACGCGGGGCAGGGGCGCTGGGCTGTGTGCCAGGCATTGGGGACCCTGATGTCACGCTGCCCCGGACTTCCCGGGGTCGAGGGGGAGTGAAGATGCTGCTGACGGCTGGTCTGAGCGTCACCTGGCCTGGCCCGAGAGTCACCTGTGCCAGGTACACAGCAGCGATTGTTCAGAACGAAGCGGCCGTGCAGGCCACGCAGAGAGCAGGGGCCGGGGTCAGCCGGGTGCAGGGAGCATCTTTCATCTCCGACTTATATTGGCGGAGGGCGAAGTGTCCCAGCCCGCCCGCCGGGCCGTCAATGGCAGCCTTGTTTGCACCCCCTTATCTGCCATCGCCCCAATGTCAGAGGTCTCATTTGGGTAGCTGACTTCAAAGGGGCTTTTCACATTTTTTTTAATTTTTCTGTTTCAGGGATAATAGCCCCGCTTCTCAAAAGCATTTTTGCGGTGCAATCAAATCCAATATTCTTAAATGCGCGAAGCCAAGACGGTCGGGCCCTGTCGGACTCTCCCCAAAGGCTGCCAGGGACCGGTGCCAGGGCAGCAGATGGACAGAGGGAAGCTCTGTTTGCTGTCTTTCCGCCACATTCTTGCCTGCAGGCTGGCCCTGTGCTGGGAAGCAGGCTTGGGGGGCCCGCAGGTGTGGTGGTCTGCTCTGCCAGAGCCAGGGCACGGGGTCAAGCCCGGAGTTCTCGGGCTCAGCTCTGTGGCTGGAAACCTGGGGGGCTGCAGCTGAGGGCACTCACGGGGCTGGTGAGAAGTGGGCTCTGCGTCCTTATGCGCCTGGAGGGAACCTGAGACCTCGAGACTGGGTCTCTGGCGTTGCGTGGGGTCCAGCACGTGCCTGCAGGGCTCACGGCCACACGGGAGCTTGGTTTCGTGGGGAGCAGGGTCCAGCTGCAGGTGGCACACAGGGGGTCCAGACCTCAGGGGAGGCCCCAGCCCCCCAGAGAGCAGGGGTAAGGCAGAGTGGCACGGCAGGTATCTGCTGAGCTGGTGCAGCTGTTCGGCCTCCAGCCTCCTCCGGGAGCTCTGAGGGGCGGCTGCGGCTCTGTGTGGGCTCCCGTGGCCTGGGGCTGTGGAAAGGCAAAGCCTGGGGCTGTGTGCTGGCACAACTTCCTCCCGCCCTGCACCCCATGTCTGAGCAGAGGGAGAACTGCTGGCTCCAGTCGTGCCTGCTCTGGCTGCCACGGACCACGGGTGTCGCACACTCAGACATGGTTTGGTGGACAGCCCCGCAAGAGCTGTAGCAGCTGTTCCCAAGGGCTCAGACTTGGGATGTCTGGATGCAGCAAGCCCAGGTGTGGGCCCCTCTCGGTGGGGCTGTCCCCCATGGCCAGTCTCCCAGCCTGTCCCCCGCGGCCTGTCCCCTGTGGCCTGTCCTTTGTAGCCTCTCCCCCCTGCGAACTCTCTCCCCCCCCCAGCCTGTTCCCCCGTGCCTGTCCCCTCCATGGCCTGTCCCCCCATGGCCTATCCCCTGTGGCCTGTCCCCCCGTGGCCTGTCCCCCGCGCCCCTGTCCCCCTGTGGCCTGTCCCCCGGCCTGTCCCCCTGTGGCCTGTCCCCCCTGCGGCCTGTCCCCTGGCCTGTCCCCCCGGCCTGTCCCCTGTGGCCTGTCCCCACGGCCTGTGCCCCCGTGCCTGTCTCCCCCATGGCCTGTCCCCCGTGGCCTGTCCCCCGCGGCCTGTCCCCAGCGGCCTGTCCCCCTGCACCTGTCCCCTGCTAGGCACGGCTTCAGGCAGTGGGAGCTGTGTTTCCTCTGCCGTCCTGGTCTTGGCTCCATGAGCATCTCACTGGCTTTATTTGGGTGCAGGTGACTCCCGGCCCGGCCTGGCCGCCCCACGTGCTCCCGCCTCCCAGCTCTGTCTTGCATTGCTGCAAGTTGCTCACATTCTCTTTCTGAGCCACCAGGAGCAAAAGGGGTGAGGGGGCAGAGACTGGTGGGGTGGGAGTGAGGTCTGCCCCTGCGTCTCTGCCTGCCTGTCACTTACACTCTTGATTTACAGGGATTAAGCCTGGTGGCTTCAAAGGAGCCTGGGCAGGATCATCCTGCCTTTATGAGCTGTCACCCCGGGGTCGGGGAATAAATGTCATGGGCATGCCGAGCGGAGGTTGAAGAGGCGAGAGGCCACGTGGAGTGTCCCCCCAGCCCCCTGCGGCTGAGAGTGGAGGGGACCATTGGTGGCAGCTGCTGGGCTTTAGTGCTGACACTGTGTCGCTGTCCCCAGAGACAGCCGTGGGCTGTGCCTGCCGTGTGGGCTCAGGGCCCGGCCCTGTCCTGCCTGGGTCCCTGCAGAGGCCGGCGGGGGTCTCCTCAGTGGCTCTCCCTAACATGGCAGCCTGCTCTGGCCCCTTGAGGCCCTGGATCCTCTTTGCCCCATCAGAGAGGGGCAAAGAGCACGTGCGAGGGGGGTGAGGAGTGGGGAGCAGCGCCGGAAGGTGTCGCTCACATCCTGAGGACCAAGGATGCGTCTAGCCAAGGTTTAACACCGTGGAAGGGTCCTGGGGGCTGCAGGGGGCACCCACATAAAGACTTCTGTGACTTGGCGTGAGGCGGGGACAGACCAGATGTGGCATCTACTTGACAGCCGTGGTCAGGAACACCCTCCAGAGGATGCACAGAGCGTGGCTTGGTGCCCCACGGAAACTGCTGGCTCTGAGCGAAACAGAGTCCAGCTTCCCCAACAGCAGAGCAGCCGTGTGGGTCTGGAATCTTCTGGTGACAAGGAAGGGACAAAACCAAGGGGGAGAGGAAAGAGAAAACCTCTGAGGCAGGAATCAGTAGCTGGGGAGAGGCAGGGAGTCGGGTGAAGGGACCTTAGGCCCACCACATAGGAAGAGCTGCTAGGTCGGCGGATCGTTACACCCATGGGACCAGTCGGGTCCGTTAGATCTGCTAGATCCCTTGGATGAGTCAGATCCACTGGATTGCAGGTGGGTGATCCCACCGCTATGGGGGCATAAACAATGGGGGCGCCAGGATCAGCCTGGGGGCCTCTGGGGGCAGACTCCTGCAGTTTGCACGGAGCCCTGAGGCTATGGCTGATAGGGGCATCGGCCTTGTGGCTCTCACAGCTCGGCCGTGTGCAGGCACCTTGCCCCCGCAGAAGAGGCTTATCGACGAAGGGGGGTCCCTGCAATCCACCGCCAACCCCAAGCCTGTCCCCCCAGAGCCTTCCTGCAGGCTGGCTGGACTAGGAACTTGGAGCAGGGCAGGCCTGTGGGGGACTGTGGGGCAGCCGGGTGGGGGTCTGGGGGTACCCCTCTCCCTGGCTGTGCAGTGTGGACTGCTGGCTGTGTCCTCCTGCCCGGAGCAGATGAGCCCGCAGGGGGGCTGTCTTCCTGGGGTGCGGCCCATGCGCCCCAACCCAGTGTGGCAACCTCCACCGCACGTCTGACTCCGGCTTAGTGACTGGCCAGGGAGACTCGCCAGTTCCCCAGGCATTCCCGGGGTTCAGGCCCCCCCCCTGCCGGTGTCCAGCCAGGCACCCTCCCTCCTCCTGCCTAGCTCCTCCTCCCTCTCTCAGTGCAGAGCTCCAGATCCTGACCTTGTTGCCCCGCCAGGCTTGTCCTGGCCAGCAGAGGGGCTGTGGGGCCACACAGGGTTTGTCCTGGCCAGCAGAGGGGGCTGTGGGACCACGCAGGGCTTGTCCTGGCCCAGCAGAGGGGGCTGTGGGGCCACGCAGGGCTTGTCCTGGCCAGCAGAGGGGGCTATGGGGCCGCGCAGGGTTTGTCCTGGCCAGCAGTGGGGGCTGTGGGACCACGCAGGGCTTGTCCTGGCCCAGCAGAGGAGGCTGTGGGGCCGCGCAGGGCTTGTACTGGCCAGCAGATGGGGCTGTGGGGCTGCACAGGGCTTGTCCTGGCCAGCAGAGGGGGCTGTGGGGCCGCGCAGGGCTTGTCCTGGCCAGCAGAGGGGCTGTGGGGCTGCACAGGGCTTGTCCGTCCTGGCCAGCAGAGGGGGCTGTGGGAACACGCAGGGCTTGTCCTGGCCCAGCAGAGGGGGCTGTGGGGCCGCGCAGGGCTTGTCCTGGCCCAGCAGAGGGGGCTGTGGGGCGCGCAGGGGCTTGTCCTGGCCAGCAGAGGGGCTGTGGGGCCAGCGCAGGGCTTGTCCTGGCCAGCAGAGGGGCTGTGGGGCCGCGCGAGGGCTTGTCCTGGCCAGCAGTGGGGGCTGTGGGACCACGCAGGGCTTGTCCTGGCCCAGCAGAGGAGGCTGTGGGGCCGCGCAGGGCTTGTCCTGGCCAGCAGTGGGGGCTGTGGGACCACGCAGGGCTTGTCCTGGCCAGCAGAGGGGGCTGTGGGGCCACGCAGGGCTTGTCCTGGCCAGCAGAGGGGCTGTGGGGCCGCGCAGGGCTTGTCCTGGCCAGCAGAGGGGGCTGTGGGGCCGGGTGGGGAAGCAGGCACCCAGGCGGCCGCTGCACTGAGCTCTGCGGCGCCCTCATGCTCTCTGGGCCGGCGACTGCCTCCCCAAACAGACCACCTGCCAGTCGGCTGATTCCCCCCCACCCCTCTGACCTTCCCCAGCCCCCAAACACGTCTCCCAGGATGCCGACGGGGACACACCCATCACGCAAGGGGGCTCCCGCCCTTCCGCCAGTGCCATCTCGGGCAGCTCGGCTCCCCGCGGCTCCTGTCTCCTGTCCTGCCTGGGGTACATCAGGGGCGCAGTCTCCGGGGATTCTGAGAAGTGGGGAGGAAGCGAACACGGGTCCCCCCCCGCCAGCCCTGCGCAGAGCTGGGGTCCAGGGTCACACTCAGGGCGCTGAAGTGTCCAGCCCGCTGGGGGCTCTGTGAGTATTGGGGTGCCCCGGGGACCCTGTCCGTGCGCACCAGGCGAGCAGCGGAGGATCCGGGCGTCGGGGTGTGCCCGCCCCGCCTCCTGCGCGCGTCCCCGTCCGTCCCCTGCGGTCACCGGGACGCGTGCGGCTCGAGCAGCTGGCCTGCGTGTCACAGCCGATTAGGCGTTGGCGGAGAAGAGGACGGGAGACACAGGGCAGATGTGGGGGCAGCTCGTCCCCGCCACTAATTAATCACCTCGGCTGGCACGCGGTGACAGCATGTCCCCTGCCGGGCGCTCGCAGACGGACGGGCGGACGGACAGACGGGTCAGCCTGCCTGCCCCTAGCGGCCGTCCTGTTGCCCCCAGCTCCTGGAAAGGCGTCCCCGAAGCTGTTGGGGCGCAGAGAGCGACGGACAACGGGCAGAGGCGCCACGTGTGGCCCCGGGACCACTCAGACGCACGAGGGGCCCACAGCACCGTCCCTTCCTGCCCTGGACGCGCCTTCGCGCCTCCTATGTCCGGGTGCCACCACCCCTGGGGCTCTCGCGGTGCGTTTGTGGTGACTTTGATGGGGCGCTGTCACCCATTCGGGCATCTGTGACGGGGGAGGACCTGCTTTCCCGGAGCAGAGTTGACCCCAAGCTGAGCCTAAGGAACCCTCAGCCTCACCAGAGGGGGTTGGTCAGTCTCCCTCTGCTTCCCGGGGCTCTGGGATAGAGATGGAAGAAGGGAAAGAAGCGGGTGTGGGCACCCGTGGCCTGTGTGTGAATATGCACCGGGGGAGCCCGGGTCGTCATCTGTGGAGACACATATTATGGTGAGCCAGGGCACACAGGAGGGTGTGGGGAAGGAACGAGCACATGCAGGCGTGTGATGGTGTGTGCATGTGTGTGCACGTGTGCACGCAAGTCTGTGAGTGTATGCAGTGGCCCCAGTCCAGGAGGCGACCCAGGATGGTCTCATGTGATGGTGTGTGCATGTGTGCGCACGTGTGCACGCAAGTCTGTGAGGTGTATGCAGTGGCCCCAGTCCAGGAGGCGACCCAGGATGGTCTCAAATCCGCTCCTGATCCTCGGCTCAGGGAAAACCAGGTAGGTCTGCCGAGTGTGAGGCGATGCCGCCACCTGGTGGCCGTGTCCAGAACTGCAGCCTCCTTGGGTGCAGGGACTCACCCTTATGCATACATGTGTGAGGACCCTGGAAAGGGACCGAGGGACGGCCGGTGGCCCGAGAGAATCGGGCAGCTCCGGGGCTCCTCTGAGCCCAAAGCCTGCCCACATCCACCCAGCATCGGCCGACTCCGTCCCCAGGCAGCTGTGGCCAGCGCATCCTGTAAGAACTTCTGTCCACCTGGCTCCCCATGCTTGCAGGAGTGTACAGACTCCCCCAGACCCTGCCAGCGGCTGCACAGTGTATGTTGGGGAGCTGGACCCAGGACCTCCTGCCGTCTTTAGTGGACAAGTGGCCTTTGGAGGTGCTGCTGGGAAATGCCGGGGAGCCGAGTGCCCCCAAATTCAGTCTCCTCGGGTTCACTCAGAACCAGCTGTGAGCATTGTCAAACTCGGGAACGGGTGATAGAGCGTGCGCGGGGCACCTGGGCTGCCACGTCCTGGGGTCCGGGGTGCAGGCCTGCGGGGGCAGCTCTTGCCCCTGGTACTCCTGGGTGGTGTTTTGACTCTTACAGGGACAGAGAGGTCGTGGCTTGGTCCGGACCCAGATGGCATTATGGAGGTCTCAGCTCCCTGGATCGTGACCCCACCAGGACAGAGCCCGGGAAGGCCGGGACAGTCGCCTGTTTTGTTCAGAATCTCATCCTATTTTTCATTTATTTCCCTGAATCCTGGAGTCCAGTGTCCTGGGAGGGCGGTGAGAGGGTCTTGCTCTCCCTGCCCTCCTGCAGAAAGTCGGGATCCAGGTAACGGCGTATCTAAGGTGAGGACGTGAGCCTGGACACTCGCACGGTTTCATCCACCTGCTGTGATGGCCCTAATACTTATGCATAAGGATCTTAAATTATTCCACATACTTCTATTTCCATTAGATGCAGCCATCCTTATCCCCTCTAAAATATGGCTTTCTGGGGCCCGAACAATAGGACAGAGGGGAGCTTGCCTTGCAAGCAGCCGACTTGGGTTCAATCTCCAGCATCCCATAGGGTCCCCTCAGCACCTCCAGGAGTAATTCCTGAGCCAGGAGTAACCCTGGCGTTGCTGGGTGTGACCCAAAAACAAATAAAAAGAAAGACTTTCCTTGGGCTGGGACAATAGCACAGCGGGGAAGGCACTGGTCTTGAACGTGGTCCGTCCCAGACTTGACCTCCCAGATTTGACAAATTGGGAATTTGTTTCCCGTTTTTCCTGGCGTAGTTTGAAGTACTAGATTTAATTAAGGATGCAATTTAAAGGCAGTGGCACAATTGCACCAAGATACCACTAGAGGGCGGCAGAGTCCTACCCAATGGGGGTTACTCCGCCTCCAGGTGAAGCCGGTTCCCAGCACGTAGTAACCAAGTAATTCCTCTGCGCAGTGCTGTCCGCAGGGACTGACGTCTTCCCCAAAGTCTTGTGGTTGGGGGGCCTCCCTAGCTCCTGCCTCCTGTGCTCACGAGTGGGTGTGCCCCGGTTCCCGAAGGGTCAGTTCTAAGGTACGTGGACGCCACAGGAGCCACCTTCTCCCTCAGTCCCGGGGAGTTTTGGAAACCTTACAGGGGCTCACGACCTTCTCCTGGCTCTGCCAGCAGTGCCGGAGGCAGCTGAGCCCCGTGTACATGGATGTTCTAGGGATGGAGGTCTGTGACGTGCGGGGGCCTGAATCTGGGGTCCCCACGTGCATTCCACCCCCACGTGCTCCAGCTTCCCAGCCCAGAGGGCTCCGCGTTGAGTGAAATCCTCTGCCTCTTGGAAAGGCCCTTCCAGGTGCAGACCCTGCAGGTGAAGCCAGCAGGTGGGGCGGGAGCGCACTTGTGCATGCGTGCCAGCGAGCTCATTAAATTCCCCACCCACACCCGGGGTTAGAGGTGGGGTCAGGACTGAGCCCCCTGGGGCTTGTGGGAGGCGGGTGAGCCATGGAGCACCACACTGGGTGGAGCCCAGCTTTGGGGGTGGCAGAGCACAGGTGTGAGTCACGTGAGACCCCGAGTGGGGGAAAGAAACCCCTGGGAAGCTCCCCGTCACCGGTCGGCTCTGGCGCCCTTGACCGCCCCCAGCTCAGTTTGATGCTGAGGGGTGCAGCGCCCCTAAGAGAACACCCCATTTTCTCCCCTGCTCAGGAGAGGGTGTCCCAGACTCAGCCTGCCTTGGGACCATGAAAAATCTCTGCGTGCAGCCGCCAGCCCGGTGTTGGGTTCTGGGCGTGGGACACCCCCGGATGCGGGAACTCCCGCCTGTTCCCGAAAAATACCCGTTTGCGTTTGTTTGCTCGTTTCTTTTTGTCCTGGTTTGGGCCACACCTGGCAGGCTCAGCGCTTGTTCTGGCTGACCCTGTTCGGCTTTGCTGGGAGCCCATCTCTGGCCTTTCTCTGGGGTGAACCAATAGCTGACTGAGATGATGAACCAGAGAGCACAGATGCCCCCACCAGCCTTCAACGCTGTTTTGTTTGATTTTTAGGCCACCCTGGTGGTGCTCCGGGCTTGACTCTGCACTCAGGAGTCACTCGAGTGGTGCTCGGGGGACCACATGGGATGCTGAGGACTGAAATCAGGGCAGCTGTATTCGAGACAGACACGCTCTGTGCTATGGCTCTAGCCATCCCCATATTTTTGTTGTTTGGGGCCACACCCAGCGATGGTCAGGGTTTACTCCTGGCTCAGTGCTCCAGGGATCACTCTTGGCAGTGCTGAGCATATGGGATGCCAGGGATGGAACCTAGGTTGGCCGGGTGCAAGGCAAGTGCCCGCCCCTGGCACCATCTCTCGCCCGCCGCCCAGTTCTCATCACTGAGAACCCGTAAACAGGCCGCTCGAAGGGTTGGGGCCAGCTTCACCTGTGGGGCCCCGAGTTCAGTCCCAGGGTCCCCCAGCACCACCAGGTCCTGGACAGACAGACAGAAGGCAACAAAACCAGAACCCACTCAGTTTTCTCGAGTCTGTTTCCACCGCCCGGGATGTTCAGCCCGGCTTAGGGTCACGCCTGGTGGCTCTGGAGCACGCGGCACTGGCGGCGGAGCCCGGCTGGGTGCAAGGCCAGCTCCCTAGCCCTGGGCTGATCCCGGGCCCAAGGTCAGGTTCTTGTAATGACACCCCCAACCTGAGCTGGACAGGACTGGGGAGCCCTGTCACTCGGGCAGCTCGGGGGCCATTTTAAACCCTCGGCGCGGTGAGGTCTAGAGACCGCCATGGGTTGGGCAGGTTTCGAGGGCGGTAAATTGACTTGAGTCCCTGTGGCTGCAGTTGCCGCGGGCTCCGGCAGTCGCTCCTCGCGTTAGCTGGCGACACCAGTGCTCAGGAGTCCCAGCAAACAGACTCAGCGGCGCGAGCTTGGATAATGCCCGAACACGCTGCAGCATGGGGGGTTCTCGCAGCTAATGGCTCACAGGGGCCACGGCAGGTTCTCTGGGCTGACGACTCACGGGGGGCTTGGAAAGCCGCAGCCGTGGCAAGGGGTCCTGAGACGGAACCCCGGTGTTGGGGGCTTGGTTTCCTTTGGGCTTCTCCCGTCTCTGAAGGCAGGTTCCAGCTCTTCTGACTTGTCAGTGTGACCTGGTCACTGTGTGGAGATGCCCCTTACAGCTCCATGACTGTAGCCTCAGCAATCTGCCGACACCACAGGGAGACAGGGACGTGGATAGACAGATGGGTGGGTGGGCGCATGGGTGGATGGATGGAGGGGTGGGTGGGCGCATGGGTGGATTTACGGACAGATGGGTGGACAGGTGGGCGGATGGATGGAGGTTGGAAGAGTGGATGAAAGGGTGGAATGATGGGAGGAGAGCAGGTGGATGGAGGTAGGTTGGGTGGAAGATGGGAGATGTGTGTGTAGATGGATGAGCGAGTGAGCGGTGGCTGCGTGGAGGGACAGACAGACAGTGATGGTGGGCGAGTGGGTGAGCAGGTCCATGGGTGTTGGAGGGGCAGGCGGGAGAGTGTTGGACGGGTGGATGGACATACGTGACAACTGTTTTGGACCCTACATTACAAGCATGCCCGTGTGCACACAACACATGTTACATTCACACCCATGTGCACGCAACACATGTCACATGCATGCCGGTGTGCACGTGACACATGTTACATGCACATCCATGTGCACACAACACACATTACATGCATGCCTGTTTGCACATGACACATGTTACATGCATGCCCATGTGTGCGTGACACATTACATGCACACCCAAGTGCACACAACACGCGTTACATGCATGCCGGAGTGCAGGCGACACACGTTTTGTTCATGTGAAGCCGACCCTCTCCACCTCGCGTTAACCTCACATTCAGCAGGGGGCTGGGAGGGGCGGGTGCCGGACCCTGCGGGGAGGAGGAGACAGACCCTGACCCTGCCTGCCAGTTGGAGGTGGGAGACTCGAGCGGGCTTTGCCCCTAGGGGAACCCCCGCCCCTCCTATCCCTGCCCAGCTTGTCCCTGTGCCCCAGAGAGGTGAGGGGTGGGGGTGACCCAACATCTCCCCCACAGAGGGTGTCCGACCAATAGGGGGCTGCACCTGTCACCCCAAGAGCCTCAATGGTGGGGCGGTCTCTGCTTCCCGAGGTCCTGCCATCCGGGTGAAGGCCGGGAGGAGGTTCTGTCATCCCCGGCCCTCCTGAGTCTGCCCGTTTCCAGAGGGCGCACCGGGAGCTGCAGCCCCAGGCTGGGCCCTTTCCATCGCCTTCAACAAACTGTGTGGAAAGAGAAACTGTGGCCGCGAGTGGGGCCTGATTTGTGGCCGCCAGCCTGCACTGCCGCTGGAGGTGGGGAGCTGCACGCAGGCGTCCCTGGAGCTGGGCGACGCCTTGATTGAATTTTTTCTATTTCTCTCCGCCTGGTGCTCTGGGAACAATCACGGAGCCCCTGTTGGCTAATTAACACCTGTGCGCTGCCTCGCCTGGGCCATCCCTCGCAGTGGTAATGAGGCCAAATCCTGGTAGGGTTGTGTTTTTATTAAAATTCCTTTGTATCTTTTTCTGTGTGTGTCAGGCAGATTGCGCACATTTAACCCGCTCCTGCCGGGGAGTCAGGCTGAGTGAGGGTGTTGCCCTGGGGTGGCTGGGACAGAAACAGACGCTGAACCACCTCCCAGGGGAAACTGGCTCTGCTCAGGTATCACCAAACTTGCAGCAAATCTGGGTCCTGATCTCAGCCACACACTGGCTCATCTATTAATGTTTTCATGGGGAGGGTATGGGTGTGTTTGAGGCCATACCCGGTGGTGCTCAGGGCTCACCCCCTGGCTCTGTGCTCAGGGCTCGCTCCTGGCTCAGTGCTCAGGGCTGACTCCTGCCTCTGTGCTCAGGGCTGACTCCTGGCTCTGTGCTCAGGGCTGACTCCTGGCTCTGTGCTCAGGGCTGACTCCTGCCTCTGTGCTCAGGACTGACTCCTGCCTCTGTGCTCAGGGCTGACTCCCCGGCTCTGTGCTCAGGGCTGACTCCTGGCTCTGTGCTCAGGGCTGACTCCTGGCTCTGTGCTCAGGGCTGGCTCCTGGCTCTGTGCTCAGGGCTGACTCCTGGCTCTGTGCTCAGGGCTGACTCCTGGCTCTGTGCTCAGGGCTGACTCCTGGCTCTGTGCTCAGGGCTGACTCCTGGCTCTGTGCTCAGGGCTGACTCCCTGCCTCTGTGCTCAGGGCTGACTCCTGGCTCTGTTCTCAGGGCTGACTCCTGGCTCTGTGCTCAGGGCTCGCCCCTGGCTCTGTGCTCAGGGCTCGCCTCCTGGGGGCCTCAGTGCAGTGCCGGGATCAAACCTGGGACAGTCAGTGCCGGGCCAGTGTCTTGCCCTGGGACTCTCTTTCCAGCCCGTGACAAAGTGTTCCTTTCTGGATGGGCCACGGCCTGGGCGATGAAGGCAAAAGTGACCTAAAGGCGTGGCCCAGCTCCTAGTGGACCGGGCAGCTCGGGGAGACACCAGGTACAAATCCACGGTGCATGGAAACGCGCGGGGACTGCCGGACACGCGGGGAGGGAGCCACAGCCCCTCCCAGGGACTGTCCCCTGCCTGTGTCTGGAGTGGACTGAACTGCCAGTGCTGCTGGTAGCCCACAGTTGTGGGGACGCTGCAAGGAGGGACAGGGAGGGTGGGGGGGCTCTGGGACCCGGGGGTCTGGGTGCTTCGAAGGCCTGCTTGGAGGAGCACAGAGTGTCCAGCTTGGGCCAGCTGACTCTCGTTGGGCCAGGCTGTGCTGTGGATATACCTGGCTGCTACAGCGGGTCCACCTGTGCAAACAGCCATGTCCACGCCTGCAGGCTGAGGAGTGTGGCTGGAGCCATAGCACAGCAGGAAGGGCATTGGCCTTGCATGTGGCCAGCCCAGGTTCCATCCCTGGTACTCCGTAGGGTCGCCCAAGCACTGTCAGAAGTGATTCCTGAGCACAGAGCCAGGAGTAAGCACCGAGCATCACCCCCAAAAGTGTCGTTCTCTGTGGCTGCCCCTGCTCTGTCATAACTAGGGGCAGCGTCTGTGCTTGAAAAAGGGGTGCCACTGAGCAGGGGCGAGCCCTGCCGGCCACCTCTGGGGGCATGCACGTTTGGGTCCGTTTACTGTCCCTGCTCTGAGTAGCCACCCACTGACCCTCGTGGGGCTGCGCCATGGTCCCTGGGACACTTGCTACCGTTGCAGAGGTGAAGGAGCCAGAGAGCTAAAGGCTAGCCATGGGCAAGGTCACAAGCTCCTACTCATATCTAAACCTGCCCGAGGCTCCGTGTGGGCAGTGACAGGGGTGGTGCGGAAAGGGTGCCTCTGAGGTGCCGCCTCCCGGATGGACACAGCAAGAGGGAGGGTTCTGTATTAGCGTCCGACCATCTCTCGTGGGGGCTGTATTAGTGCCCGTCCAACTCATGGGGAGTTGTATTTTTAAAAAATTATTTTTTTATTTTACCACCATGAGAACAACATTACAAAGATGTTCATAATTGGGTCTCAGTCATACATTGTTCCAGCACCCATCCCTTCACCAGTGCCCCATTCCCACCACCAATGTCCCCACATTCCCCTCTCCCAGCTCCAGAGCAGGCATTTCTTCCTTCGCTCCCTTTCTCTTTGTCTCTCTCCGTCTCTCCTTCATCTTCCCCAATCCTTATTATACCATGTGAGATATAGAATTACAAGGATGTTTATAATTGGGTCTCTACAATACAGTGTTCCAGAATCTATCCCTCCACCAGCGCCAATTCCCACCACCCAATTCCCAAACATGCCCACCCACACCCTGCCTGCCCCCATTGCAGGAGCATGTTCCTTATCTATCTCTTTGTCTATGTCCCTGTATTTGCCAGTCTCTCTTCTACTACACTTTATGGCTTGTCCTATGGATACTAATAATGTATGATGTCTCTATCTGATTATTTAATAGAGTTCTAGTGTGACATCATAATTCCTCATTCCCTATAACCTCTCCAGTTTGCTGCAAATAAAATGATCATTGAAGTGTGCAGAATGAGAAAGACCCTGAAAGGACCTGGTGCTACAATACATCGAGTCAAAGATTAAACCGCGGCGGCAGAGCCACCGCGGCGCCTGCGCAGCCGTGGATCTGGAGTCTCTGTCTTTGCGGCGGTTGGCTGTGGTGGCTGGAGCTCAGGGCCACACCCACTGGGCCCAGAGGCTGGGGACTGAGTGGAGGCCCCCAATCCTTGCTCCGAGTCCAGCAGGCGCGGCCTCCTGCATGGCGAGCAGACCCTAGGAGCTATGTAGGACACGACCAGGCACTGGCCGAGCCTTTTACTTTTCATGGGGAGTTGTATTAGCGCCCGTCCATCTCTCGTGGGGTGCTGTATTAGCGCCCGTCCATCTCTCGTGGGGTGCTGTATTAGTGCCCATCTATCTCTCGTGGAGGGCTGTATTTGCGTCTGTCCATCTCTCTTGGGGGCTGTATTAGTTCCCATCCATCTCTCGGGAAGGGGCTGTATTAGCATCTGTCCATCTCGCGGGGTGTTGTATTAGCACCCATTCATCTCTCATGGGGTGTTGTTTTAGTGCCCGTCCATCTCTCAGGGGCTGTATTAGTGCCATCCATCTCTCGTGGGGTGCTGTATTAGCTCTGTCCATCTCTCGTGGGGTGCTGTATTAGCTCTGTCCATCTCTCGCAGGGGGCTGTATTAGCGTCTGTCCATCTCTCATGGGGGGCCTGTTCATTTCTCGTGGCGTGCTGTGGGTAGATGTGGTCTGGCTCCGTGACACGCTTTGTAGGGTCTAAGCAATAGTCCAGTGGGGAGGGTGTTTTTCTTGCATGTGGCTGACCCGGGTTTAATTCCCAGCACCCTATATGGTCCCCAGAGCACCGACAGGAGTGATCCCTGAGTGCAGTCAGGAGTCAGCCCTGAGTACCCCAGGGTGGCCCAAACACCTGGAAGTGTCCACAAACAAATGCTGTGCACACAGAGCTCCCATTTACAATACTACTGGAATTTAAATAAATCTTGGGAAGACAGTTGTGAACAGCGCTTGGGGGTCACACACAGTGCTGGGGTTTGACCCTGGGTGCGCTTCCTTTCTGCCCTTCTCTTAGGCCCACCGACAAATGGGCGTGGCTGAAAGTGTTCAAACGGAAACTGTTAACATTTCATTTTAATGATCATTTCATTGATTACTCTAATAATCAATTTAATTTTTTGTAATAATTTTAGTGATTATTTTAGTGACCATTGGTCCTTTATTCACATTTATGGGTTGAGTATGCTTGACCAGCCTGCCTGGCTGTCCTTTGCCTTGGAGGCGTTTGAATCTCATATTCTTGGCTGCCCCGAGAACCCTGGTGGGTTTGAGAAAGTCCGTGTAGGCAGACCTCTGGGCCTGAACTTAAACACAACTCCTGGACCGACAGGAAAATCCTCTTCTCACCTCTCAGGCACAGCAGCCGAACTCAGGCAGCGTCAGTCAGGGCCGGACGTCACACCTGCAGCTCCGCCTCCTCATGAGGCCGACCCTACAAATGAGGATCCTGGGGTTTCCGGCAAGAAGAGAAAAATAGATGCTTTGGGGTCATTCCCGGGGGGCCTCAGGCATGCATGCCAGAGAGCTAATGCACAACCACATACACACATGCGCACACTCACTCACACATGTGTGCACACACATACAGATGCACACACACTCTTGCATAGGTACACACATGCACACACTCACACATGCACACACTTGTTCACACAGGCACACACATGCACACACACTCGCTCACACAGGCACACACACATGCACACACTTGCTCACATAGGTACACACACGCGTGCACACTCGCTCACACAGGCACACACACACACACACACACACTTGTTCACACAGGCACACACATGCACATACACTTGCTCACATAGGCACACACATACACACACTTGCTCACACAGGCACACACATGCACATACTTGCTTACACAGGTACACACACATGCTCACATTCGCTCACACAGGCACACACATGCACGCTTACACACAGGCACACACATATACACACTCACTCACACAGGCACACATGCACAGATACACTCTCGCTCACATAGGCACTCCACATGCACACACTTGCTCATACAGGCACACACAATCATAGACACATTCGCTCACACAGGCGCACACATGCTCAGAAATGCTCGCTCACACAGGCACACACATGCTCAGAAATGCTCGCTCACACAGGCACACACATGCTCACACTCACTCACACAGGCACAAACATGCACACACACATGCACACACTCACTCACATGGCACACACAATCACAGACACACTCATACAGGCACACACATGCACACACTCACACAGGTACAAACATGCACACACATGCTCACACATGCACATACTCGCTCACACAGGCACACACTGCTCAGGCATGCTCACTCACACAGGCACACCGACACACATATGAACACACTTGCTCACACAGGCACACACATGCTCACACATGACACACTCACTTACACAGGCACACACATGCTCACACATGACACTAACTTACACAGGCACACACATGCACACACACATGCACACACTTGCTCACACAGGCACACACATGCTCACACATGACACACTCGCTCACAGAAGCACACACATACACACATGCACACACTTGCTCACCCAGGCACACACATGCTCACACATGACACACTCACTCACACAGACACACACATGACACACTCACTCCACACAGGCACACACATGCATACACATGCACACACATGCACACACAGGCACACACTTGCTCACACAGGCACACACATGCTCACACATGACACACTTCGCTCACACAGGTACACACATGCACACACACATGCACACACTCGCTCACACAGGCACACACATGTTCACACATGACACACTTCGCTCACACAGGCACACGCATGCACACACACATGCACACTCGCTCACACAGGCACACATGCACAGGTGCAGAGGAACAGTTCGTCCTGCCGTTCATGATCTGAGAAGCGGTGCCCAGGCTGTGTTTCTTCATACTCAGGGGCCAACACCGGAGGCGCAGACAAGAAGTGCTGACTCAGTTTCCCTGGGAAAGGTGAAGTGGCTCCCCTGACCATGGGGCTACAGTGGCTTTTCACTGTGCCTTTGACAAACTCCCTCATTGGCCTTGGGAATGTGAATCAAAGGTCCCGCCTGGGCAGAGGGCAGGGGGCTGGGCGGGATTCCTGTCCAGAGAAGGGGGCTCATGGGGAGGTCCAGAGGCGACAGAGGGTGCCAGAGCGAGCCCTTGAGGCCCGTGGCGGCCTGTTCACAGAGTAAAGCCAGCAGGGCACAGCCATGCCCAGGGCAAACTGCCCCTTCTCTCAGCTTTCTAAGAGGGACAGTGACGCGTTTTGAAAGTGCTGGACGCGGCTTTGCTTTTTAGCATTCGGGGGTGGGAAGAACTTTGTCGTGGTGTGGCTGTGGAGCAGGGAGCTCAGGAAAGCAGCTCAGGGGCAGCTGGGGCTGGGATACAGCAGCCTGCCCAGGGCCAGGGAGGTGCTGCCCTTGCTCCCAACACGCTGGGACTCTGCCCTGAAACCGGACTCGGGCCTGGGACAGATGCTGCTGGGCTCGGGGTGTGAGGGCTTGGGCAGCCTGCACAGCTGTCCCCCTCACCCCGGAGGCCAGATGGAATTTGCAATCCCCTCACCAAGGCAGAGGAGAATATAGGGAGGCAGGTTTACAGGAGCAATTAAGAGGCAACATGTCTGTGCAAAAGTTAGCGAGCAATATTTGCATCTGTGCAAGGAAAGAGCAGGGGTGGGCAGGTGGGTACCAGAAGCCCGTTGGGGGAAGCCCTAAGCTGGGGGCAGTGTTGAGCTTCTGTAATGCGGGAGAGCATTTGAGAGCAAAGCGGTGCCTGAGGACTGAGCTTGGCAGGGCTCAGGAAACAGCGCACTGCGGTGTGTGTTTAGCACCCTGGCGTAGGCGCAGGAAGGCAGATGGCAGTGCCTGGGCCACCAGTGTATGTTGCCTTCTTACTTTTTCATTTTGGATTTTTTGGGGGCCACACCCAGTGATGCTCAAGGCTTCCTCCTGGCTTTGTGCTCCGGGCTCACTCCTGGCGGTGCTTGGGGGAGCCTGAGGGATGCTGGGGATTGGCCACGTGTGAGGCAAATGCCCTCCTTGCTCTTCTATTGCTCTGGCTGCATGTTTGTTTATCTTTAGGTCTGTTTGGGGACAACACCTGGAGGGGCTCTGGGGCTGCTCCCCAGATGTGCTCAGTGTTGGCACAGCCCCGCCCTAGGCCCAGGCCAGCACGTGTGTCTGCAGAGCAGCGAGGGACGGGCTGAGTCCTCCTGAGCAGCGCCGGGCCTCTTCCCCTCACCTGCAAACCCAGAGCAAACAGGCTCAGGCTTCATGGTGCCTGGTAACATCTTGTGGGTTTTCTCCTTTTTTTTCCCTTTTGGTTCACACCCGGAGCTGCTCAGGGCTGACTCCTGCTGCGGCTCAGGACACCCTAAAGGGTGCTGGGGTGGGAGCCGGGGGTTGGCTGTGTCAGCACAAGCACCTCCCCTGCCGTCCTGTCTCTCCAGCCCATCTCCTGACTTCTGACATCGTCTTTCCAGCCAGAAGCAGCCCCTGAGACCCCCAGTCCTTAGCTATGAATGTTAGGGGCCACTTTTCATCCTCTGCCTTTGCCCTCGATGGCACTGTGAAAACTCAGGCCACCCACTGCCCCTGCTCACGGGCCCCTCTATGAGGGGAGGAGCCAGTCTGTCCCCCCAGCCCTGCCACAGTGCAGGATCAGCCTTGGGTTCTGGGGCTGGACACAGCGGACCCCTGTCGCGACTTCCTCTTTGGGGTGAGGAGGGGCTCCCCGACAAGGAGCCGTGCCCGCAACTTCTCTCCTCCGGCCCCCACCTCTCCCCGACTATATCCAGCTCATGATGAATACGAAGAAGCTTCGAGGCCATGTCTCTGCTTTCTCTCTGTCGCGGCTGATAATGTCAAAGTCATTAACGGAGCCAGGTGTGTCCTGGCAGCGCCACTTGGAAACCCTGGTCACCCGTGTTCCCTGCAGCCACCAACCTGGGTGGCCTCGGCACAAGCATTCGCATCTGCCTGTCCTGGCCCCGTGCTGGGGTGGATCACGGGGTCCTCAGGGGAGGCGGGTATGTTGCTGTCTTTGAAAAATGCCGAGACCTGGGGCGGAGGGTCCGGGGGCTCTTGTACACAGCCAGCCCAGGTGTGAGCCAAGGCATCCCACAGGGTGCCCTGAGCCCGCAGGGGTGATCGCTGAGCACTGTGGGTGTGGCCCCCAAAGTAATTAGAAAGAGGCTCCTCCATGGACTCGGGGTCCACCAATATGGCATCCTTCCCCCGCGCCTGCCCCTTCACCTCTGTGCCCTGATGAGCCCCCAGCAGGTGTCCAAGCACACGCCCTTTCCCTCTCTCTGCCTCTGTCTCTCTCCCTCTCCCCCTCATTCGCTGACTCTGGCCCCCTCTGCCCCCGCAGGCGTCTATTTGGGCTTCGCCCACACCTGCTCCGACTGCCCCCTCGTGAGGGCCTGAGCACCGTCCATGTGGCCCCGCAGCTCCTGGTGGTGGGACTGTGCTAGCTTCAGTCTGGGCCTGGGCAGGGCGGGGAGCAGGGGGTCGTCACAGGCGAGTGTGGGCTCAGCCCCCCCACCCCGCCACTAAGACTCGCACCTCTGCGCCGACAGCGGCAGAGACCCCGGCCACCAGCTCGGCTGCATGCTGGCCACGGTGTGTTGGAAGGTCCCTGTGAGGGACGGGGTGCAAGGGTTCGGGTCACATGTCCTTGTCCTGGGGTGTGGCTCCGGGCGGGTCGAGAAGCGGGAGCCCAGGAGTTCAGGAGAGGGGGTGCGAGGGTGGGCGCAGCACCCTGACGCTGCAGTCTGAGAGAACGACCCCTCTCGTGCCTGTTCTCTCTGGCAGAAGCGGGAGCTGCTCTGCCCAGGCTCCAGCCTGGGTGTGTCAGTACTGGGCAGCCACAGGGGGCCGCTCTTGCACTCTTGATACTCAGTGGCTCCGAGTGCCCCTGTAATCAACCTCCCACATCGCGGGGGCTGGGGGCCTGCTCGTCCCGGTGCTGTGGGCCTTGAGGGGTCGGCTGGGCAGGGCAGTGTGTGGCCAGCCTGTCCCCTCCCAGCCTGGCCCCTGGCTTCCGCCGCTCCCCATTAGAAGCCATCATCTCTCTCCATTACTGACTTAACAAATCTTTCTGTCAGTGGGGTACTTTATGGAAATTGAAAACTAATTAACGTTTATCTCAGCAGCTAATCACATAAAGCCTACAGCCTCCTGGCCCCACATTCCACGGTAATGGCGTCCTCTGAATGGGGGGCAGGTCCCCGACAAGGCACGGCTGAGACGAGCAGAGCCCACAGACGGACAGGGAATCCGTGAGGTGGGCAGAGTCTGTTCCAGCCTCTCCTGCTAACAAGGCCCCTGGCCCGGCTGTCTGGGCAGAGAGGATCGCGGCCCCAGACCATGTGCCCGGGGGGTCTGGCCGTGCCCCTCATGACCTGCTTCCTGTGTCGTGAGTCGCTGATTTGATGAACGTCAACGTGTGACCTGCCATGTCTGTTTGGGCTTTGCTCTGGGCGAGAAGCGTCATCCAGCACATCTGCTGTGGGACTCTGCCGCCTGGCTGTACCTGGGACTCCTCAGCCTCACGCCAGCGTGTTGGCTGTGGACTCTGGGCGGACGAACTGCGCTGGCATGTGGACATTCCTGGTAGCACCCGTGCTGATGTCCATGCAGGTCCCCACCAGGCTTGGCTGTGCTGGCAACAAGAGCCCCAATAGCTTCTTCACACCCTCCTTGCTGTGCAGGACACCTGGAGTATGGAGAGCACGAGATGGGGGGCTAAGAGAAGAAATATCTGTGTGCGCGTGAGGGGGGCAGAGTGCAGGGGTGGGCAGGCAGTGCTGTGGGAGGGCAGAGTGCAGGGGTGAGGTGGGCAGTGATGAGTGAGGGGCAGAGTGCAGGGGTGAGGTGGGCAGTGATGCAGGGAGGGGCAGAGTACAGGGGTGAGGCAGGCAGTGATGTGGAGAGGGCAGAGTGCAGGGGTGATGTGGGCAGTGCTGTGGGGAGAGCAGAGTGCAGGGGGTGAGGCGGGCAGTGATGTGGGGAGGGCAGAGTGCAGGTCGGGTGAGGCGGGCAGTAATGTGGAGAGGGCAGAGTGCAGGGGTGATGTGGGCAGTGCTGTGGAGAGAGCAGAGTGCAGGGGTGAGGCGGGCAGTGATGTGTGGAGGGCAGAGTGCAGGGGGTGATGTGGGCAGTGCTGTGGGGAGGGTAGAGTGCAGGGGGTGAGGGTGGGCAGTGCTGCAGGGAGAGCAGAGTGCAGGGGTGAGGTGGGCAGTGATGCGTGAGGGCAGAGTGCAGGGGTGAGGTGGGCAGTGATGCAGGGAGGGCAGAGTACAGGGGTGAGGCAGGCAGTGATGCGGGGAGGGCAGAGTGCAGGTCGGGTGAGGCGGGCAGTGATGTGGAGAGGGCAGAGTGCAGGGGGTGATGTGGGCAGTGCTGTGGGAGAGCAGAGTGCAGGGGTGGGGTGGGCAGTGATGTGTGGAGGGCAGAGTGCAGGGGTGATGTGGGCAGTGCTATGGGGAGGGTAGTGTGCAGGGGTGAGGTGGGCAGTGATGCGTGAGGGCAGAGTGCAGGGGTGAGGTGGGCAGTGCAGTGAGGAGGGCAGAGTGCAGGGGTGAGGTGGGCAGTGCAGTGAGGGAGGGCAGAGTGCAGGGGTGAGGTGGGCAGTGCAGTGAGGAGGGGCAGAGTGTAAAATACACATTTGAGGAAGGGCTTGGGTCACACCCAGCAGTGTCTGGGCTTACTCCTGGCTCTGTGCTCAGGGATCACTCCTGGCAGGCTCAGGGAACCGTATGGGAAGCTGGGGATCGAACCTGGGCTGGCTGCATGTAGGCAAACACCCTCCCCACTGTCCTGACTGTGGGGAAAAAGTCTGGCCCCAGATTTTTTTTTCCCCATCCAACACTGAGTTGTTTGGGCCGTAGTCAGCAGTGCTCAGGGGTTCCTCCTGGCTGTGCTGGGGATCGAGGTACCGGCCCACATGTGAAGCCCTACACAGTCTCTCTGGGGTCTCCCCTGGCTCCACCTACTGCAGTTTCCTTTCATTGCTCACTTTTAATTGCACATTGTCCAGTACCCCGCTGTCCAGTACCCGCTGTCCAGTACCCCGCTGTCCAGTACCCGCTGTCCAGTACCCTGCTGTCCAGTACCCCGCTGTCCAGTACCCCGCTGTCCAGTACCCTGCTGTCCAGTACCCTGCTGAAGTCTCCTGTCAGTGGTGGCATCTGATGCCACCATGGGGCCTGTGTCACCGGTGGTGCTCAAAGCTGACTCCTGGCTCTGTGCTCAGGCATCGCTCCTGGTGGGCTCAGGAGACCCCTATGGGATGCTGGACATCAAGCCTGGGTTCAGCCGAGTGCGAGGCCAAAGCCCTCACTGCTGTCTTACAGCTGTTGAGTCTTGAAGACTTGAATTTCCAAGTTGTTTCAGACCCGTGCCACACTGCCTGGACTGTGGATCTCCCTGGGCAATGGAGGCATGTCACAGACCCGTGGGTGGGTGGCACCGCCGGGGTCGGACACTGGGGACCGGATACTAAATGTGAGCCCCACTTTGGAGTGGTGCCTTTTCAATGATTTCTTGTTTTCTCTATAAATCAGAAGTTATCTTTGTTAGGCGCTTTTTTTCCCGAGATGGGACTCTAGTATAACATTTCCCCCACGCTGAAGAATCCCCAGCATTGTTATTTCAGTTTGGGGGCCACACCCAGAAGTGCTCAGAGATCACTCCTGACTGGGCTTGGGGCACCGTAAGGGGTGCCCAGAATGGAACAGGGTGGTCAGCAGCGTAAGCGCCCTCTCCTCCGTGCTCTGCCCCAAACCTGAGTCCTGGGCCCCAAAGACAGACCCAGATCCTCGGAGAGCCTTACAAAAGTCCTTGTGATTCTCGAGGCGGGAGCACTGGTCTTTGGCTGAGTCCCGTTTTCTGGCGGCGTGAAGATCCCAGGGTGCACGTAAACCTTGGGCGTCCCTTCCCTTCCAGCTGGGCTTCCCTTTCAGGGTGCAGGGGAGACAGAGTTCTTCACAGGAAAACATCTGGGATGGGAGACCAGTTCCCACTGGGTGTGGGCAGCTGGGCACTGGGCTCACGGCAGTCCCTGGCCCTCCCACCGGCTCCTGCACTCCTTTGCACAGATTCCAGAGGTTCTGGACCCCTCAGCTCCCCTGTTTGCTCTGAAAATCACCCCAGTGTCTTCCCAGGAAACGTCAAGGCCAAAGCTGGGAAGTGGGCGGCACTAGGTGATGGTCAGGGCGGACACTGAATTTCAGTTTTCTTAAACACTTGGAAAGTAACAGCAAGTGGTCTCTTGTTTTTGTTTTGTAAAAGCAGGATGGGGGGGGGAGTACGGGCTAGAGTCACCCCTTTCCGGTGCCCCTGGCCTCTAGGCAGCCCTCCCCCAACAGCACCCACTTGGCTGGCACCCCTCCTGCCAAGGGTTTTCAGATGAGCAGGAAGCAGGGACGGATGAGGGAACTGGGGCCTTCCTGCCGGGTGCAAGTCCCCAGCTGCTGAGAGACCAGCCAACTCCTTGTATTGCTTGGAACCTCCAGTGTACAGGAGCCAGACCTGGGGGCAGGGTCTTGGCCCCAAAGGCCCTGTGCACTGTCAGTCACCAACTGATTTGCAGCGTTGTTAAAATGGTCCTGGCACATGTGTTGCTAGCTATCTCCACTTGGCTCCAAGATGTGGGGGCAGTCTGAACCCCCCTGGACCATTGCTTGTTCACCCAGCTCCCAGTCATGCAGGGCCTACACAATCTCTATCCCGTCTCCCCAAGAAGTGAGAATCCCTCCCATCCCAATGTCCAGGCTCTGTCACTCCAGGGAAACCATCCATCTCTGAATGGTCAGGCTACTGGTAGCGATCATGGTGGCCTTGATAATGGTGATGGCACAGATGATGTTAGTGATGCCAATGGGGATAGTGACACTGGTATTTACAGTGGTGAGGATGCTGGGACAATGATGGTGGTCAAAGGTCATGGTGACAGTTGTGAGGATGGCAATGGTAGTGATTCTGTGACAGTGGTGATGGTAATGGCCGTGATGATGGTGATTGTGGTAAGGTCAAGATGTGATGCACTGGCCGCAGTAATGGTGCTGGCAGTGGGAGATGGAAGACAGCAATGGCGGCGTGGTGCGGTAATGACTGTGGTGCCAAAGGTCCTGGCAGTGATCAGAGATATAATTGTTATTACGGTAAAGATGGTGATTATGTGGTTGGCTATGTTTGGTGATGATTCCAGCACTGATATTGGGGGTATAGCAGCTGTGGGAGTTGTGGCACAGATTTGGAGATTTTGGTGACACTTGATCATTTGATCACTTGACACCCCCATTATTCATCGATTTGCTCGGCGGGCGCCAGTAACATTTCCATTTGACCCTATCATGTGCCAGTGTAGCCCAATGGCATCTGGTTGCTTCAGGAATACGAAGAGCCTCAAACCATTCATTCAGGGTCTTGATGAAGAAGTCTGACCATCTTGTAGGTGGGCGGCCACCTGATCTTTTGACATCTCGTGGGATCCAGTCGGTAACAGCTCTAGTCCAGCGGTCGTCTCCAAATTGCATTACATGTCCAGTGCATCTGATTTTTTGATGCCTTGGCAAACGAGACAGCGTTCCTGACTCCTAAAAAAGGAGATTTTTGGTGACAGCATGGAAAATTTGGCAACAAGCCTGGCACCAAGATTTTCCAAGGTATCTCAGGTTTTATGATGGTGGGAGAGATTTGATAAAGATTTGTAAAGTTTGTAAAGTTTGGCAAAGTCCTGGCACTAAGATTTTTTGGGATATATCCATTTGGGTGACTGTGGCACAGATTTGGTGGCGAGGTGGCAAATCTGGCAAAGTTTGGCAAAAGTCCTGGTACAGTTGTTTTAGATATTTGTCTTGGTGACTGTGACACAGATTTGGTGCACTTGGTGGCAAATTTGGTAGTTCAGCAAAGTCCTGGTACTGATATTTTCTGATATCTGTTTTGGTGACTGTGGTATAGATTTGGTGTATTTGGTTGCAAATCTGGTTAAAAATTGGCAAAATCCTGGCACTAGGATTGTTGGGATATCTCCATTTTAGTGATGTGACACAGGTTTGGTGGTGAGGTGGCAAGTTGAGTAAAGTTTGCTCAAGTCCTGGCACTAAAATTTGGGGAATATCTCAGGTTTGGTGGCTGTGGCACAGATTTAGTGGCAAAGTGGCAAATTTTGTAGTTTGGCAAAAGACCTGGCATTGAGATTTTGGGGCTAGCTCAGTTTTGGTGACTGTGGCACAGATGTGATTATGGTAACTATGTTAAATTTGGTGATGGTGGTAACTGCTGGTAATGGTGACTCGAGCAGTGATTTGGGGAGGTAACAATTAGGTTGAATAGGAAAGCTGAGAATCACTGTCGGCCTGGGACAGTGCTGAAGGAGCTGCTTGGGAAGGGGCGAGACTTCCGCTGGGTGGTGCGCAGGGCTGCCGCTGGCGGGTCACTAGGGGCACCTTGGGCAATGGGTCTCAGAGAACAGGGATCACCCGCCCAGGCTGCCCCCAGAGGCCGAGGCTCTTTTGGGTTGGGAGCGCACACACGCCTCAGCCTGTGGGGGCGCTCTGCACGTCCCCCCGCAGCCCTGTACTCTGCCCCTCACACTTCATCAGTATGGACTGTGGCTGGTCGCTGTCGGCCCCGGCTCTTCACCATGGAGGCGCAAGCAGGATGTGCAGAGCCTCCGCCTTTAATCAGCACCTCAACTCAGACCACCCAGTCACGGGCCACATGACTGCAGGGGCCAGAGCAGAGCAGCTGTGCATGGAATTGCCTTAAAAGCCTTTATTCGGGGTGGGGCAGGGGCTGCGGTGCCCAGGCCTGTAACAAACTTACCTGAGCCCCAACACAGAGCCCAGTGACCCGTTAGCACGTGGCTCCCAGTCACAGCTGCCATCGTAGCCCAGCAAAGCCGCACTGGAACTGCCTTGGTGACATCTGTACGGTGCCGCTTTATTATTTAGGCGTCTCAGCTTCAGCCAAGAGCGTTGCAGTCTTCCTGGCAGCCCTATTCTTCCCTTACCTCACCCTCTCTGCCGCTTGGGGAAGGACAAGAAGGGGGGACGACGGCAGGAAGAACCGCAGCCCCTCCCCTCCACTTCCTTACCGCACCCTCTGGAGGGTGGGACGGGCACTGAGAACCAGCCCCAGGGCCCACAGCGCCGGAGACACCTGCACCTTGCAGACTGCTGGGGGAGCAGCTGGAGCCATTTCAGTATTATGGCATCGGAGCGCCCCCATTATGCAGGGCTGGGGGTGACCGGAGAGACAGACCCCCTTGTCCTCCACAGCCCCGAAACTACAGCGAAGGCCTGTGTGTGCCCTGACTCCTGCCGGCCACGACAGCACGCTCTGCTGCTTCCTGTGAGGGTTCCCAGGATGGAGCATCCACTGGCTGCTGGCCAGACCCCAGTTCCGGGGCTCGTTTCTCAGGCCAGTGGCCCCACTGCCTCCTGAACGCCTGGTGTCCCTGGGCGGCTCCTTTCTCCAGCTGCCACCGCCTAATTACACAGGGTCAAGTACAAGCGCCACCAGGACGGCTAATGGGGCAGCCCCTGAGCGTCGTTATCTCCGGCACCCCGAGCCCTGGGCTTGGCAGACAATAGACGCTTGATAAATAGTTGGAGCCTGCCGGGGTGCAGCACAGAGAGAGCGTGGAGAGGATGAAACGAGCTCTGGGGCTCTGGACGTCCCCCAGCCCCTCGGCTTTTTCCTGAGGACGGAGGATGTGGTGACTGGACTCCAGAGCCAGCCCCTCCCCACATCCCTGGTGCCTCCAACCTGCAGACTCCCCCCCCCCTCCCTGCCTGAGCTGGGGACACGAGCCTGGACAAGACCGGAGAGGGTGAAGGGGCTAGAGCACTTGCCCGCACCGCACGTGCCCCTGAGTGTCGCCAGGAGCCCGTACTCTGGCAAGGTGGCCCCACTTTCCCTGTGCCTAGGGGACTCTGTGCCGCTGTGTCTGAGGTCCAGCAGAACTGTGGGCCCCACTTTCCCTGTGCCTAGGGGAGTCTGTGCCGCTGTGTCTGAGGTCCAGCAGAACTGTGGCGAGTCTCTGAGTGAGTGACGTGGGGTCCACTCGCCTCACCTCTGGGACCGGTGGATGTGGTCCAAACACCCGAGAGAAAAAAAGAAGAAAAGCAGAAGTGGTCTCAGACACCCCATACTTGGTTTTGGGGGTCGGTCCCAGCGGTGCCGGGGGCCACGTGGTCCATGGACCAAACTTCGGGCCTCCTGCAAACCAAGTGGGAGCTCAGGAGTGGGTTACTGGTCAGCCACACCCAAGCCCAGTTCGGCCTTGTCAGCACCGTACATGTGTGGCCCTGGGTTGAGTCCCATAACTACGCCCCTTCACCCCACCAGGCGGGCAGGATTCCAGAGCCACAGAGTCCTGTGATGTGGAAGGGCTGGGGCAGAGAGCCTGGGCCAGGACAGGAGGCCGTGGGGACAGTGGCCAGTCTCGGGGCGAGCCGAGGGGAGTGGGGGGGGCAGGCACTAAGAGCCTGGTTGGAGCAACGTGGGAGAGGAAGAGGAGGGACAGCTTCTGCGGGTCTCCCAGCTTCACTCTGCAGCGCACAAAGGGGCTCAGCCCCTCCCCCAGTGACTCCACTTCCCCACAGGGCCAGAGACAGTGTCCAGGATTAGAGCATTCGCTTCACCCCCAGCACAGCCCCTGAGCTCGACCTGGAGTGATCCCTGAGCACCGCCAGGCGTGGTCCCCAAACAACAATTCTCAGGACATCTCAGGGCACACGGGCCCAGCCACGTCATGGCTGTAACCTTCACGGTAGCCCTCAGGCTGGCTTGGGGAGCAGGTGAGACCCCACTGCACTTGGCCCCGGGGACTGTGGTAAAGCCTGGGTGGGGGGGCAGGTCTCAGCTGGCTCGGGGTGCTCCCAGCCCGTGATCTCTCCCGGGTTCCGCGTGTTTGCTGCTACCTTTGCCCCCGCGCCCAGTGCCCCAGCGCCCAGCACAGGGGCTTCCCACAGTACTCAAGGGCCTCTGTCTGCTCTCACACCCTGCTGGGGTTCGGGGCCATGCCCAGATTTGATGTCCCCCACCCCTGGCAGGACTCTCGAAAGCGGCACAAGGCTGGGTGGCCTTGCCCCAGGAGAGATGTGGGCGGTGGGGATTCGGGCAGGCCGGAGCAATCAAATCAGGGCTGCTCTTGGAAAGCGCTTCTCCACTGATGCCAGGAACCCAGGTCGAGCCTGGCACAAGCGCGAGCTGGACCCTGGTGGGCCCCAGCACCTCTGATGTGTCCCGTGGCCCCCAAATCAGCCAAGACGCTAAATTCAGGAGAAGCCAGATGGAGGACCTGGGGTCAGAGTGGCATCTCGGGCATGCGTGAGAGCTAGTGGACAGGGAAGGGCGTGGGGACAGCCCTGCCTGGACTGAAAGTGACCATGGTGACCCCATGGTCAGAGAGATGGGCCATGCCTGGCTCCTCAGACGGTCTCCGAGGGCCTTGGCCCTCATTTCCTGAAAAGGAAGCGTGCGGGCCCCTTTCTGCAGATGCAAGCCCCCGCCCGCAGGGCCCGGCCTGTTCCTGCTGCTCTGCCCGGCCAGGTGTGAGGGGGCATGTCCAGGCTGCTTCTGAGTTATAATAAAGGTTAAATATTTTAACCACAAAGACACATGCTGAAGGTGGCGGGGTTTCTGCTACCCCTGCCCCGCCGTGTATTTTTCCCTCACATGCAAATGAACTGGAAGTTTATTAATGAGACGAGAGGCGGAGCCTAATTAGCAACAGGCCTGGGGAAAGTGCCGGAAGCTGATTCAGCAGCACCGGGTAATTGCTGCAGCCGGACCCAGCTTCTGCAGGAGCTTGTGACTGGTGCCTCTCCCGAACAGCCCAGCCACAGCCCTGAAGGGGGACCTTGTGCAGGGACACAGCAGCAAGGTTAGAGCAAGGTCAGCGCCCGGTGAGCCTTTGGCTGGCACTTCTTGTGTCCCCAGAGGCGGCTCTAGGTTGGGTCCCAGCGGTGCTGGGGAGGGGGCATGAACGCACAAAGCTCCAGGCCACGTCTGGGCCTCCACCCCAGCAACAGTGGGAGGAGCCCCCAGGGTGCCTTGTGGCAGAGGTCTCCCTCCACAGGTGACCCGGGGGGCCTCCATGACCGCAGCCTGAGAACCCCTAGGCACTGCTGCGCTGCGTCACAGCTGGGCCCGGAAGCCCAAGGAGGGGTCAGTGGGGGGCTCCCAGACAGAGGCGCGGAGCCAGGGGCGAGTGTGAGGGGCCCGATTCTGCCTGTTGAGTCTAACAAGGCAGGGGTGTGTGCCCCTGGCCCCTGCCCTTCCTGACCCCCAAATCACACCCCCTCCACCCCTCTTCTTGGTTCCCCGTGGTGGGGTAAGGAGGGCTGGATTTGGGGAGCTCCTGGGGACCGGGGCTGCAGCTCAAACCGTCCTAGACGTGCTGGAGTTATTTGGGGTGTCTGGGCCACACCAGGTGGTGCTCGGAGGTCGCTCCTGCCGGTGTCCGGGACCATACACAGTGTTGGGGAGTAAACCAAGGCCAACTGCTGCAAGGCGCACCCACACTGCGCTCTCCGCCCCCCGAGTTTCGGCTACACCCTGGCCTTGCTGCTGGGGTTAGCCGAGCAGCCTTTCAACTCCCCTTCGTAGCTGACCTGTTTCCGTGTACTGTGCAAACTTACTGAGCATCTTCCTCACCCTGCAGAGAGAAGCTGGGTGGAAATGAAACTCGCCTCCATCCGACTGCACGGGCATTTCCCAGGAGGGCGTGGGGGCTGGCAGGGGAGACAGGAATGCGGGAGCTGCAGATTTGCTTCCCAGCCGGACCCTTGGCTGCTGGGGTCCCCCTCCTGGGCTCCCACCATCAAGTAGGAGACGCTCAGGCCCCAGCCGTGGCAGCACGGAAGGCCCTGGGTGCCCGTGCCCCCTGGAAGGCCCTGGTTGCCCGTGCCCATGGAAGGCCCTGGTTGCCCGTGCCCATGGAAGGCCCTGGTTGCCCGTGCCCATGGAAGGCCCTGGTTGCCCGTGCCCATGGAAGGCCCTGGGTGCCCGTGCCCATGGAAGGCCCTGGTTGCCCGTGCCCATGGAAGGCCCTGGGTGCCCGTGACCATGGAAGGCCCTGGGTGCCCCATGCCCCTGGAAGGCCCTGGTTGCCCGTGCCCCTGGAAGGCCCTGGTTGCCCGTGCCCAGGTGCTGCTGGCTGGCACCGCTTCACCCGGCTGCACACGCGCGGGGCCACCAGGCCAGCGCCAGGCCTGCACAGCGCATCAGTGCCCGCTGCCTGCAGCCCTTGGCACTGGGTTCGAGTGAGCTGACCCATTGTTAGGGGGTGACTGACCAGCATCCCTGAGCCGCGCGGCAGGCAAGGCTGGGGGCAGGATCAGGGATCCCCAACCCCGGGCTGACAGAATCTTGCCCAAACTGGCCAACATGCCGCGGATGGGCCCTTTCATGGTGCTCTTTCTCGATGATCCCGGGGTGCAGCCAAGGCCTCCAGGGCTCACTTACCCCAGACCAGCAAGGAGCCGGCTGTGGGTGGGTGCATGTGGGGAGGCAGGGGACGTCCTGCATGGCCTACAATTAGTAACACTGACCCCAAGCCATGCCCAGCAGGAGGATGTGGACACTGGCCCCACAGCTACACCAGAGAACCCTGCTAACCCCACAGCACCCCAACATGGTGTTGGGGACTCAGAGGAGACACAAGATAATACAGAGGACAGTCACCCACGGACTGATGGTACCAGGAAAGAGCCTGCAGGGGAGGGAGCGGGTCCCCACGTCCTGTCCTCTCTCCTGTGTGCCGCGACAGGGGAGGCACCAGGGCTGTGGGCTGGACAACAGTGCTCGTGCTCAGTTGCGGATGGAACTATTATTGCTATGGTTACTGGCAAAAAAAAATCAAAAAACTCCTGAGAAGGAAAAAGGCTTGTCTCCGGAGCTGGCTCCGGAAAGAACAAAACGCTCCCAGCTGCTCCCTGAAATGCTCAGCTTGGAAATTCCAAACAGGCGGGGCCAGACTCTCCCCAGGGGCCTCCAGAAGCTCTTGAGCTGCCAAGATGCTAGGTTCTGCGTGTGAACACACATGTTACACATATGTGCACATGCCCCAACATGCACATGTTCTTACTGCTGGTCAGCTGCAGCCAAGAGGGAAACGCCTAGAAGCCACATCCATGCCACTGAGAGAGGCGCTCCCTGTGATATTGCAGAGTCACAAACGTGAGCTTCAGGCCAGGGATACTGGGGCGTGGGGAGACAGGGGCTCCATGCCAGAGTCTGACCCCGCACCAGTGCCTGGGGTCCAGAGCTGCAGAGAGAGAAGAAGAGGTGGTCCCAGAGCGATGCACAGCGGGGAGGGCGCTTGCCTAGCATGCGGCTGACCCGGGTTCGATCCCCTGGCATCCCATATGGCCCCTGAGCACCGCCAGGAGTAATTCCCTGAGTGCAGAGCCAGGAGTAACCCCTGAGCATCGCCGGGTGTGACCCAAAAAGCAAAATTAAAAAAAAGAGGTGGCTGCAGGGCCAAGGAAGGAGCAGGGCATGGATCCTCGGGGCCAGCCCTTCGGGTCTCTGCCTCTGCTACAAGATCATTAGTCAATACATGGGAATACAGGGAGGCAGTGTTTGTCTGGGGGAAAGCCCTTTGGTCCACACTGCCCAGAACATCCTTTGCTGAAACCACTATTTCTCTCCTAGACAAAATATATTGAGGGCAAGGCAGTCCAGGGCTGATAGGACATGGCCCCTAGCTCTTACGAAAACGAGAAATATTCATCCTTTTCTGGGGTTACCCTGGACTCAAAAATCCTCCTTCAAGCTTGCCTCTTGGTTCGGTCTGGCTGCAGAAGCTCCATCCTTCACACCTGTCTTTCCACCTGACGATTAAGAGGAGACAGGGCTGGGACTGAAGGGCAGAGCACAGGCTTGCCACATGCACAGCCCTGGGTTCCATTCTGACCTTGTAAGCTGCCCACCCCCAGTCCCATGAGGCGCTTTCACAGAAGATTGTGGAACCACTCCCTTTACTGGCCTCATTGCCGGGGTTTGAACTATCTTCCCTCAGACAGGAACAGAGGATGGGGAGCAGTTGGGGGGGTCCCGTGGTCTGCACGGACTCTGGAGGTCTTGACAGGCCTGAGGCTTGACCAGCATTTGCAGTAGGGCCACCAAGGACAGGCGAGAGCTGCAGTGGCTGTGGGACAGGAAGGTGCCATCGTGGACATCGCCCCTTGACCCCCACTTCCTTCCACAGGGGATGGGCATTGTTCACCCAGAAGCAGGAGAGACGGGCCTCCAGGGCTGAGCTAAGACAGTTCAGGGGGGCTTTACACCCAGGGGCCACACAGGGAAAGGCGGGGCCCAGTAGCTGAACGGGGCTTGGCTTCCCCTGGCGAAATGATACCTGCAGCTGTGCCGGGGCCCATGGCCCTGAAAGCAGGGACCAGGGAACTGGCCGTGGGATTCCGCCTCTTGGGAAACCACAGCGTGCAGCCAGTGAGTGACTGTGCTGAGGGCCCAGAGCAGCAGGGCCTGGACAGCACATGCAGGAGCTGCCCAAGGCCAGACCATCTCTCGGGGTCCCGTAAGTGGCCACTTGCCCCAGCAACAGATGCAGTGACTGGTGCTGCTTCAGGGCCGAGGTTAGGGGGTGAGCAGCCCGGCAGGGACACGGTTCCTTAGAACTCAGCTCCGGGCACAGCCAGAGCTATGAGGAATGGTGATACCAGAGTACACAGTAGAGGTGGCGCCAGCACAGAGGGGACAGAGGGCAGTGGGGACCGGCGACAGAGGGGGACGCAGGGCAGAGGTGAGCGGAGTGATAGCCCCAGAGCTGGCAGTAGCAGAGCTGAGCCCCAGGTCCCACCCTGGATTCTGCAGGACAGTGGGAGTAGCCGGGCAGCCGGGAGCCCAGGTCCACGCTGCTGGCAGTTCAGCGGTTCAGCTCCCTGACACACGCCCTTTATGAAGGTCATAGAGCTGGTGGGCCTGGAGCATGGGCCGTCTCCTTTGAGGGGGTGGAACTCCCGGAAGACGGGTGTTATGGCACACCGGAACTTCAATGCCCAGAAAGCCTTGGGGATTTGGGGGACACAGTAGCCTGGCACAGCACAGACCCGCTGCGTGACCTGCTCACCCCAAGCCCCTTCTATGCCGCCCCACCAGGTCGGGAGAGGGGTGCAGTGAGGGGGTCTGTGCCAGAGCGTCTGATGGAGCCCCCATGGTAGCCAGGCTTTCCCAGGATCCATGATGGACAGGTGACCCTGCCATGACTGATGTCCCACCCCCTGGGGCAGTAACCCTGTCCACCTGGGAGGGGACACACCGCAGAAGAAGGGGCCCTCTCGGCCGAAAGGGATCCGCACTTGCTAAGCTTCCAAACCGCCATGCTGCAGGGACCCTCCCTCCCCTGTGAAACTGAGGGGCGCCGGCGGCAGCTCAGGATTGGGGACCCGAGTTCAATCCCCCCAACACGGCCGTGTGTGGCCCTGGAGGTCCCAAGGTCTGGCCTTTGCAACAGGAATCTATGAAGAATAAAATGGGGCAGGGCTGGCTTCAGCCCCAGCGAGCTCCCCTCCCCACCCCCTTCTCCAGTGGCACTGTGGGGACTCAGGGTTGCGGCCACGTGGCTTCCCATTGGGGTGGCAAGCGGGGACACAGAGTGAGCATGGGGAGGCGCCTGCCTTGTATGCGGCCACCGGGTCCATCCTGCACCCCAATGTCTGAGTATCGCTGGAGTGGTCCCAGGCCTCTCGAGCCACAGAAAGGTCCCCCCAAAGCTTCAATCAGTGGTTACACCGCAATAAACCCTGCCACAATTAAGCCACAAACAAGGTGTTTATTCGGGGGAACAGCACCTACAAGGTGGCCCCTCACCCTGGGCCTGACTCTGGCACCAGCTGCTCACCAGGAATGGATAACATGAGACAACAGGCACTGTCCTCTGCGCGCGCATGCGCACTCACATGCACACACACACGATGCAGCACGTGCACTTTAAGAGTCACATCTCTGGGGCCGCATGCCCGTCTCGCTCACTGGTCTCCATGGTTCTGTTTCCACTCTGGAGAAGCCGGTGGTATTGCTTGGGCACACGCTGCTCCTGCTTGCCCTTGCTTCTTCCTAAACGCTTTAGATAAAAACTAGCTGCTTCACACACACGCATGCACACAGAGACACACATGCGCACACAGACATACACACAAGGCACACACATGCACACACAGACACAATGCATACACTTACACACACTCACAGACACACAATACACACATGCACACACATGCACACACAGACATACACACAAGGCATACACATGCGCACACAGACACAATGCATACACTTACACACACTCACAGACACACAATACACACATGCACACACATGCACACACAGACACACAAGGCATACACATGCACACACAGACACAATGCATACACATCCACACACTCACAGATATACACACAATACATACATATGCACACACATGTACACACACAGACACACATGCTGGCACATGCACACAGAGACACACAGACACACGCAGGCATGCACACACAAGCGCACACACGCACAGACATGAGCTCGGCCGACATACCCCAGCTCACATGTACTGTGAGGCCTGTCCGGCAGCCGTGTCCCTGGTGCTGTCTTGCTGAGACTGTCCCTGCCTGTGTCTGCTCCACGGGCCCATGTCAGTGGCTGATGCTCCTAGGGAGGGTCTGATGAGCACCCCGAAACACCCCCCAAGCACGACTCTGGGGTCCACCCCATACCTACCGCCAAGAACCATAGGGCTCAGGTGCTGCTTCCGGGCAGAACACGGCCACATGCTGCCTAGGCCTGGGCACACTGTGGGCACATACGCGGCTTCACACCTGCGGTGGACCCTAGAGCCTGACCCAGGGGCTCTCAGGACAGCCAGAAACTCGCGGGGCTCAGAATCAGCTGGTTTCATGGGGGGTCCTTGCAGCTGGCGTGATGTCTGTGTGCTTTCAGTAGCCTGGGGGTGGGTGCTACAGGTCAGCGGGACGCAGGGATGGATGGACGCTGGATGCTGCACAGTAGACCTACAGCCAGTTCACGGCCAAGCCCGGCTCCTGCCAGCAGGGGGCCTCAGCGCTCCAGGAACCGAGAGACGCTGCCAGGACAGTGGCCACCCAGAAGGGGAGCAGAACAGGGGGCTGCCCTCAGGTCACTCACGCACGCGCGCGCACACACACACACACACACACACACAGGGATTTCCCTCAGCTCACTTGCATGCATGCACACACACAGGGATTGCCCTCTGCTCACACACACACACACACACACACACACTGGAACTGTCCACTGGCACCCATTTATTCCTTTTTCAGACTCCAAATCCTGTGAAATCACCTCATCTAGACACATACACAAGGGCGCCCAGAACTCGGGCTGACCAGCCTCTGGTTCTTTTCAGACACAGGTGCCAGGGTTCCCCCAAAGGTGGGGCGCCCAGCCGCCCTCTGAGCTGTGGGGTTCCTGTCAGTCCCTGCCCAGCCAGCATCCCGGAAGCTGCAAGGATGTTCCAGGGACGACAAAGAGCAGAGGTTGGCGCCAGCCGGGTGCCCATCCCACGCTCCCTGTGTGGGGCAACCCGGAGAAGGGCCGCCCCCGGCAGTGCCCGGAGTGGCCGTGCACCCTCCCATCACTCCAACCTTGGCACGGGCCGTGGTTCCCCGGGCACTCCAGTGTCCACGTAGACTGCTCAGAGTCATGGGCACAACCATGCTCTTCCCAGGGACCTGACTCTGGTGCAGGCGCCCGAGAGTGGAACCGGGTTCTGGGCCGCTCCCCTCTGCTTCCTGCTGACACGCTTCCCTCCACGCCCCTCCGTGGAGAGCCCCTTCCCAGCCGCTGCACAGGACCACAGTCCCCTGCGCCCTACAGAACCCAGCTTAGCTCCTCGGCTGGGCTATTTACACCCTCTATCTGCCTGTGCTCAGACACCTGGACCTGACTAGGCCAAGCCCCACACGGCCTCCTGGTACAGGTACATGGAGTGGATCCTGTGACGAGTCAAGGGCGCATGAACGAGAAACGCCGAGACTCAAGCCCACCAGAAACACTCCAGAGGTGGGAATCAGGCGTCTCCCCGTGCCACGAGCCCCAGGAGCAGGCTGGGCCGGGCCCCGGAACTCCTCACTCCAGGCAGGAGCTGCAGATCTAGTCTGACGGGGGAGAAGCTGAGCCTGGCCCCTCTCCCTGGGGTTAATCCAGCCTGCAGGAAGCCGTGAAGGGCGGCGGAGCAGCACGTGCGCCCTGCCCCAGCAGCGATCAGGGACAAGCCCTCCATACCCAGCACTGGGCTTCCTGGTGGCACCTGGCCAGCCCCGACCCCAGAGCAGCACCGTGTACGCATGGGGACATTCATAAGGGTCAGAGGCCTGTCCCAAGGTCGATGCCATGCAGGGGGTGGCCCCAAATCTACACCACTTTCACCCAGTCAACCCTGGTTCCCTCCCCAGTACCCATATGGTCCCCTGAGCTCCAGTGCCACAAATAAACAAGTAACAACATGTTATTATGTCAAAGCTCGGCGCATTCCAGGGTAATTCTAATCGTAGTCACCTGCCTTCTGGATTGGGATTGGGGGTGGGGATTCCAGGTCACTAAGGTCAGCCTGCCCCCAGCCCCGTGCTGTCCATCTCCCTTCTCAGGCAATGGGGGGTCTCTGGCGCAGCCCTTCCATCTTCTGCTTCTTTTTATTTTTGCTTTTTGGGTTACACCTGACAATGCTGAGGGGTTACTCCTGGCTCTGTGTTCAAAATCACTCCTGGTGGTGTTCAGAGAACCCTATGGGACACTGGGGATGGACCCTGGGTCAGCGTCATGCAAGGCCAGCACCCTCCCTACTGTGCTGTCGCTCCGGCCGCCCTCCCACTTGCTTGGTGGCTGAGTCAGATGCTCACTACACTGACACTCCCAAGGCTGCCTGGGCGAGCTGGACACGGGCTAGGCAGGGAGAGGGGTGAGTTTTGGGAATCCCCCAAACACAGCCTGTCTGCTCACTGTGGCCACAGGGCCCGCGGATGCCTTCAATAGTCAGTATAAGTGCCAGAGAGACAAGCTGGGGGGGAGGGTGTCGAGGGATCGAGGGTGGGCATTTGCCTTGCATGTGGTTAACCCCAGTTTCATCCCTGGCACTGCACAGGAACAAATGAGTATGGCCAGGAGCAGCTCTGAGCACAGCGAGGGAGCCCTGAGCACAGAGCCAGGAGCAGCCCTGAGCACAGAGCCAGGAGTCAGCCCTGAGCACAGCTAGGAGCCCTGAGCACAGAGACAGGAGCAGCCCTGAGCACAGAGCCAGGAGTCAGCCCTGAGCACAGAGCCAGGAGCAGCCCTGAGCACAGAGCCAGGAACAAGCCCTGAGCACAGAGCCAGGAGCAGCCCTGAGCACAGAGCCAGGAACAAGCCCTGAGCACAGAGCCAGGAGCAGCCCTGAGCACAAAGATGGGAGTCAGCCCTGAGCACAGAGCCAGGAGCAGCCCTGAGCACAGAGCCAGGAGCAGCCCTGAGCACAGAGCCAGGAGCAGCCCTGAGCACAAAGATGGGAGTCAGCCCTGAGCACTGAGAATTCAGTGTGGGTCACTCAGAAGCCAGTGACTTGGCAGGCAGGGCAGGCCATCCCTGCTGCCCAGACCAGGTTGTCTGGCCTGGGGTACCTGGAGGGCCGGTGGTGAAATCCGAGTGGAGCTCCAGGCCTGTGCCCATCCCTCATCAGGAACTGCCGCCGAGAGTCAAATTGACCGATTTCCACTTTTATTTCCTTTGCCCACCCTCTGGCCAGATCTCAACGAGCAGCTAACCAGCCGGCAACAGGAGGAGAGAGGGGGCCGGCCGGGCTGAGATGGCTCCGGAAATGGCTCATCGGCCAGCCAAGATTGAAGCGGCTTTTTCATTCATCTGGCGGCCGCACGATTCCCCATGACAAATCTCAGGGAGAATTTCCACATGGAGATGCCTGTGCGGGTGTTTCTCTGCAAAACCCGTGCGCCTGAGGTCCGGCCGCCGTCCTCCCGCCCTCCCTGTCCCTGCTGCCGCTTCACAGATGGTGGCCGGCACCCTTGTTCCCAGTGCAGGGGTGACGCCACCAGGCCAGGAACACGGACTGACATGCCCTGGGCTCCACAGGTCGGAGCAGCCTGGGGGCCGCCCACTCTGCCCTTCTGCAGCTCTTCACGTCTCCGCGTCCCTTTAACGGGGCCGGGTGATGGGACAGCACAGGGGGTGCTTGCCTCGCACATAGTCCACCCGAGGTCAGTCCCCAGCACCCTAGAGCCCTCTAATCCCTGCCAGGAGTGACCCTTGAGTGCAGAGGCTGGACTTGAGTGACTCCCCTAAGCCCTGAGCATCGCCAGGTGTGGCCCCCCCAAAACAAGACATGAAGAGAAAGACTCCACGAAGGGGTCTCTCGGGCCGGCGTGAGCCAAAGGTGGCACCAGGCACCAACGGTGTCCCTCAACAGGGCAGCGTGGCCCCTGCAGGCCCCAGGATTCTCCAAGAGGGAAACAAGTGACGGCCTCCAAGGGGCGATGGGGACATGGGGAAGCGAGGCCGAAAGGGGCAGCAGTGGAAGGGACATAGGAACATGGCACCCCTCAGAGGGAGCCACTGGCCAGTGACCGGGTGGGCTGAGTCCTGCCACGGCCTTCCAGAGGTTCTGGGATCCCCACGAGGGCCGACCTGGGCCAAGGTTCCCATCTCATGGGTGGGGGGATCGAGGAAGAGAGTTTAGCCATGTTTGGTGAGAACTGGGGCGGGCTGCAGTGATCCCCTGAGCCAGTGGCCCGCAGAGGAGCAGAGGCCAGCACCTGGCTGACGCCGGCCACATCTGACCCATCCACTCCCCAGAGGCAGTGCCAGCAAGAACTGTCAACAGAGGGGCCTAGCGACAGCACAGCAGGTCGGGCATTTGCCTTGCACGAAGCTGACCTGGGATCAATGCCCGGCATCCCTATGGTCCCCCAAGCACTGCCAGGAGTAATTCCTGAGTGCAGAACCAGGATTAACCCCTGAGCATTGCCAGTGTGACCCCAAAAAGAGCAAAATACCAAACAAAGCCCCCAAAGAACTGTCACAGCACTGCCACAGGAGAGAGAAAGGGAAATGCCCTAGGACTCCTAGCTCTCTCCCCTCCCTCCGTCCTTCCCTCTCTCCCTCCCTCCGTCCTTCCCTCTCTCCCTCCCTCCGTCCTTCCCTCTCTCCCTCACTTCCTCTTCCCTCCCCGATTCCTTCTATGGCTCTCTAGCATCTCTCAGGGCCCAGAGGTGAGACCTTAGCCCCAGGAAGCGAGCGCCTCCCAGTCTCTCCTCTCCAGGCTGGGGTCCTGGGGTGCTCGTGGCTGGAAGAGGAAAGGGGTCCCCAGCTGCACTGCTCCCAGAAACTTGCAACACGCATGGAGACGGGAGCCCAGGAAGGGGTGTCAGGCTGGGAGCAGCTGCCGGGGACAGTCCAGTAGACGTGGGAAGGCTGCTCAGATCCGCGCATTCTGGGCTTCCTACCCACCAGGCAGGGGTAGGGCTGGGGTCTCTCCCTTTCCAAACTGTCCTTATCAGTAGTGCAACAATAGCTAATTTAATTAGCTGACCTGAACAGCAGCCAGCTCCGGCTCATTTGGTTTCTCTGGCTGCTCCCTGCATGCAGAGGGCTGATAAGCTCCCCCACCACACACTGCGGGGGGCCGGGGCTCCCTCCAAGTCTGTCCTGGACCCCAGGGGACGTAGCACTTGACCAAAGGCAAATTATGCTGGAGGGAGGAGTCTCCCGGGGGCCTGTCAAGTGTGTCAGCTGGAGGAGATAAAATAGACAACCAGAAAATTGCCAAGGCAAGTGCCCGGGCTGGAGTGCGGAAATCGTTCCCCATCACAGAAGGAACACTTGGCGCGGAGACCGGGACCCCGGCCATGGCTGACCCTCCCCCCACCCAGGCAGTGGACACTGATGGCAGGCCCTGGGCAGCTGCAGGCTCTGGGCAAGGAATCGGGCACTGGCCGGAGGTGGTGAATGGGGTTTGGTGGCAGGCAAAGAAGTGGGTCGGTTGCCCACCCGGCAGAGCACGCTGGGGACGGCACCTTGCTCACAAGCCCAGGATCTGAACCCTGGCACCAGCCCATTGTCCCGGGGGCCTTGGGGTCCCCCAAACACACAGAAAGTGGGTTCTCTCCAGCTGACCCCCACTAGGAGTATCTGGAGTGCCCCCCACTAGGAGTATCTGAGGGCCCCCACTAGGAGTATCTGAGAGCCACCCAAGCAAATGCCCCTGATCACTGCAACAAAGGTGACAGGGAACAAAGACTTTTTTGTGTTTGTTTCTGGGCCAAACCTGGTGGTGCTCAGTAAGACTCAGGCTGGGGCGGCATGGCCTGTGGTGCAGTGACCGCAGGCCACGGGGCTGTGAGGACGGGCAGGGGCCCACCCGTGCTGCTCACCACTGGCTTGCACCTGGCTGTGGTTCGATGAAGACAAACTAGCAGGGAGGGCGCTTGCCCTGCCCACGGCCAACCTGGGCTCCACTCCCGCCCCCGAGGGTCCCGGAGTTCCACCATGAGAGACCTGTGAGGCCCACCATGAGAGACCTGTGAGGCCCACCAGGAGAGACCTGTGAGACCCACCAGGAGAGATCTGTGAGGCCCACCAGGAGAGACCTGTGAGGCCCACCAGGAGAGACCTGTGAGGCCCACCAGGAGAGACCTGTGAGGCCCACCAGGAGAGACCTGTGAGGCCCACCAGGAGAGACCTGTGAGGCCCACCAGGAGAGACCTGTGAGACCCACCAGGAGAGATCTGTGAGGCCCACCAGGAGAGACCTGTGAGGCCCACCAGGAGAGACCTGTGAGGCCCACCAGGAGAGACCTGTGAGGCCCACCAGGAGAGACCTGTGAGGCCCACCAGGAGAGACCTGTGAGGCCCACCAGGAGAGACCTGTGAGGCCCACCAGGAGAGATCCCTGAGCACAGAGCCAGGATCAAGCCCCTGGGCACCATCAGCTGCAGACCAAAAAACAAAAAATCCACACAAACTAGCGCCCGAGCTCTCGCGTTGATCAGTGAGTTTTCATCACCTGATCGCAGAGAGGAACTCGGGGAAGAGGCGGGACCAAGAAGAAACTGCCAGCCGGGAGTGCCAGCTGGGAGGTCGCCGGGACGGCAGCCCTGTACCTGCCTGGCCGCGGCGCCTGGTGGGGGGGTGGTTAGAGGGACACCTGTGTACCCCGCAGACCCCAGTTCCTCTTCTCAGGGACACAGGCCTGGCCGCAGGGCCAGAAGCAGCACAGGAGCTTGGCACTTGCCTGGCCACTGCTCTGCCCATGTGGCCTCCAACAAACAGAACAGAGGCTGGGAGGCAGCGGCCAGGTCAGGGGTGCCAGTCTCACACATGAGAGCCCAAGTTGGGGCCTCACCTCCTCACCCACATGGCCCCAGAGCACCGCCAGGGGTGGCCTTGAGACCGTACATGGAACCACACGGCCAGTGGTAGCTCTGAGACCCACGGGTTCTGTGGTCAGCGAGGACCAAGTGTCCTCCTCGAGGCCCTGAGTTCCCGGGACAAGAGGAAGATGAATATGGGGTTCAAAGCTTCCCTTACCACGGGGCTGGAGCGATAGCCCAGCGGGTAGGGCGCTTGCCTTGCATGCGGCCGGCCCATGCCGGCCCAGGTTCGATCCCCGCATCCCATATGGTCCCCGAGCACCGCCACGAGTAATTCCTGAGTGCAGAGCCAGGAGAAACCCCTGAGCATCGCTGGTGTGACCCAAAAAGCAAAAATAAATAAATAAATAAATAAAGCTTCCCTCACCGGGTCCTCGCTGTGAGCTTGGGCAGAGATGACACCCCCAAAGCTCAGGTGCCCATGGACAGAGGCATGCCCCCCACGAGGGCCCTGTGGGCTGGGGGACCCCACTTTCCATGCTCCATCCTGTCCTGAGGGGGCTGAGGGGGAGAAAGGTGCTTCCCGCAGGGTCCCCATCTCTGGGGAGGCACCCTGAGCTGCAGGGCACGAGCCGAGTAACCCCCGTTCCCAGCCCCATACGGGGTGCCAACATCTCAGAGCAGAATGTGTGCACGGACACCGCCTTGACCCTCCACAGCCTCTCCCAGGCCAGCGTTCGGGAGGTGCCCGCGAGCGGGGCATGGCCATTGTCCCTGACACACTCACCCATCGTCCACAGCGACATGGACATGAAGGTCAGGTGTGTCGCCGTGCCCCCTGCCCCGACTGCAAAGCATGTCAGTCACGGCAGTTTACCATCGCCGGGAGAATGCCACACACGAGGGGACACCAAGATCCCCGTCAGCCACCTCCCGAGCCCCCTGCTGCTCCCCGGACACACAGAGGTCCCGGAAGATCGATTCCAGGCCCGAGAGTTGACTCAGGCCTGGGGGTAGGAGTGGGAGGCTGGGCAGTGCCCGCGCCAGTGCTCGGGACAAGGAAGCTCTAGGAAGAGGCACCGGAGAAGGCGGCGAGGGGCAGGAGTCAGCCCTGAGCCCGCCCAGCTGGTGAGGCCTGGCCGGAGCCTGTGGGTCAAAAACCCTTCCTGATCTGGAGGAAAACCCAGCACAGTCCCTGCTTCAGCCATGAAAACCACAGTGTTCCCTTGGCCGAGTCACTTGACGCTCTGTACCGGACATTTCAGGAGCAGAGGGAGGCAGGCAGAGGCGCTAGGAATCCGGCTGGGGTCAGAACTACCCAGAGAGAGAGGCCCGGTCTCCACGGCAAGACTGGCTCAAGGGGAGAGGAAGTGGGCAGTGTGATGGGGGGTGGGGAGGAGCGGGGCCTTGCCCACGTGACTGGGCTGTCACCTGGCTCTCCAGAAACGACCTGCTGCTCCTCTTTCACAGCCAGGAACCACCTCTGTACGGCCTCACACTCTCACTGTCCCTGAGGGTCCAGAGGACGCAGAGGCCTCTGACTTCAGCATTTATTACGTGGCGCTGGCCGCCCTGGCTCCCCTTAACTGAGGACCAGGAGCCCGAAAAGGCAGAGAGCAACCCACCCCTGCAAAGAGAGAGGGTCCCCACTGTGGACGTGTATTTGGGATGATGGTGGGGAGCGGCTTGGGGAGAGGAGAAGCTCTGTTTAGCTCTGTTGTTTGGGACCCGCTGATAAACAGCAAGAAGGCCCTGCTATCAGGGGAAATGCGGCCACAGACCCAGCAAAGACCTGTGGACTTGGCTACAGGCAACCATGTCCAGTGTGGGCACACGCTACACTGCAGGATGGGGATGGCCGGCAGGGCCACCTCACAAGCCCCACCTCGAGGGCTCCCCCTCTGAGCCTGGCCTGGGCCGGGCTCCTTTCCTACTCTGGGTGCCCCACCCTGGCCCTCCACAGCATTCTGAGGTTTCCAGGCCTGTACTGAGCATGCATCCTGGGACCATGGCAAACCAGGCATGTCCTCTGAAGGTGACAACACCCACCCCGCACCCAGCAGGCACGTTGGGGGGGTGGGGGCAGGTCCTGAAAGAGATTGGGTGGGGACAGCGCGACTCATCTGCGGGCCCTGTCCATGGGCCCTGTCTGTTCACCTGCTTACCTCTGTGCCGGAACCGCAGCTGGCTCCTCTGGGGCCCAGACCAGCTGGGACGCGGCTGTGTCCACCTGTCCGACCCTGGCCAACAGGCTGCATGCGCGGCTGTTCCCAGAGAAGATGTAATCTGGGAAGGAGCGAAGG
The DNA here is from genome assembly GCA_021461705.1 of Cryptotis parvus. Taxonomy (NCBI): domain Eukaryota; kingdom Metazoa; phylum Chordata; class Mammalia; order Eulipotyphla; family Soricidae; genus Cryptotis; species Cryptotis parvus. Next base: position 235,159 of record JAJIBD010001514.1, on the reverse strand, counting down.
TGGAAGCAGGTAAGCCTGTGAGGTCCCACAAGAACTGAGAGGGTCCGCCCCAGACTTGCCCTCTGCTGTCAGGGCACACCTGGTGATGCTCAGGGCACCCTGCGCCCCTGTTCTACCTCCCTGGGCCTGCCCCTAGTTCCTGAAACTGTGGGTTTGGACGCCATAGAGCTTCCTGTCTCTGAATCACAGTCCTGACTGAAAAGTTCATTTAAAAACAAGTTTGTTGGGGCCGGAGCGATAGCCCAGTGGGTAGGGCGTTTGCCTTGCACGCGTCGACCTGGGTTCGATCCCTGGCATCCCATATGGTCCCCTGAGCACCACCAGGAGTAATTCCTGAGTGCAGAGCCAGAGTAACCCCCTGAGCATTGCCAGGTGTGACCCCCAAAAAAGGCAAAAAAAAAGTTTGTTGGTGGAGGTGGGGCACGGAGCAAGAGTACAGCGGGAGGGCGTGGCTTTGCACACAGACAACCCAGGTTTGATCCTCAGCATCCCAAAGGGATCCCTGAGCCCCAGCAGGAGTGATCCCAGGCTGCAGAGCCCTGAGCATTGCTGGTGCGGCCCCAATACACAGAAACAAAAATATGATAGTAAGCTTGTGGGGACTGGGGGGCAGGAGGACAGCCTTCCAAGCACATACCGACCCCCTCCCCAGCCCACAAGCACCCAAGGGAGGCCCAGGTAACCAGCCCCAACCTCAGACCGGGCAGCGCTGCCCCTCAGCCCAGCCCAGCCCAGCTATTTCTGGAAGTGGCCCCAGGCTTAGGGAAGCCTCACCCCTACAAAGAGCCAAACTATTCTCGGATGACTGTGGGTTGGAGTCTGGCTGTTGTACAGGCGAATACTGGGGTTGGGGTCTGGCTGTTGTACAGGCGAATGCTGGGGGCAGGGTCTGGCTGTTGTACAGGCGAATACTGGGGTCGGGTCTGGCTGTTGTACAGGCGAATGCTGGGGCGGGGTCTGGCTGTTGTACAGGAGAATGCTGGGGGCGGGGTCTGGCTGTTGTACAGGCGAATGCTGGGGCGGGTCTGGCTGTTGTACAGGCGAATGCTGGGGTCGGGGTCTGGCTGTTGTACAGGCGAATGCTGGGGGCGGGGTCTGGCTGTTGTACAGGCGAATGCTGGGGCGGGGCTGGCTGTTGTACAGGCGAATGCTGGGGCGGGTCTGGCTGTTGTACAGGCGAATGCTGGGGGGGCGGGTCTGGCTGTTGTACAGGCGAATGCCAGGGCACAGGAACCATGTCTGCCAAGTGCAGCATCGGACTGGGCTGCCTCCTCCGTCCAGGTGCCCTGGGCTTCTGCTCACCACTGCAGGGTGCTCCAGGCCCTTTGAATGCCCCAGAGGGAATGAGCATGCGTGGGCAAGGGTCTGCCTCCAGCCGCCCTCAGATCCTTCTGTCCACAGCTGCTTCTCCCACTCTGGATCTTCTCTGCCGGTCAGCTGGGCCTCTACTGGTCCTGTGAACTGTGTCCACAGGAGCGGCAGACGCAGGACCAGACCTGGGACACTGTCCCCTGTCATTGGCTGGGAGGACCGAAGGGTCTCTGGGGGAGTCAGGGTTGTGGCTCCGGGTTACGAACCCAGCAACAGCCCTGTCTGCTCACGCGCCTGCACAATTCACCCAGCAAATATGCGCGTGCATGTGTGTGTGCACGTATGTGGTGAGTGCATTGTGTGTGCGCGTGTGTGCATGTGTGAGTGTGAGTGTGTGTGATTATGCATGTGTATTGCATATGTATGTGTGCATGTGTGTGCAAGTGTGTCTGTGTACTTGAGTGTGCATCCATGTGTGTGCATGTGTGACTGCATGTGTTTGCGTGCATATGTGCATGCACATGTGTGTGATTGCATGTGTGTGCATATGTGCGTGCCTGTGTATGCATGTATGTACCATGTGTGTATGTGTGTGCATTGTGCGTGCATGTGTGTACTGTGTGTATGTGTCCTACCCAGTGCCCAGGCAGCCCCAGCAGCCATCCCCATGGCCCAGTATCCGTGTGGGGCCTCCGGCCTGCTCATGTGGCCAGGTGAAATAAGGACCATAAGAGGGCCCTGAGCCATGTGCTGGGTGCTTCGGGAACATGAGTGAAAAATTCCTTCTCTGTGACCCACACGGGGCACTTCTGTCTACCCCGGCAGGGAGCTCACCCCAGAAAATGCTGAGTCCCTGGCTGGGCAGTCCCCACCCTGTCCTGTGATGGCACCCCTGCACTCAGGCTGGGTTTGCAGCATCACCCCCTCCCTGGCACTGCAGGCCGCGGGCCTGTCCTGTTCTTTCTCCTGCTTTGTGTGTGTGTGTGTGTGTGTGTGTGTGTTTCCCCTTCTGTGCACGGCGCTCAAGGCCCGCCTGAGCCATGGCATTTGTCTGTTTTGAGACCAGATGAGTATTTATTAGAATGAGGCAGCTGGGAGGCCCGTGATATTTAGACGGGTATTAGGAGGCGAGGAGGAGGAGAAGATAACGCAGGGGCTTTCTCTCCGCAAACCCGCCCCGGGCTCCGTGGCTGGGGGCTTCTCGGGCTCCTGCGAGACGGAGACAGTTAATTTCCTGCAGAAGCTGCGGGCTGGGCCACGCTGATATTGCAGTGTTATTTAGAATAGAAAGGTCAGGCCTGAGATTGAATAATCATTGACAAGAAGTCCAGGGGGGACCTGCGTGGCTGCGGCTGTGCGGTGACGGGAACCCGGCTGCCTTCCTGCCGGCCAGCTCAGCTCGGCTTCATCCCTCCCTGGGTAAATCCGAGTCGGGGGACACGGAGGTGGGGGGGCCCGCCAGGCTGCCTCACCCCCCTCGGAGCCACAGCGGCCTTCACCACGACTCGCAGATGGGCAAGGCATCAGAGCTGGTCAGTGTAGCAGAGTCAGGACCTGTTTGGCCAAGCCTCACCTGCCCACACTCACTCCTGGGAGATGCTATGAGAGCTGGGGGTGGACCCCAAGTTGGCGCCATGCAAAGCAAACACCGTAGCCCCCTGCCTCCATCTCCCCTTCCCCGGCCCCGCAAGTCCCCTAGAACACGCCGCTTCTCCCCCTGCACCACACACGTCCCTCTCTGTGCCCAGCTGGCCGAGGGTGGGGACGTCCAGCAGCTGAGTCTCGTCTCTGTCTTGTCCCTGGTCAGGGCCAGTCGGCCGTGGGCACAGGAAGGTAAAAGGACAGCTCATACAGCACCGGCCTGCAGAGACCCACCCCTGCACCCGAGAGCCCCCATTTCCCCGCCAGGAAGCTGTGTCCTCGACAGCTGGTTCCTAGGATCTGAGAGCGAGCAACGAGACCCCAGAGAAGCCCCCGTGGGGCCAGGGGCATCGGACGCCATCTCAGCTTCTCGGGGTCTGGCGCTGGAGGTACGGAGGGCAGCACCCTGCCCCCACACTCCAACCCTCCAGGCGCCTGTGACAAGCCCATGGCAGTCACGGCTGTCTCTAGTGCAGGTGCCTGCCGCCACCCAGCTGCCTCCTGGAAGGAGGGCTGCTGACTTGAGCCAGGTGGGGTCTCCCCCTCCCCCCCACCCCAGCGATTCCAGTGAAGGCCACCCCTAGAGTTTATAGGTGTCATTACCTGTGAAAATCTGTTCCGTCTGAACAGTGGGGGGCTGGGGAGGGCAGCAGATTGCAATTTAACGACCGGATTAAAATATGCTAAAGCAAACAAGTGAATAAATAAAGGCCCAGCAGCCTGGAGCACCCGCGCGGGCACTGGGGTGTCGGGGCCTCTGGGGACCAGCATGCCGTAACTCAGCCCTGGGCAGGTTTACTGGCCTGTTACTTGTAGGACCACAAGGAGAAACAGCTTTGTAGGAGAGATTTACGCACCGGCCGCCCTGTGGGCTGAAGGACTGGGCCCAGGAGAGGGAAGAGAAGGCAGCGAGGTCCATGACCGGCGAAAATGGAGGTGGCCTTCCATGGCGCAGCCCCCCAGACCACAGGCTGCTCTTCCTGCCCATCCCCGCCCCAACCGGCTCATGCCCAGGACCTGATGCCCCGATCGCCCACGCACCACTGCCTCTCACCCAGCGCGTGACAGTCCCAGGATGTGGCCGCAGCCTGGCCCTCCCCACCCCCAGGGCAGTCCACACAGCGCCCTGCTCTCAGGGGACAGGAACGGGTGGGTGGGCAGGCCTGGGAGCTGTCTTATCTTTAAAGGTCCTTGGGGACAGGGCAGCAGGGAAGGGTGACGGGCAGGGAGGGCTCCCGAGGACGTTTCCCCACTCTAGCCTTGCCGGCTTCCCCACCACCACACACAAGCACCTGTGTCTCCACCCCCTTGTAGACACCCGCCCCCCCCCCACACACACACTGTCAAGGTCAGGGAAGTGGGCGGACACAGCCCAGGCCCCCCACTCACTCGCTCCCCTCAATGCCAGCGCCCACCTTTCTTTCCTACCACACCCAAGCTGCAGTGCTGGACAGGAGACAGGAAGCAGAAACCAGGCCTTGCCCTTAGCGCCGAGGGACCCCCAGAACAGAGCCTGTGTCCGAGAAAGGGGGGGCTTCCCAGGGAGCTGGTCCTGCAGCCCACGCGCCGGAGCCCCAGTGCCCCCACTATTATTAGTCCAGATTGTCCCCCCCCACTATTATTAGTCCAGATTGTCCCCCCCACTATTATTAGTCCAGATTGTCCCCCACTATTATTAGTCCAGATTGTCCCCCCACTATTATTAGTCCAGATTGTCCCCCCCACTATTATTAGTCCAGATTGTCCCCCCCCACTATTATTAGTCCAGATTGTCCCCCCCACTATTATTAGTCCAGATTGTCCCCCCACTATTATTAGTCCAGATTGTCCCCCCCACTATTATTAGTCCAGATTGTCCCCCCCCCACTATTATTAGTCCAGATTGTCCCCCCCCACTATTATTAGTCCAGATTGTCCCCCCACTATTATTAGTCCAGATTGTCCCCCCCCACTATTATTAGTCCAGATTGTCCCCCCCCCACTATTATTAGTCCAGATTGTCCCCCCCACTATTATTAGTCCAGATTGTCCCCCCACTATTATTAGTCCAGATTGTCCCCCCCACTATTATTAGTCCAGATTGTCCCCCCCCCACTATTATTAGTCCAGATTGTCCCCCCACTATTATTAGTCCAGATTGTCCCCCCCACTCATTATTAGTCCAGATTGTCCCCCCACTATTATTAGTCCAGATTGTCCCCCCACTATTATTAGTCCAGATTGTCCCCCCCACTATTATTAGTCCAGATTGTCCCCCCCCCCCACTGCTTTGTCCAGGAGCCTCAGTCTTGTCAGGGGCAGGTCCCGGAAGCTGGACCCTTAAAGCCCAGGGCGGTGGCAGGGAAGGGATGGGTGGGGGCGATCTTTCACCCGCTCCCCTGGGGATCTGTGTGCATGGAGCATGTACTTTCGCTCTCAGCAAATGATGCTCTTGTACCAAGAACAAATGTCAGGCGTCCGACTCTGCCTGGGGAGCTCGCTGCAGCCAAGGCCGGGCGGGCAGGCAGAAAGGACAGAGCTTCTGCCTAAGGGCTCAGACGCTGCAAATGTCACAGGAGCCTCAGGGACACGACGGCAGCACAGACGCGAGGAAACACAGAGCACCTGCCGCCTCCCCAGCATGCAGGGGTGGGAGAAACAGGCTGGACTGGCCGTGTCGTCCTTCACAAAGGGTCCCTCCAGGCCTCCACCAGCTTCTCCACTGGGTGTGGGCAGCTCGGGCAGGCACTGGGCACCTCATGCCCACAGCATACGCAGGTCCCTTGTACCACCCAGCCTAGCTGGGGGCTGAAAGAGGCGTTCTGGCTCCGGAGCGGGTGACAGCCACATCACAAGTCTTGGGGGTGCTGGAGCGGGAGGCGAGGAAGGTGGCGGCAGGCAGCAGCCGAGCAGAGGGCATGCCGGCCAAGGCTGCGGGGCTGTGATTGCTCAGGGAGCAAGCCCCACTCCTCTCATCCACCATCTGCCACCACGCAGGCCTCCCGCACCCAGCCTGCTCCTTGCTGGCCCGGCTGCTGTGGGGATCTGCCTTCCCTCAGGACACGCGCCCCCACCCCACCTGTCACAGAAATGACCCCATTCCTCCCTCCCCATCCACCTGCAGTGGGCAGGGGATCTCAGCATAATTTCCCTTCCCCAAGGGTCTGACTGCGCTCCCAAGCACGCCTGCAGGCGGCGCTGGGTCCCGCCCGTGCACTGGCACCGCTCACCCAGGTTGCAAAGCTCAGCCCCCTACCGCTCAGCCTGTGCCCCCTCACCCACCGCCTCCTCGCTTGCTCTGCTGCAGTCCCCTGCTGTGTCCACTTAACCTCCCTTGAACGTCTCTGGTGCCCCTGGCCCCGGGAATCAGAGCCTCCAGGAGCAGACCCGAGTCCAGTCGGGGTCTGGTGCATCGGCGAGGCCTGAGAGATGGGACAGCGGGTAAGGCAGTGAGCAGCCTTGCAAGTGGCACCCCCTAGAGTCCCCGAGTCCTGCCAGGAGTGAGCACCGCCGGGGTGGCCCCCAAAACAAAACATGCCACCTTGCTGCAACGGTGCATTCAGCCAGAAGGCTGGAGGTAGGGGGGCCTTCCCCGACTCTCACCGGATGCCTGGGGTCTTCAAGTCCCCTTGCACGCTCAACTCTTGCAAGAGATGCGGGCGGAGCAGGCGCCACGGGCCCCTCAAGCCGGCTTGGAACTTAGCCCTGCCCCACCTCTCCTCCCAACCCGAGGATCCCACCCCGCCGCCCCTCCCCGCCCTCTTACCCCCTCGTCTGGACTTGCCTCCCTTTTCTCCTCCCTCCCTCCTGTGGGTGCTTTCTTCCCAGTTTCGAGAGATCCGTCCCGTTCTGAACTCTGTGCACAGACGGACAGAGAAAAATAATTAAGGATGATTAGAGACAGGCCCCAAGACACTTGGGCCACGGCTCCCCGGAAGGGGCGGGGCTGGGATCCTGGGAGGGACCTGCCCAGTGGACAGGTGACTTGGCGGATTCCCGCAACTTCCCCTTTCTAGAAGATGGACATTGGCTAGAACCAATCGCTTTTGATTTTTTACTTTCGGGACCACACCAGACGGTGCTCAGTCCTGTCTTATACTCAGGAGTCACTCCTGGGGGCTGGGGGCATATGGAGTCCTGGGTTGGAACCCGGGTTGGTGCTGTACTAGGCCGGCCCCTACAGTCAACAGCTTTCATTTGAGATATCACGGAGGAGGCTGGATTACGCAGGGGCCTTGTCTGACCTTGCTTCTTTATTTCTGCAGAACTGTTGCGTGCATTTTGTTTGTCATTTTCCTTTTTGGGACCCTACCTGTGGTGCCTGGGGTGGTGTGTGGCGGTAGGGGTGCACTCCTGGCGCTGTGTTGGGGCCCCTGTGGCGCGCCAGAACAGTACTGAGCCTCCGCTGCAAAGCCAGCGCTCCCTCCAGTGAGCCGCTTCTCTAGCCCCTGGCATGCTTTTTAAATTTTTTTAAATAAGAAAGAAGTTGCTCATTGTACTACTGAAACCCAGTTATGAATAAGTTTGTAACTAAATATCGCAGTGATTCAATGAGAGAGAGAGGCGAGAGGAGAGAGGGAGGGGGGAGAGGAGAGGGGAGAGAACGGAGAGAGAACGGAGAGAGAGAGGAGATTCTCCCTGAGTTTAGTGGTCTTGTTTTTGGGGGTACCCAGGGTGGTACCCCCTGCCGGCTGGGGGACTGCTGGGAAGGACGCGCCACCTCGCGCTTGTGCGGGAGGTCCGAAACTGTCCTGCTCCTGGGTGTCGGACTCCCAGGACGCATCTACTCGTCCCCTTGGAAGACTGGTCTCTCGCCCACTGCGTCCGTCCCCTAAACCCAACGGGATTTCATGCTCCCGGGCCTAGGGTTTACACATATTTTCCATTCTTGCCCAAGCTTGAAAATGGATGAATAGAGCAATCTGTTCTCCAACCTTCCATCCCCCAAAGCCGGGCCAGCCACATCTCCAGCCCTCCCCTGCGTGTATTCAGTGTTTTCTCCGGGGCGTGAACGGGCTCCTCTGGGCCACAAAGGCGCTGTCTGCGGCTGCTCTCAGAGATAACGGCGTATACTCTGCCTTGCCCGTTTGCAAGTACCATGGTTGGACTGGCCACCTCTTCCAATCCTAAGTGGGTGAGTGATTCGAATCCTCATTGGGCGAGCCTGAGGGGTTTGAATCTTGATTGGTTGAGTGGGTGGAGTGAACTCAGTCCTGATTGGGCAAACATGAGTGAATCAAATCCTGATTGGGTGAGTGGATAAGTGAGCTCAGTCCTGATTGGGTAAGTATGAGTGAATTGAATCCTTATTGGGTGAATGACAAGTGAGCACAGTCCTGATTGGGTAAGCATGAGTTGCCGGATTCGTGATTGGGTGAGTGTAATTAGGAACCTCATTGGGTGAGCGGATTAATGGCATTCACCTGCCCACGGAGGGGGAGCCTGACCTGAGATTTTGGGCTTGAATGACCAGAAATAGGCACAGACCGTCAGCTGCTGGGGGCTACCAGAGGGACAGACTCAGGCCCAGGGGGCCCACAGTTCTTAACTCGAGTACTCCCAGGCCCTGAAATCCCTGGAACCCCTGGAGGGAATACTTCTTCAGGAGTCAGCTCACCCTTGGACGGTCGCTCTCTCCTCCTGAAGACTTTAAAAGCAAAGCAGACTCACTGAAGCAAGGGCTGTGGCTGAGAACCTGTTTTGGAGAACCTTGTTTGCTTTTGGGCCCTCCCCAGCAGAGCTTGGGCACTATCTGGCGCCGAGACAAGCAAAGCTCCTGCTAGCCCCTGCCCCTGCTGTTTTTTGAAACACTGGCTCTTAATAAGAGTCACAAGCAAGGAGGGATGTGGGGATGCTTGTCCCCCTCTCAGGAGCTCCTAAGATACTTTCCTGCTCTCCCCTTTTTGGGGGAGGTGACTTGGCCCCCCAAAGGCCCCAGCTACATGTCACGGGTCCACGGTGTCAGCCACCATCCACTCAGCCCTTTCTGTGGGAGAAAGAAGAAACGAAAAACGCAAGTCTTCTTTTTTTGCAACAAAAGAAACTATTTATTTGGAATATGCATTACCAGTACAAATTAGGGGACTGTAAAACCTACGCCGTGTTAGTATTATCAGAGAACACAAAAGCTCAGGTGGAACCCAGGGGACAGAAGCTGTGTTCTCACAGAAGCAGAAAAGCTTAAACTTCCAAAACCCAAAGGGAACAGAACTTTGCAGGTTTATACTCTGAGTAATCAGAGAGGGTGGGGGTGGGAGTTTTCACACAAGCACCAAGGAAAAGCAATTCAAAATAACTGAAAAACGCCAAAAGGAAAGGGGGGGGGAGGAGGAGGGAAGGACAGCGTATGTTTTATTTTAACAAAAGGAAAAAATATAAGTTTATAAAAAAGGGAAAGATTTCAGAGAGCTTGGAAAGAGGGATGGGACTGAGGTGGTGTGAAAAGCTTCTCCCGGGTTTGTTCTAACTTCAAAGCAAAGCGCTGGGGATTTGACAGAGGGACCCTCGCAGGGGGTCCCCGGCCAGCCCACCCCTCCTCTGACATCAGTGCCGGCTGCCTTCAGAAAATGCCTGTTTCTGTTGCACGGAAAGACGCAGTCGGTCTCTCCACCCAGCTGCTTTGGCTTCCAGGGTTGAATAAGAGCGTCCCCACAGAGACAGCGTCCTGTGCAGTGGTCAGCGTAGGAGGCGGGGCAGAAGTGAAGGGCACAGGACACACGTGGCCTTCTAAAGTCCAAGTGACAGCATGGGTCTGTCTCCACGTCCCCGGCTCTCGCACCACACGGGCTGACGGGACACTGCCCACCTGGGGTCTCTCCATCCGTGGTCACTGTCCTAGAAGAATGTTCCTTTCCAGTGGAAAGCTGCCCTGGGATGTCATTACTCAGGAGGCAAGGAAAGGAGGCACTGCCGGATGAAGATCAGTCGTCACAGACCACGTCCAGGTGGCCTGGCTGGATCTCTGGAATGGTCTGGAGGATCCAGGTCCCAGACCTCGTTTTTGTGTTTTTCTGGGGACAGCACCGTGCACCAGGCTCCAGCAATTCACAGGCAACTGAATTCTAAAGCCCCGGAGAGGGAATCTTCTCTCCAAGAAGGACCACACCCTTTTCACACCACCTCGGATACATACTGAAGGGTCAAAACAGCAAGGTTATAATCCACTCATAAAGAGTCCTTCCCCAGCCATCCACAAACCAGAGATAACACAAAACAAAGAGAAAGGGGGAAATAAATCTGTTTTTCTTTTTTCACATTTGAAAGAGAAGGAAGAAAAAAGAACTTATTTCTGGGCCTCTGAGTCCAACATAACCATGGGTGAGGGTGGATCTGTTTTGCTCTTGCTACTCCGACCTTTTTTCTTTTTTCAGTTTACAAAACGAATTACTGTCACTTTTAAACATCGTGGAACAGGAAGTGGGAGTGCACGATTCGACACTTTTCTAGCATTCTTGAACTAATTCACAAATGCAAGAAAATCAAAGGAAAAATGGGGATGGGATGGCTGAGGAATGAGGCATGTAGGTAGTCTGGTGTTAAAAGCGAACGCAGGAAGATGTGCACTGGGGAGGGGCACCCCATCCTGTTTCCGTGCTCTGAGGGTCGTTTTAAAAGTTTTCTTTTTTATTATAAACACTATTAAATTCAGACTGCTTTTTTTGGTTTTTTTCTTTATCTGAATATACAAGAACATTCATTATCAAATGTTCGCCATCAATACTACAAAGAACGGACACAAGTTGCAAGAAACAATGGAAAATGTTAATAAAGCTGGAGGATCATGGAGTCTTTTTTTGTGTTTTGTTTCATTTTGTCTCTTTTTTTAAAGTTTTTTTTTTTTTTTTTAATTTGAGTTTCTGTAGTTTCATCTTTTTTTGGTATCGAAGTCAGGTTTTTTTTCTGGGCAGAAAAATACAACTTGGAAGGGGGTTGTGGGGTGGGGAGACATGTCAGAAAAGGCGACCAACAAATAGAAGCCCGCCAGCCGGAGAAGGGAACGCGCCGGCAGGCAGAGCTGAGCCTGCGGGCAGGGAGGTCAGGTTCAGTGTGGGCAAACCCCAGCCCCGGCGGGCGTCCTGGCTCAGGGAGAAGCCCCCTTCCTCACTCCCCTGTCCTGGGGCCCTTTTGGTCTCTGGAGGACAGACCTCCCAACGGCAGGAACGATGGCAGAAGACTTGCTAGGTTTGCTCTTTTCAGCCTCTCTCTGCTCTGCGTGGTGCCCGGCTGGCAGGCGTGCAGGGCGAGGGAGGGGAGGCGGGGGAGCAGAGGAGAGGGTTAGTGCGGCAGGAGATGGGGCGAGCCTGGGGCCATCCCGGAGAGGGGCAGCCTGTTGCACGTGGCTCTGCCTGAATGTGACCCGGCTCAGGCCCGTCTGCTGCCACCCCTAAGGTGACCCTTTCGTGTCTGCCCTCTGCTCAGAGGCCCCTGCAGGCGCTCTGATCACTGTCTACTCCTGTCCTGCCACACAGGAGGTGCTGCCACATCTGGCTGCCTTGGGCAGTGTTGGCTGTTCCCAGCACGCTCCCGCCCCAGGGGCCCGCTTCTGATCCCAGCAACACTGAGCATCTTTCTAAGCTCTTTTGGTCTTTCTAAGCTCCGCAGCCACATTTCCTGCCCTCTTGCAACACAGCTGCTTCTCCCTGTTGCTTGGGCATGTCCTTCTGTCTCCCCTCCCTCCACGCAGCAAATGCACACCAGCGCCTGGCAGAGTCTCCAAGACTGTGCTTGCCCCTGGCAGACACAGCCCTTTCCCCGAGCAGGTCCATGGGGAACTGAGCAATTACTCCCGAGGCCAGCTGGGCCCACATACCACCACAGGGGAACCTGGACCTGTTTTGGGAAGCTTTCCTCCACTCAGAGAAAACAAAACCAACCAAAACAAAGCCAGAAAACCAGCACGGTGCAGGGAGATGGAGCAAGCACGGGATCATAGCACCTGTCTCGGTTCCTCTCTGAACCCTCAGGCTACCCCCCACTCAAAAGGCTCAGCGAGCCTCGTGGGCAGCCGGGCAGTCCCTCTTCATCAAAAATGAGGCAGCTCGAACCTCCCATTCAAGCAACAGGGCTGGCTATCAACACATCCCAAAACACAGCAGCCGTGGGTGTGGACGCGGTTCTCAGCTCTTCCCAGGGAACGGAAAAGCCTGATGACAAGTGCCCGGCCTCTCGCCGTGACCTCACCTCCAATCCGCAGTCTCCAGCCAGCTCTCCCCTCGGGCACGAGGGCAGGAGTCCGGCTGTGCCCTCACGCTGCCTGACTATCACTGCAGCATCCCCAACAGAAACACCCAGAGAACTAAGTGAGGCTTGAGCCGAGGCAGGAAGGGCGGCGTGCCTGAAGCGGGCGGGAGCCGGCGGCCGGGCTCCTTCTTGTCAGGAGCTCCTACACGCTGTCACACACCGGCCGCGTCACGGCTGCTAACTCCCTCTCTCCACTCATGCAGCATAAAGCAACAAGGGCTGACATGGACATCTAGGTGGGAGGGGAAGGACGTCAGGGACAAGCACGTGAGGTCACGCACGTGCAACCACACATGTGTGTGTCTGTGAGACACAGCCCCCCCACCCAGCCCCGACGAGCTTCCACTCTGCAAGTTCTGAACAACGTCTGCTGAGAGGCAACCAGAGGGCTCCAGGGGAGGAGGACCCAGCCCTCTTCCTCCTCCTGACCTCCTTCCTTTCTGGGAATTCACCCGGCCTTAGGGAGCAAATCCTGGAAGCTGGTGGGGGAACCTGAGCCCCTGCCTATGGGGGGTGAGCAGGTGGGAAGCAGGAGGTGGGGGGAGGAAGGAGTGTGGCATAGTCCTGCTTAGAGGTAGAGTCAAAGAGAAACAGGGGTAGTGGGTGCCTGTGAATGGGGCTCCGAGAGGGCCACTCGGCTCCCCAAACCAGCAGTACGGAAGCCGTACAAACACCTTTATTATTTTCTTCGCAGTGTTTTTCTTTTCCTTTCCTCTTTAAGATTCTCTAATTGTTGAAAATCTCCTCTGGGGATACTGTGGAAGGTGGGGGACCCAAGGAACCTAAGGCAGGGAAACGGGGGTTGCTGTGTGTCGGGACACGCACCGGATACCAGGCTGGCTGGGAGGCAGGAGAGGGTGGCTTCTACCCAGAAAAAAAGGGAGGGGGAGAGTATAAAGAAGTGTCCAGATTGGCTGAGAGCATCCCCAAGGAGAGACAGACTCTTAGCGTGTCTGCTGATTGCTTCCACCCCGTTGGACTGCGGCAGCCACTGGCCCGGCCCAACGGGGCGCACGGTCAGCCGGGATGTGGTGCTGGCGGATCAGTTAGAGGTATCGGAGTGAACACTGCCAGGGCCTTCTGTGGGGAAGTGACGGATGAAGGGGTGGTGGCGCCCTGCCAGCCTCCGTTAGCCTGCAAGGAAGAGCGAGAGAGATGGTCAGAGCAGGGTTGGGGGGGACCACCCACCAAGGGCTGGCACCCACTGCAGAGGACCCACACCCCTGCCCCCGAGGTGAGCTGGGGTCCTCTCGGTAAGGCAGGCAGGTTAGGGAGGTAACAAAAGAGTGAGAAACGTCCCAATGTCAGTCAGCTCTGGGCTGACCCAGCCCTCCAACACAGTCCACTGGGTCACTGGCTCCAAAGTCTAGAAACAGATTGTCAATGGTCCCTAGGGACTTTCCACCCCTCCTGCATGTACCAACTCAAGAGCCCCCAAGAATCTCTGTGCAACAACCTGGACCTCCGCCCCAACAAGTCCCAAGAACCTCCAAGAACCAATTAATACCCACAAAAGTTCTCAGAATAGCTACAGACCAATCAGGATCTGCCAATTACCTACCCCCAAGAGACCCTGAGAACCTCTGTGGACCAATCAGTACCTGCCAAAAGCCCCTGCCCCAATCTCCATGGACCAATCAGCATCCATCAAGGTTTCTGAGAACCTTCACAGACCAACCAGGACCCACCGAAAGTTCTTCACAAATCAATCAGTGATCAACAATCTGCAGGCCCAGATCAGGACCCGCTAAGAGTCCCGGAGGGCTGCAGCACCTTGAGGAGGTTTTCCCCACGGCCCTCAGACTATGATGAAAAGGCCCAGAGACTCCGCGCTGACTCTCAGGTCCCTCTTTGCTCCAACCTCAGACTGTGTGGATATTTTCAAACTCTTGCTCCTCTTGACTTTCTACCTGGCGTCTCCCACTCAGTTCCCACTCAGTTCGGGCAGGGAAGCAGGTAGTGATGATAGAAGCGGCCTTGGACCCAGGTTCCTCATGCCGGCACCAGGATGCCTGCACAAAGCCCCCCATCACCCTCTCCTTTCCCCACCCAGAAACACCCTCAGGTGCTGGGGTGGGTGGCAGCTGGCCTAGGCCCTGTCTGTGCTGACCCCCAGGGCCCCCAGCTCTGCAGACAGAATCGTGCCCTAGTGTGACTGATTGTCACCATTTAGTGCAGGGACACCAGAGATTGAGCATTAACCTGGCCAGGGCTGGGGGTGCTACTTTTGGGGGGTGGAGGTGAGGGGGTCTTTGGAACCACTTCGTGGTGCTCAGGGGGCAACTCCTCGCTCTCTGCTTGAGTCACTCAGTGTTGGGGGGAGGAAGGGAGGACATGGGGACCAGACTATTGGAGGTCTCCTGCGCCTGATTAAACCAGGGTTGGCCATGTGCAAACCAGCAGCCTTCCCGGTTCTCTTCAACGCTTTCTACCAGTGAGCGGGAACCGCCTGCGGCTGAGCCCAGCACCTTTCCAGAAAGCTCAACCTGGTCCCCGAGTCAGCTTTTCTCAACTGGGGTCCCCGTGGGTACCGGGATATTCCCAAGAAGACCACAGGTAAATATCACACCAAGGCCGAGCGTGAGGTCAGGCCTAGGGGGTCAAGTGTAGGGGAGTGCAGGACACAAGGTCAGAAGGCCGCCACAACCACGACTGCTGAGTCAGTGGGCGCTTGGCTCTGGGTCTGTCTGGATGGAGCAATCCTGGGTGGCACCTGGGCAAAGGGCTTCTCCTCCCTTCTGCCCCTATCACTCCGCTTTCTGCTGCCTATCTCTGGGTCCTCATGGCTCGTCCCCTCTAGACACAGATTTCGGGGCTCATCCGCCGACACGTGGGGACTGGGTGCTGCTTTTCTTCCTCCGGCACCCCAACCTCCCCCTTAGCATGCACGAGTCCTTGCACCTGGGAAGGGGTGTGACAGCGGCACCCATAGGGGCTCCCTGGGGCTCATGAGACCGGGCTCGACACTGAATTCCATCCGCTGATGCTCAAGCCAGGAACAGGCGCCCACTGGAAGGGCACCGAGGAGCGGTCATGGGAGGGGGAGGGCAGAGCCAAGGCTGCCGCGAGCAAGGTCGGAACCTCCATGCTCCCAGGGCGCGAACTCAGGGTATTCTGAGACAACCTTCCGGGCCACAGCGAGCGGTAACAGGAAAGGGGAGCGTGTCATGGGAGCTGGGGGTGAGTGACCCGCAGCAAGGTGGGCGGAAATGCCCCCTGGTTTCCCAAGTCAGCACTCGGGCAACTCAGGAACACCTTTCCTCTCCTGTCAGCCCTGGTGCCAACAGGGCGGTTCCGCAGGGAATCCATCACCAGTGGTGACAGCCCGAGCGAGTGTGCTGGCACGGAGAAATTCTTATTTGCAAACCAGGAGTGCGCCAAGGTGTCGCAGAGCGGCTGATGTCAGCACCGTGGCAGTCTCCAGCGGCACCAGGGCCAGATGCTCGCAGCAGAGGCTCAGCGCAGGGTAGGGCACTAGTGTGAGCGCGCGTGCGGTGTCTGCGTGCCTGCGCATACATGGTTGAGTACATGCGTGCATCTGTGTGTGTGCACATGGTTGAGTGCGTGCATGCGTGCATCTGTGCGTGTGTGCACATGGTTGAGTGTGTGCGTGCGTGCATCTGTGCGTGTGTGCACATGGTTGAGTATATGCGTGCATCTGTGCGTGTGTGCACATGGTTGAGTACATGCGTGCATCTGCGCGCGTGCACATGGTTGAGTGCATGCGTGCATCTGCGCCGCGTGTGCACATGGTTGAGTGCGTGCGTGTGTGCATCTGTGCGCGCGGTGCACATGGTTGAGTGCGTGCGTGTGTGCACATGGTTGAGTGCGTGCGTGTGTGCATCTGTGCGCGTGTGCACATGGTTGAGTGCGTGCGTGTGTGCATCTGTGCGCTTGTGCACATGGTTGAGTGCGTGTGTGCATCTGCGCGCATGTGCACATGGTTGAGTGCGTGCGTGCATCTGCGGCGCTTGTGCACATGGTTGAGTACATGTGTGCATCTGTGCGCTTGCACACTTGGTTGTGTGCGCACGAGCTTGCTGACGCTGTGCGTGCTCTGGTACCTGGTCCGCACAGCTACCTGATGCTGCGGGAAGTGAGTTCATGCAGGCACATCAGGCCACCCTCGCCCCACCATGCCGGGTTGTGAGGCGTACAAGCTTTTGTCCACAGTGTGTGACCCTCACCAAGAGATGCAGAGGAGGAGGGGCGCTACTGGAAGAAGGCCTTCCCAGGGCCCAAATGTGGCCGAAATACCCAAAGCCCCCAGACACATCACACCATTAAGCAGTGATGCCTGTCTGTCTGTCCATCTCTGCCTCTCAGTCCATCCACCCATTCGTCCATCTACGCAAACACACCCATCTATGTATTCGCCCAACACCTTCATCCATGCAGTGCTCTGCCTCCTCACTTACCAGCCCACCCACCCACTGGATCACCCACACGCATGTGCGTAGTCACGCACTACCCACTGACCTCACTGCTACTCCCCAATTCAGTGCTTAGGGGCCAATCTTCAGCCACAGGCCAGAGACCCCCAGGTCAGCCACATGTCAGACCTGTGGCTCACCCCAGGAAGCATCTACCCTTCCCACCATACACCCTTGGCTATCTTCCCAGAGGGCACCAACTAGCTGCTCCTCTGTGCCCGGAGCTGTGTGGGCTCCTCAAGAGCCTCCCAGCTACCTGCACTCAGGTTTGTTAGGTGGCCCCAGGCCCACAAAATAGTTCCCATGAGGTTCCAGAGTCACGGTCCTCCCAGAGTCCAACTCATTAGATTCTAATGAGCTCCTCCATCCTCTGTGGTGGTTTAGGGCTGGGGATGGGTGCCCTCAGGGCTCCCCACAGTCTAGTTTCAGCCATGTGCAAGGCCATGTCCTCCCGGCTCTATTGCTCTCTGGCCTTTCTTCTTGGCAGGACGGTTGGGGCCATCCAAGGCTGTGCTCAGCTTCCACCTGGCTCTGAGCTGACTCCTTTGATCTTGAATATTTCTTAGGTGTGCCTGAGGTTTACTGACTCCAGCCCACATGCTCGCACGATCGTGGTGTACACACACGACACTGAAATGTCACTGGGGAGCTCGAACCCAAGTGCCAGGCAGCTACGCCAGTGACTGGGGGTTCATGAGAGCCGCAAATGACATACACGGGGAAGAGAGAGAGAAAGACGGGAGGGACAGAGAGGGAGAGAGAGAGAGGGAGAGGGAGAGGGAGAGAGAGAGAAAGAGAGAAAGAGAGAGAGAGAGGGAGTGAGAGGGACAGAGAGAGAGGGAGAGAGGGAGAGAGAGGGAGAGAGAGGGAGAGAGAGAGACACGGAGCCAAGCTCACACCTCCTAGACTGGCATGTCAAGCGCACCCAGGACATTAATAGCAGTGTGCGTGCTGCCACAGAGACAGACCCACAAAGACCGAGCTGGCAGGCTCTCATCTGGGATCTGCCTCCGGGGCGGCCTGGGCTCTCATCACAGAAGCCCTCACGGCCCTTCCCAGAGTGACGCACCGAGTCTATTTCAGAACCTAATTGCAATGTCCCCCGGATGGGCAGGTGCCTGCTGGGGGCCGTGGAGTATGCAGGGACATTGCAGCCCGCAGAAAGGCAGTTGTTGGAGGGGAGCGGGCGAAGGGTGGGGTGGGGTACACAGAGGATCTGAAGGAGACAGTGCTCCAAGACAGCTGCCTCAAGGACACAGGACCTATCGCTCTGAGGAGACTGATCCTTTATTGACCTGATCCAATGAGGGCAAAGCCCTGTATTATGAGCTCCTGTGATGCCTTACTTGGGGTGTTCTGGGGTGCTAGGGCAGACACCTCCCCCCTCTCCAACTAGGGGCTGTTGGGCCAGACAGGCAGTACAGGGGTCTAACATGTGCACCTGCCTTGCACATGGCAACCCCAGACCGATTCCTGGCATTGCAAGGCTCCCCCAGCATGGCCAGGAGTGAGCTCCCCGCTGGTTTGCTCTGCCAGGTGGGTCCAGTCCGGGGCCGCTGTTCTGGCCTCTGCACCATAACCCTGGCCTTGCCTTTCCTTTGCAATCCTTCCTCAAACCCCCCACCTCAAACCTCCCGGCTTCACAGAGGACTCCTGAGGCCGAAGTGGCCAACCTGCTCCCAGGAGACAGGCCCGAGACGCTGAGACCAGAGCTCAGGGAATGTGCTGCTGACAGACCAACGGGAACCGGGGAGGAGACAGGAGCTACGACTCGGAGGGACGTTGTGTCTCCTCACTGCAACCATGAAGCCAGGCGGGCTCAGCTCACCCCCTGCCTGCTTTCCCCTGCAGGGTTCAGGGCAACTCGGGCAAGCATGGGGTGACGCAGACAGAACCTGTGCCTGCAAGGGGTCCCTGACCCACACATCGGGGGTTCCATCAGGACACAGTACCCTCGAAGTCCTACTGTGTTGCCTGAATTTATTTTTCTGATCAGCTAGAAACAGATGAAGCTAATTCAGCTCAGAACTAATGTTCTTCTTCAAAGCAGCACCAGAAACACTTTGTTTTCTTCTGAGAACTGCTCTCACATGGAAGAGCCTTCTGCAGACACAGATGGATGGAGACTAAGAGGTTCAAGCTGCAGGGGTGCTTGGCCGAGGGCTGGGGATACTGCTGGGTAGGACTGAGAAATTCATGGGGCCGCAGACACAGGCCAGTGGGCAGGTGCTTGCCTTGCATGTGGCTGGCCCAGGTTCAATCCCTAGAACCCCATAGGGATCCATCTGTGTTCAGGGCTCATAGGGTGCTCTGAGCAGAGCCAGGAGTAAGTCCTGAGCATTGCCGGGTGTGTCCCCCAAACAAAACAAAAAGGAGGAAAGAAAGAAAGAAAGAGAGAGAGAGAGAGAGAGAGAGAGAGAGAGAGAGAGAAAGAGAGAGAAAGGAAGGATGAAGGAAGGAAGGAAGGAAGAAAAAAGAAAGAAAATAACAAAGAAAGAAGGAAAGGAAGAAGCAGGCCAGCCAGGCAGGCAGGTGGGAGTCACGCTTTTCAACTGTTCCCACAATGGACTAATGCACATGGAAAGAGCCCAGTACCCAAGCAGTCAGGGTCACCAGTGGGAATAAAAATGAAGTAATGAGAGCAGAGCCAGGAGTAACCCCTGAGCCTCCGCCAGGTGTGACCCAAAAAGAAAAAAAGAAGTAATGAGGTGCTGCTTTCCAGTATGGTTAAAGTGTGGCGGCAGTGGACAGAGACGGGGGACGGTCCCTGCTTTGGTCGCGGCAGGAAGAGCTGGAAGACCAGGGGAGAAACTGGCCTATGCCACGAAGGCGTGTCAGAGTCGTCCATGTGCTTGGCATGACTTTGCTTCTAGAGTCACATCTCATGATGCCTGGGGGATGCTCCCAGGGTGCCCAGTGGTGACCTGGGGGAAATCTGGGGTGTCAGAAATTGACCCAGGCAGCTCCAACCCTCTGAGACTTTCACCAGCTCCAGACGTCTTTGACTCCACAACTTCAATTCTATGCTATTTGTTGAGGGAAATAACAGACAAGAGGGAGTGAATTTCTATTTACCACCATGATGTTAATAATAGCAAAAAAAAAAAAAAAAAAGAAAGAAAGAAAAGAAAAACAAGCTTAAATGCTGCACAGTAGATATTGATTAAATAAATTACGGCCTTTCCTCACAACAGGTCCCAGTGTCGTGATTAGAGCTGTGTCTGAGAAGAATGTTTAATGATATGGAAAATATTCATCATATATTTTTAGTCAAATGAGTAGGCCACAAAATGCTATGTTCCATGGGGCTGTAACTGGTCTACACCCACACGGAACAGGCTCAGATGCTGGATGTGAGAAAGCCACGCGGAAAGGGGGCCACAGAGCTGCAAGGCTGGGCTCAGTTCACGCAGGCCTGCACGGCCTGGGCTGAGGGAGCCAGGGAGGACCCGAACGTCTGGCTTCCTGACTCCCTGTGTGCACTGACCTTGGAAAGAGACTTTCCAACTAGCTGCTCTTCCCTTGACACAAGATCCCGGACTGAAGAGACGGGCAGAGCCTCACAGCTATCAGCATCGGTGCGTAGCATGGGAAGCAGCTAACAGGCACATGGGACTGGTTTTGGTCACGCCTGGCAGTGCTCCGGGGCTTTCTCCTGGCTCTGTGCTCATTCCTGAAGGGTTCGGGGCACCTATGGGGGTTCTGGGACTCAAACCTGGTTGGCCACATGCAAGGCAAATGTACGTCACCCCAGCCCCAGCACAGAAGCTCTTAACTTCCCTGCCGGAACACCCAGCACCATAGCCCAGGAGTAAGAGACACGGAGAAGACAGCTGCCTGCAGCAGTGAGGGAGTGAGAGAATGAGTGAAGGGATGAATCAGTGAGTGAGTAGGTGAAGAAGTGAATGAATGACTAAGCGTGAAGGAAGAGGAAGAGGGAAGTGTCAGATCCAGAGAATGAGTGGCTGAGTCAGTGCGTAACAGTTAATCCAGGTCACTCCCTCGGAGCCGACCCTTGCCCCCAGTGCGGTGAAGGCTGGAGAGCCTGGAAACCACTCCGCACTAGAAAGATCCAAACTCAAGGGAGTGAAGGAGTACCAGAGGTCCGGAGCAGCACGTAGCCTGTACTTTTCCGCCATCTACACGAGGGTCAGCACGGCTTGACTGGCCTAGGAGACAGACTGGCACCAAAGAGCAGGTCGTAAGAAATCAAGGGGTAAGGAAGAAAAATGCAACTGTCTTGTGGGACAGCTGCTCTCAGGATCACAGAGACTCAAGAACTGACGCCGGGTGGTGTTCGGGCCAGCCGGCCGGTTAACAGAAGCAATCCTCTCTGGTTGCCTCTACACCCCTGTGGGAGGGTCTCAGCAGGAGGGGCACTCACTGGGGTCCTTTGGGGTCAGATGCAGACAAGGACCCACATAAGAAGTTTCCTGCCTCCCCACCCCCCAGGTACCACCTGAGCATGAGCTGTAGGTGTTAATTCAGAGCCGAGGCAGGCAGAGGGCTCTGATGAGGCCGAGGTTGCCACGGCCACGGGTGCTCGGGGACTTGAGCCACAAGGGCCAGTCTCTAGGGCCAGTCTCTCACTAGCGTCCGGCACAGCGTATCCAGGGCCTCTGGACCAGAGAGTAAGAACCAGCCAGGTATGGGCCAACCGAAGAAACCACTACAGGGGATCTCTCAAGTCTATTCATGGTTTCATTTGAAGGGGTTGCCTGGTTACTTTGCAAAAGATGACCTGGAATGAAATGAGAGCGACCCAGCTGCTCGTGCGGGGAGAATGTCCCTAAGTGCCCATTATTAACACCCTTCTCAAGGGTCACGCCAGCGCTTCACTCCCGTCCATCTCAGGTTTTCACGGATCCTTCACTCACTGCTTCAGGCCACATCCTTCTCCGATGACTCACTCCGCTCTTTAATCTTAGCACACTGAGACCAGTTATTGGTTTGAGTTGTGGTTCCTTTGCCTGTCTCAGGGTCTCTGAAGACAGAACTTGTACGTGGACACGAGGTACGGCCACTTCCATATCTCAGCTGACCTTTACTTCTCCATATTTCAAGATATTTTCCTCATTCCTGCTTTTTCCTTCCATCCACTGCCCAGAGGCCAGCAAGTAGCACAGCAGGGGAGGGCGCTGGCCTTGCACAGGACTGACCTGGGTTTGACTCCTAGCACCCTAGAGCCAGGAGTTAGTCCTGAGAACTGCCGGATGTGTCCCCAAAACAAAACAACAACAGGTGACGCTTTCCTGTTCCCGATGCCCGGATCCTCGGGCTCTCGGTGTGAGTGGGTTTACTGGGTGCACACACCCTGAAGCCTGGCTGTTCCCCCACCTCTGATGCACCCCTTTACTTCCAGAAAATGTGGTGGGGATCCATCTATGTCCCCAGAGGACGCACCCCATGACAACACTGTCCGCACCCTGAAATCCCACAGACCAAAACCCTAGCCCAGAACTGTCTGCTCCCTCTCCCACCCTGGATCCCCAGACATGAGATGCTGGCGTGCGTGAGGGTGGGGGTGCAGTGGCCAGTGACACCAGCGTCCCTGTGTCAGGTAGCCCTTGCGGTATGGGGGGGTATCTACGTGGCCTGCACACAGACCAGAGGGCCTGGCCCACGCACGGCACATGCTGGCCATGCTTGGTCTGGCACAATACCAGGGGCCCAGACTTGGTGGGAGCTAAACCAGACAGTGTTTGAGAGAGTGGCCAGGCAGGGGGCAGGCAGGGAGGCCCTGAAGGTGGCCAGGAGCCCTCGAGCAGTTGTTTGCTTTAACTTCTCTCCCTCGGTCTTCGTATCTCCTGCTTCACTCTCTTCCTCTCCCCTGGGCAGCCAGAATCTCTCTCTCTCTCTCTCTCTCTCTCTCTCTCTCTCTCTCTCTCTGTCTCTCTCTGTCTCTCTCTCTGTCTCTGTCTCTCTCTCTCTCTCTCTCTCTCTGTCTCTCTCTGTGTCTCTCTCTCTGTCTCTGTCTCTGTCTCTCTCTCTCTCTCTCTCTCTCTCTCTCTCTCTCTCTCCCCGCCACCAACTAAAAAATACATCCCTCTCAACATGCTGGCTCTAGCAGGTGGCACAGCTGAAGGCTGATTCACCCTGCATATTAAAGACCCCAGTAGAAAAAAACACAGTTTACAGGGGAAAAAGACCTTCCCGAGAGTACAGGAGCCTTGCCCGGGTGTTTCAAGTCTTAACTCTGGTGGCCTGTCAAAGCGATCTGACCAGACAGAACCAAGAGGCTGCACGAGGCCCCCAAAGGCGCAGCGACCCCCAAGTGCTCAGGGCTCAGGGCAGCCAGTGCGGCCCCGTGCCGGAGGCGAGCCCGACTCCCGTGGGAGCACAGGATCAGTGCAGTGTGCTCGGACTCAGACCCCACTGGTCCACCCAGACCCGGAGGCAAAGTCTTCCCTGGAAGTTCTTTATCATCTCAAGTGAGAGCCTACAAATGCACGGTGCAGTGTTGGCCCCACCCGAGCCCCACTCCGCACATCCCTCTCTGCCGGGACTGGGACGAGCAATCTGGCAACAGCCCAGGCACAGGGTCCGAGTCCCTGCTCTCCAGAAATCATTCCAGAATGTACACCTGATCACAGACGGCTTAGCGGAGCTCCATGTCCCTGGAATTTGGAATGGGTCACCCAAGGGCGGTCGTTCCTGTTTCAGGAGCTCTGGGCTGGAGGGCAGAAAAGATCCTAGAACACAGGACTTGTGCGATACTCTCCGAGAGCGAGTCGGGGTGGGGCATTCACCAGGGTTCACGGAACCCCCAGACAGCAAGGCCCTTCTCGAGAAACTGTGGCCAGGAGAGCCCTATCAGGGTCCTGGACATGAGTGTCCCCATGGTGGGCGACTCAGATGTCTTTGCCCCCTGGTTTGGGCCTTCTGATGAATCCAATCTCCCCAGAGGCCACCGTGTCTAAAACAATAAGCACCCCAAGTCCCCACTACAGCTCAAGAACCTCCTTCGAGCCAGAGGCTTCTGATAAAGCGCCAGCAGCCCACGATGTCCAGTCTGGGACAGGCTGGGGCCAGTGCAGAGCAGGCCTCCGGCT
The DNA here is from genome assembly GCA_021461705.1 of Cryptotis parvus. Classification (NCBI taxonomy): domain Eukaryota; kingdom Metazoa; phylum Chordata; class Mammalia; order Eulipotyphla; family Soricidae; genus Cryptotis; species Cryptotis parvus. Next base: position 211,503 of record JAJIBD010001514.1, on the reverse strand, counting down.
CCTCCTGCAGCACAGATGGGTCCTGCTCCTGTCCCTCTGGACCCGGCTCTGCCCCTCTGCTTCCCTCTCCCCTTCCCCTTTCTCTGCCCCTCTCCCTTCCCTCCCTCTGCCCCTCTCCCCTTCCCTCCCTCTGCCCCTCTCCCCTTCCCCTCCCTCTGCCCCTCTCCCCTTCCCTCTCTCTGCCCCTCTCCCTTCCCTCCCTCTGCCCCTCTCCCCTTCCCTCCCTCTGCCCCTCTCCTTCCTTCCTCTCTGCCCCTCTCCCCTTCCCTCCCTCTGCCCCTCTCTCCTTCCCTCCCTCTGCCCCTCTCCCCTTCCCTCCCTCTGCCCCTCTGCCCTTCCCTCTCTCTGCCCCTCTCCCCTTCCCTCTCTCTGCCCCTCTCCCCTTCCCTCTCTCTGCCCCTCTGCCCTTCCCTCTCTCTGCCCCTCTCCCTTCCCCTCTCTCTGCCCCTCTCCCCTTCCCTCTCTCTGCCCCTCTCCCCTTCCCTCCCTCTGCCCCTCTCCCCTTCCCTCTCTCTGCCCCTCTGCCCTTCCCTCTCTCTGCCCCTCTCCCTTCCCTCTCTCTGCCCCTCTCCCCTTCCCTCCCTCTGCCCCTCTCCCCTTCCCTCTCTGCCCCTCTCCCCTTCCCTCTCTCTGCCCCCTCCCCTTCCCTCTCTCTGCCCTCTCCCTTCCCTCTCTCTGCCCCTCTCCCCTTCCCTCTCTCTGCCCCTCTCCCCTTCCCTCCCTCTGCCCCTCTCCCCTTCCCTCCCTCTGCCCCTCTCCCCTTCCCTCTCTCTGCCCCTCTCCCCTTCCCTCTCTCTGCCCCTCTCCCTTCCCTCTCTCTGCTCCTCTCCTCTTCCCTCTTTCCTATTCTGTCCTTGTTTGTCTCTCAACAGAAATAAACCAGAGCAAACCCATATCCCCACTGCCATGGTTCCTGGGCAGACTAGAGCCCACAGTCCTCCTGGAGTCTTGGGGGTCACCAATGCAGACCCCACACCTGAACATCCCCCTCCATCCCCCGCCCCTATAGGCTGTCACTACTGCTGAGAGCCAAGGATTGATCTGAAAAATCAAGTCGGCTTCTTGTCCCAAATCCACACCGGCTCCCCGCATCTGTCTGATCGATTTTGCTCTGCACGACACGGCCTGTCGCTATGAATTTTCATGCTCATTGGGAGCCGCCGGCAAACACCCCAGCGTGGGGGAGGCAGCCAGAGCCCCCCACCCCAACATCCCAGCCACCGCATTCCAGCTCCAAAACAGCTCACTGGCCCCCAACAGCTGGGGATAGGTGGCTGTGTGAATGTGAGTGTGAGCTTGTGAGTGTGTATGTGTGAGTCTGTGGCTGTGTGGATCTGTGTGTTTGAGTGTGTGTGTGTTTGAGAGTCTGAATAAGTGTATAAATGTTTCAGTGTGTAAAAGTATGTACGGTGCATGTGTGCAAGAGTGTATCATGTATGTGTTTGTGTGTACATGTATGTTTGTGCCCGAAGTTACTATGTATATATGTTGTATGTCTATAAGTGTTCTGTGTATATGTGTTGTGTGTCTGGGTGTACTGTGTATGTTTGTGTGTCTATGAGTGTACTGTGTATACGTGTTGTGTGAGTGTACTGCATATACGTGTTGTGTGTTTGTACAGTTGTGTGTCTGAGTGTACTGTGTGTATGTGTTGTGTGTCTGAGTGCTATGCACATGTGCATATGTGTGTGTACATGCATGTCTGCATATGTGCGTGTGTGCCCTGGATCTTGGCCATCGTCTCTCCTTCCCGGGCGACACATCCTATCCCTGCTGCACCGGACGTCTGTCACCTACTCCACAGCTCCTGGGGGTGGGAGCGCATGGCCACAGGGGCAGGCACCGTGGTCCGGTCTGCTGGCCCAACGCTCTATCCTGGATGGTGGATGGGGGAGCCATGTGTGGGCACGGGCGTTTTCTTACACTGAGGCCCTGCGGGCTGTACATCTGGCTGGCGGCAAGTCCGTCACTGTAGCCTCCTGTCTGGCTGATAACATGGCGAAGAGTATCCACCTGGGAGGCGAACAAGAGAGGGCGTTAGTTGGGCAACAGGCACAGGCCTCCATTGGATGGAGAGAGGCACACGGGGGCACCTGCAGGCCCAGAGTGACCAGGCGGGGCTGGTGCCCAGCTGCCCCGTACTGCCAGGGCAGCTCCTTGCCCAACCAGCTCTGTGCAGGTGTGGGCTAGATCACGCCAGAGTTCGGGGCTGAATCTGCTCCATGTACCAGCCACATCCAGAGAGGGCTGGACAGACGGACAAGAACGAGGTTCATCCCTGGGTCCCACCAGCTGCCCACAGAGTCTGCCCTGAGCTTCACGTTGGACGGAGATGGTGCCCGAGGTGCCCAGATGGCACTGAAGGGTGGAGATGTGGGCTATTTCCCCATGAGGGTCCGAGTCCCATCCCCAACACGGGAAGGCATGTTCCAATAGCCCAGCGGGCACTGACGGGGCTCAAAGGAGACTCTGGACCGAGCCTCGGCCGCCTCCCCCATCCAGTGTTTCTGCTTCTCCAGACCAAGGACTGGCCACCTCCTGTCCAGTGCTCCCCGCCTCCTCATCCAGTGCTCCCTGCTTCTCTAGCTGAGACCAAGCATGGAGCACTCTGTAGTGAGCCTGGGATCTGAGAAGCAGAAGGGGGCACTGCCTCCCTGGCCTTCTGTGAGTCAAGACAGGCTGACAGACCCTGTCCCCCTCACCTCTACCCCATCCTGCGACAAGACAAGCAGAGCTGAATGCGGCCATTTACCAAGGGTGGCCCACGAGAGGGCGTCTGGGTTTCAGCTAGGTGGCTGGTAAGGGTCTCTCAACTTTCCCTCTTCTCTCTCTCCCCCGCTCTCTCTCCCTCACTCTACTCTCTCCTTCGCCCGCTCTCTCCCCGGCACTGCCAGCGGCTCTCAGGCTGGAATCAGTGCATTCCCGGGCAGCACGGCGGCCGGGCCCTACCTGTGATTGTACGTTGGCTCCGACCTGGGCCCCTTGGTAAGAGTCCCCATTGAGGGACTGCACGCTCATGAACAAGTCTCCAGAGTTTGACATGTTAAAAGAACTGGAAGAACCTGGAAAGGAAAGAGTGAGGTGCCTGAGTCAGAGAGAGAGGGGGGGTCCCGCCCCAGACTCACAGCCAAGACGAAGAAGGACATGCAGAGCGGCCCCACCCCAGCCACCAGAGAGCACCGCCAGGCCCCATCTGGTTAGTAGCATGGAGGCCGTGGGAGCAGCGGGGTCATTCCTGTTTGGGGTCAGTGAAACCGCTTCCTTCCTTTGTGGCCGTGGCCGCAGGGGCGAGTTCCCAGGGCACCAGCCAGGTGGGCGACTGGGGGGTCTAGTTGAGGAGCTGCTCTCTGCCCACCAGCTCTGTCTTTCTCGCCTGCAGCCTTCTGGGCTGATCAGACTGCCCTGCGGCTGCTTGGCCACATGCTGAGGCCCAAGAGCCGCCTGGATCCAGAGGAAAGTGCAGCCGCTGTTCTCAGCCTCTGGGAAGAAGTAACGCTATCCCATGGGGGCTGCTGCCACCCTGGAGGGCCTCGAGGACCCTGCATTGGTGTGGGTGACTGACTTTCCCTTGCTGCAGTGGACGAGACAGCAGAAGGGTCGGGGCCGCAAGCATGCGCGGGGGGCACGGAACGCTACCAGGCACGGCACGTGGGGACAGCAAGCAAAGTGGTTAGCGTGGGGCCGGCCCGCAGGAACACGGTGCCTTCTCCCTCTCTGGGGCTGTTAGCCTACAGGGCCACCCCGACCTCCGCACAGAAGCCCCCGCCCCATTCCGAGCGATGTGCAGCACAAGGTGTGAGGACAGAAGCACAGGAGGGGGTTAAACTGGCGTGCACTGGAGAAGGGGCTCGGGGCCCAGGTCAGCCCTGCCCCACGCTCCTGCTCTAGCTGGGGAGCCCCCAGCCTGCCTCACACTCACCCTCGTCTCCACCCTGGCCTTGTGCCACCCCCCGGGCTCACCAAACCCCAGTCTGTGCACCAGCAAGGTGGGCGCCCTGAAGGGAGACCCCGTGCCCTCCTGCAGGCTGCCCCTAGCTCTGCCTGGGCTGTTCCCAGCCTAGCGCTGCCGAACGGGCTGCTCAGGTCTTTGCCCCGCACGCTCTGCCCTCTACTGGCGGGTGTCTGTGTGTGCGGAGACGCTGACACCGCAGCGCCACGGCCCCTCCAGTCAAGGACACAGGAAACTTCCTGCCTTGGAGGCAATGCTGTTTCCTACCCGACCCTCCTCTCCAACTGTGTGGGGAGGCACAGCCTGGGCCGGCTCCCAAGGCCCCAGGTTCTACCTCACTGCCTCTGGGGCCTGGCTTCCAGTGGCATAAGGGGAGTAATAAAGCACAACAGGGCACCGGTGGGCAGAGGGCGTTGGAATCTAGGGCGAAAGCGCCCAGTGCCCCGACTGGCCGCTCCTGTGGATGCACGTTTTTTCCTTTACGCTGGGATTCCGCTGGAAATCCAGGGGCTCCGTGCCTGCTCCAAAGACCCTCAAATAAACACTCCCTCCGTGAAGGGCTTCGCATGGGGGGCGACGGAGCGCCTCGCCAAGGCCCTGATAGCAGCCACCCTGCAGGCCTGTGCACACGGTGCCAAGGACACGACACTTTGGTTTTTGCTTTTTGGCTCACACCCGGCAATGCTCAGGGGGTTACTCCTGGCTCTGCACTCAGGAATTACTCCTGGCGGTGCTCCGGGGACCATATGGGATGCCCGGTATCAAACCCAGGCCGGCACTGGCCGGCCACGTGCAAGGCAAACGCCCTACCCGCTGGGCTATCGCTCCCGCCCCCTTTCTTTAAATCTATGTGCACAGGCGTAGTGTATATATGTCAGTGTAATGTATGCGGAGATAAATATGTGCATATCAATGTGCGTGGGCACACATGTGGTGGGCTGGGGGCCGTAACTGCAGGAAGGGGAAGCTGGGAATGCCAAGTCCGGGGCCAACCCTCTGGGGCATACCTGGTAGTGGCCCAGGCTGGTGGGAGGGCATGGCCAGATCAGAAGGCGTGGCCTTGTCAGCAGGCGTGGCCTTGTCAGCAGGCGTGGCCTTGTCAGCAGGCGTGGCCTTGCAGGGGTGTGGCCAAAGCTGGCATGGGGGGGCCAGGGGAAGCTCTACTTCCGGGTTGCCTAAGGTGAGTTGGAGTCTTAATTGCCAGAGACAGGGGACCAACAGAGGAAAAGGTGCTGGCTAGGCCCAGGGGATAGGGGCGGCGCTTAGGGAATCAGACCTGAGACTGATTCCGGGCACCATATGGACCCTGAGCACTGCTGGGGATAGCCCCGAACCCCCTGAGAACATCGGGTTTGGCCCCAGAGACCCCCCAAGCACCACCAGCAGGGCCCTCACTGTAAGCAAACGCTGGATGGCTGAGAACCACTTGTGAGCCCTGAGCACTGTTTAGGAGGACCCCCCACACATATGAGAAACGCTGGCCAGCTCGGGGGTGCTGAATGTGGTGTGGGAAGGAAGCAGCTCTTGGCTTCAGTCTGAGCATTGGGGTTCACCCGATGGGAAGAGGTTTGCTCAGGCACCCTCAACACGGGCTGCACCAACACCCATGTTGCTACGGCACCCACACGGCAGGCCCTACTTTGCAGGGGAGAGGAAACAATACCCCTAGTGACCCCAAGCTGGGGTTCCAGCCACCCTAACTCTAGAACCAGCAGAGGATCTGATCCCGGCTGTAGCTGCTCTTGGCACTTGGAGCTTCTGCACTGCGGAGGCGCCTCCCTGTGTGCGCAATAGGGGAGGGTCAGCTGCTTTCCCGTCTTTAATTAAGGCCCCGGAAACTGTGACCCTCCAAATCCTCCCAGATGTCACCAACAGTCCCAGGGGAAGGAGCGCGTCCTGTAAGAGAGCTGTGCTCATTCTTGCTGGGATGAAAACGATCTGTAGCTTCTGGTGCTTGTAAAGCAAGTGGGGAGGGGGCAACCAGGCCCTAGGTCTTGTCTGCACCAGGCTATCAGCCGGGAGAAAATCTGGAATACGGGAATATCTGGGCGACCTCAGTGCAGACATACGGTATGTGCCACACCAGAGTGCCACGTGGAGATGCCACAGAAGGCTGTGCGGGTCGAGAGCAAGTGTGCATTCACGCCTCACTTAAATCCCGCAACCCAGGGCCTGGCACACCCTGGAATCCATGGTGAGCTCACATAGAACACAGTTACCCAATGTGGGCACTGGGCATTTCTCACTGAACCCAGCACGGGTTTGGGTCAAAGGCAAACTCATGCCACTTTAGACTTTCCCCTTGAAAATGTTTTCAATATTAAAATTCCATGCAATTGCGCACACACACATACCCACAGCAAGCACACACATACCAACATGCACTCACATGTCCATAACACATACACAAACACACAGAGACACGCGCACACACCCTTCAGCACCTCTGCAGAAACTACCCCACATAGGAACTGAGACTTTTACTCCAACAACTTGGGCATACCTGGGGCTCAGCTCACGGCTCCCACAGAATTCCCTTATGCGCCGTGCGGCCCCATGATGTCCAGGCCACCAGCAACATTTCTTATTAGTGGTGAGTCACCCCCGAGTGCTCACAAGACTCTGGGACACTGGGGAATGTTGCCCAAGTGCAAAGCCCAGGATTGGCAGTGAAGGGAGGCCACCTGGAGGGCCCACAGCCATGAGCCCGAGCCACGCCCCTCAGGCCACGGGTGCTGGCTGGAAGGCCAGCAGGGTCCCAACACCGAACACAGGTCCCTCATGAGGGAGCTGGGTCACTGGGGGGGCTGTACTTGCACTGGGTCTGTCTACACTGCCTCACCCCAACATGCAGGAAACTGGGTCTGTCTACACTGCCTCACCCCAACATGCAGGAAACTGGGTCTGTCTACACTGCCTCACCCCAACATGCGGGAAACTGGGTCTGTCTACACTGCCTCACCCCGACATGTGGGAAACTGGGTCTATCTACACTGTATCACCCCGACATGCAGTAAACTGGGTCTGTCTACACTGCCTCACCCCTGCATGTGGGAAACTGGGTCTGTCTACACTGCCTCAACCCCTGCATGTGGGAAACTGGGTTCTATCAACACTGTCTCGCCCACTGCATGTGGGAAACTGGGTTTGTCTACACCATCTAGCTCTCTGCACTGGGGAACTGGATTCTGTTTACACTGTCATCCACTGAATGCTGGGAAACTGGGTTGTGTCTAAACCATCTGGCCCTCTGCATGCTGGGAACTGGATTCTATACTATTTTGCTGAATTTAGAGGTGACTACAAGAGTATGCTACCCGCATGGCAGAGCCTGGCAAGCCTCCCATGTCGTATTTGACATGCCAAATACCAGTAACAATTATAGACCTCATTCCCATGACCTGATGGAATGGATTGAGGCTCTTTATGTTCCTGGAGCAAGCAGGTGCCCTTGGGCTCTACTAGCATGAGACAGGACATATGGAGATGTTACTGGTGCCCGCTCAAGCAAATCGATGATGAACGGGAAGACGGTGACTATTTTGCTCTCTGCATGAGAGCCCCCTGGGAACGGGATGGAGGCAATGGCTGAGAAAGTCCAGCCTCCTTTACCCATGGGTGCACTCAGACAAAAGGCACTAGATGGCACTGCCAGCCCTTGGGAGGATGCCACCGCCAACCCATGCACCTGGGTATGTTCTGGAACAACTCACATAGGCAGAGAGAGTCTGTCTAACACATCGGCATGTTTTGGGGGTCGAAGATGACAGTTATCCCCAGAATTGCTAGGAATGAGCCATTTCACCTGCCGTGACCACACGTGCTTATAGGTGACCACTGACAGCCAGAGCCAGCGAGAGTCTCATGTGCACCCACATTCCAAGTCAACGTGCGTGGTGCCTTACAGGGATGTTACCACCAGCTGAGACCAGACTTAATGAGAACTGCCTCAGATTTCCCCCTCAAAAAAAGGAACGTGCTTCTAAAAAAGCACACAAATATGAAGACAGGGGTGTGAACACACATATGCACATATACACATGTGCACATACATGTATACACACGGACACACATCCACACACTTGTATACATCCACACACATGAACAATACACATGTTCACACATATGCATGTATACACACATATCACACGTGTCCACATGCACACGTGTAAACACACACACAAACACACATGCACACATACACACGTGTCCACGTGCATGCTTGGATACTCACGGTGCATCTTACACACGTGTCCACATGCATGCTTGGATACTCACGGTGCATCTTATAACCAGGGCCTGGGGCTGCACCCAGCATTTCCCCGCTGTGCCAGGGACCCAACTCAGACCCTCACACACGAAGGCACGTGGCCCACCTCTTAGCCTCATCTGAGCTTCCTTTCTGTACCGACTCGAGAAATTCAGATCTGATGGCCGAAGGCAGACTGCCCCTACACCCCAAACATACCAGTCTAAAACCGGGGTACAAGGCAGAGACACGGAAAGAAGCCAGGTACAGGTCTGGAGCACCGGGCATGGAGTGAGCCACTGGTGACCCCCATGACAGCTGGTGCTGGGGAGACCTGCTGGACGTACAGGAAGGAGGAGAAACAGGCAAATGGTGCAGAAAGAACTGCCCTGGCTCTGGGGCCTGCGGCATCCCAGCAGGGTGCTTGCTAGCCTGGATTGATTTCTGACATGAAGGAATGGGCAGGACAAACAGGACCAGGGGTGGCACCTTTACATACAGCGGGTGGGAGGTCACAATGCCCGGGATGAGCCGGGCAGTGGACCAAACTCACTATATCTCTGCAAGCCTGTGTAGAGCGGGCACCTCCAAACCCTGCTCTGGAGCTCGATGCGCCCTGGCAGAGACAGAACCCCTGGACGAGCCTGTTTCAGAAACGATGTGACACAGTCCCCAGGAAGGGGGAAGCAAAGCCCCAACGTGGCCTCCGTAGCAAGAATAAACACACACGAACCCCACACACAGACACGCTCTCCCGAGGCCTTGCGGCGTGAGAAGCCCCCGTGTGGGAAGCGCCAGGTGCCGAGGGGGTGTGAGCACACTGACCGGCCGAGTTGGGAGTGGAGGGCGAGTTGGCCTGGCTGCCGTGTGCAGACACATTGGTGGCCGTCACGGCCGTCTTGGCGGCGTAGATATTAGCCTCTTCCTGAAACTTGCCAATGTTCTTTTTGTACCGGATTCGCTTATTTCCAAAACCAGTTTGATACCTGGGATGGGGGGAAGAGAGAGGAGGAAGTCAACGCCTGGGTGTGTTTGAGGAGACCTCAAGCAGCAGCCCATCCTGGGGTCTGCGCGTTCAACTGCCCAAGCTAGCTGAGCAGCGCGGGGGGCTCCCCCACAGCCCAAGGGGAAGCAGCACATGTAAGAAGCCGGTTTCCTTCCCATTTGTGCATGGATCTCTTTGGGCTCTAGCAGCTGCCAGTCTGCACCTGGCCCTTCCCGCCCCAGCCAAGGCCCCGGAGGAGTCTGCAGCGTCACCTTCAGCCAGGGGCTGGATCCTGGGGCTGTGGCTTTTATACAAACATGGGGCATGGTAGCAGCAGAGAGAGGCGAGGGGTGTGGACGACCTGCTTGGCTCCTATCCATTCGCACCCTGGCCGGTCAAGGGCAGCAGTGCGCAGGCTCTCTGGGTCTCGTGAACAGGGCAGAACCAGAACAAAGCCATAGGACGGGGGTCCTTGTCGGGGTGGCAGGAGGCCATGTCTGGACGCTGGACCAAGGCACAGCTGACCGTGCCACCATGCTGGCCCTTCCTGCCAGAGTGGATCATCACGCACCTGCTTCTGGAAGGCTCCGTGGGGGAGAGAGAAGAGGCCTGGGGACTCAGGAGGACGCGGGAGGGGGGAGACAGGTAGAGACGTGGCCAGAGAGGTGGGAGAGCAGGTGGGGGGTTCCTTTCAGTGAGAAGGAGCAAAGCAGGGCCAGCATGGGTGCCCAGATGCCCAGCAATGGACAGCACAGAAAGCATCGGGGGACTTGGGGAAGTCTGGCTCCCACTCTGTTTTTGGTTTAGAGGTCTGGGGGCACCCTGGTAGGGCTTGGGGTGGGACAGGCTGTGCTGTCTCCCCTGGCAAGGCACCTTGTGTGCTCTTCCTCATTCCGAGCCATCCCCAGAGTGGGGCGCAGGGCTTCAGGGCCCAGCAGAGACCTACAGGGAGCTGCCTGTGTGGCCCAGCTCTCCACCCCACGCGGCAGCCGCACAGAGACGCAGAGGGGCTGTGGACACGGGGGCATCTGCCGCACGGCCGCGGGGCTCAGCATGGAGGGGGAACTGCCCTGGGTTGGTGACTCCAAAGTGGAGAGTGTTGGCCGGGAGGCAAGTCGGGGGCAGGGGCAGCTGGGGAGACAGAGGAGTCCACAGCCCTCACGGGGGTGGTCAGGCCACGTCCTGGCAAAAGGTCCATCCCACAGGCAGCTTTGTTTTCTTTTTGGGTGACATCTGGTGACGCTCAGAGGTTGCTCCTGGCTCTGCACTCAGGAATTACTCCTGGCAGTGCTCGGGGACCAGATGGGATGCCGGGGATCAACTCAGGTTGGCCGTGTGCAAGACAAACACCCTCCCTGCTGTACTATGGCTCTGGACCCCTTAGGCAGCTTTGTATTAATAGTCACAGGCTATGTCGGGGGTGGGACAGGGGATGGGGTGAGGCCCTGCGCCCCTCTCCAGGCTCCCTCTGTGGGAATGCCTGTGCAAGGCCTCCCTGGGATGGGAGAGGTGACGGCCGCAGTGGCAGTGCAGTCTCAGCTGACCTACAGCTGGGACACGGTGATGCCGCACGACCCACAGCCGGACCCTCACCTGGGACACGGTGGATGCCGCACTTCTTGGCTAATTCCTCTTTGGCCTCCTCACTGGGGTAAGGGTTGCTGAGGTGGGAATAGAAATACTCGTTGAGGATCTCCGTGGCCTGCTTGTTGAAGTTCCGTCTCTTCCGCCTTCGGAGAGAGGAGAAACAACAGACATCACGTTGGGTTCCCTGAAGCCTGGAGGACATGGCTTGGTGGAGGCCTTTGTCCAGCTCCACCTGGGGCCCAGCAGCGGCTGCTGGGGGCTTGGGGAGCTCACATGGTTCTACAATCTCGGCTCTGGGCCACGAAGGCCTGGGAGATGTGGGGTGTCCCGCCAGCAGTGCCTGGGGGTACCCCCAAGTCTGTCACTGAACCTCAGTGCCGCTGGTCAGACTGTTTCTTTGGCTAGTGAAGCACTAGGAGCAAAGGGAGCAGATCAGCCATGTTAGAGATGCGGTGTTGGAGCCAGGGGATGCTTGTCTGCCGAGACCAGAGCTCTGGCTCTCTGCCACAAATCCCCACCGGCCGGGACAGCAGCCCAGATCCCCAGTGAGGGAGGGAGGGCCCCCTTCTCTGCTTGGACACCGGCACCCACTGGCAGCATCTGGGGAAGGTCCCGGGAGAAGGGACACAGTACCCTGGCCCTGCCCTCAGTGGCTGGACCATCCACAGAGGAGAAGACAAGGCAGGACAGAGCACGGGCGTGTTGGACGGACAAGCAGGCAGAGAGGGCCTGTCTGCAGCATCCAGCCTGCCTCTGGAAGGAGGCGCCAACGGAGCTAATTGAGAGAGAGGAGAACACTCAGAGTCTCAGAACCATGGCCAGTGTTTAGCAGGAAGTCCTGGGGGGCAGGTGCTGGACAGCTGTCCCGGAAACAAGCTATTAGCACCTTCTGCCTCTTCCTGCTCCCGTCAAACGCTTCTCCTCGAAGGAAAAGACATTCTGGATGGCGCTGGTCACGCCAGCGTCCGCACTGCCCCACTAGGCCAAGTGCAGGCCCTGGCTGCCCGCTAGATGGGAAATTCAGCAAATATTGTATTTTCAGGGTCCCGCTTGGATTAATTAACACAATGAAGGGCCTGATTTCTCCGGATGTGCACCATCTGGCCGTAGGCATTCACCACATCTGCCCAGATGAAGCCGGGCTGAGCCATTGCCGCCCCCACCCCCACATTGCGTTTCTGGGTCATCCAGCCACGGATGGTGCAGCTGGGTCAGAGGTTACAGGAAAGGCTCATGCTCCGGGCTCAAAAATTGTAGGATAGAGCCACGTGGCCCCCACACCCGGGAACCCTGTTCTGTGCCATCAGATGATGCTTTGGAATATGGTGGGGGGGGCTGCCGAGCACCCCAGTTCATGCTGTCCTTGCATGAGTCTCATGCTGAGTTTCTTGGGGGGTCTCCCTGTGTGGTCTGTGATGCACCTCTGGCAGGGCATAGTGGGACTGTATTCTCTGCGACTTCTCTCTCTCCGGCCCGGGGACTCCAGAGCCCAGAACCCACAGTTCTGAGAGACTCGGGAGGAAGAGCCATAGCTCCTGCAGGCGCTGCGGGCTCAGATCTGTGGCTTCTCGGCTCACCAGCTGGCGTCTTGCGTTTAATTTTTGTTTTTATTTTGGTGCCAAGCTGGCAGCATTCAGGGCTTACTCCTCCTGGCTCTTTGCCTCTGGGTCACTCCTAAGGCTCAGATACAGAATCGGGGTCAGCCACGTTCACGGCAATACCCCCTAACCCCTGAACCAGTTTTCTGGCCTTTAGCATCTGGTTTTAATTGATGAGAGGCAGGGGCCGATTCTGTTACCAATGGGCCTGTGCTTTTGAGTGGGCTGGGCTGGGCCTGCCTAACCCACAGTGCTCAGCAGTGAGCTCCCACTCATGCTCTGGAGGGCGGTGGGGGCGGGCTCCCAGAGGGGCTGTTGTCAAAGTAGTGCAGATAACGCGCATCATCAGTGCTGGCTGTGGGCTGGCACTGAGAAATTGGCACTTGGGGCCTCTGTCCTTTCACGGACCCTGAGGAGTTTGACACAGGCTAAGAACCATGACAACAGCGAATGGTTCAGAGCTGAGCTTGGGGATAGTAACCATCCCAAAGCGGCAGCAAGGGGGAGGCGAGGGAGGGGAGGGAGGGGAGAGAGGAGAGGAAAGAGATGGGAGGGAAGGAGAGGAGAGGAGAGAGGAGAAAGGATGAGAGGAGGGAAGATAAGGAGAGGAGGAGAGAAGAGAAAGAAGAAAGGAGAAGAGAAGGAAGGGGAGGCGAGATGGGCAGCAGAAGAGGAGCGGACGGGAGGGGTTCCCCCAAGACTGGAGACCCTGGGAACAATTCTGGCCGTGGCTGGAGGCCGCACCTGGCTGGCGGCTGAGGGTCCTGGCCACAAGGAATGGGGGAGGGGTTCTCCGGCTGTCCTTTCTCCCCGCATGTTTTTCCTGCAAAGCTCCCAGTCTGGTTGATGCTTTCTTCCTCTCCCTTCATTTTTTCCATCTCTGCCAACATAAATACCAACTCCCGCATGCTAACGAGGGGGTTGCCATGGGGATCGAAGGCACCATGAGGCGGGCACGCTGCACCCTCATCTCCAGGAAAGGCCCAGGCAGCGTCCACCAGCCCATGTACTCCATCCCTGCGACCCTTAGGCTCCAGACCAGGGGCCACTGCATACCTTGCCCCCCACCCACTCAGCTCCACTTCCTACATTCTCCCTTACCATCCCAGGCACCCCCAGACCCCACAGATCACAGGGCATTCAGGAGAACTGCAAGGGAACCGCAAAGCCAGTGCCAAGAGGAGAGTGAGGCTGGGTGCGGATTCAGGAGTGAGGATGCGGGCAGTGGCCAGTTCTCTGAGAAGGGCAGTGCCAGGGACAGTGGGGGGCTCAGCCCTCAGCGGGAGGCCACACCGTAGGGATTCTGAGCACGGCCTGTGCCAATGGCAGGTGCTCAGCCTCATTCTCTCTTGGGTTACACATGTGGTGCTCATGGGTCACCCCTAGTGGGGCTCTGGGGACCCAATGTGGGATGCTGAGATCCAGCTGGCTGTGTAAGGTAGCGCCCATCACTGGCCGAGCCCTCCGGCCCTCCATGGCTTTCTCAACTCATTCGCCAACCGTCCTTGCCACGATGTGGATGTTGATGCAGTGAGGAGCTGTCTCCTCACTGACCCACAGTCTGGCCATCTCTTACCAGCCCCACACCCCTCCTGGGAGTCCTTGACTTCTCCTCCTGCATCCACATGCCAAGGCCCCAAGCATGGCTACCTAGGCGCAGGGCCAGGCTCCAGCCCTGTGTTGGGAGGGCAAGACTCAGCTCTCGGGTGGAATCTTCCTGGGAGAGAGGAAGATGCCAGAGGAACGCAGGAGGAGAGTCCCCTGGAAACAGAGCCTGCCTCTGGGGTCACTGCAGCTAAGCCAGGGGGTGGCTCTCTGCGATGGGCTGGACTGTGGGCCCCCACACATCTCCAGGGCAGCTCAAGAGAGACACAAACTACCCGCTGTCAGTTCACCCCGTGGCCTGAAAACACCAGGGCATTGCTTACTTGGTGAATGAGGGGCTGTGAAGCACCGAGAGTGGGGGCTGGCCGCTGAGAACCAGCTCTGGGTGCTGGGGTTCCCACTGCACTTGGCCTCCCAGGAAAGGAGAGGGTCTGGCGGTGGTGCACTGACCAGTGGCCAATGATTTGATCAGTCCACCTGGGTCAGGCATCTTGGGGAGGGTGCTTTGTAGCCTCCTGGGAGGTGAACACAGGAGACCTGGAGAGAATGGCAGAGCTCGGAGGGAGGGAGGGGCGCCATGCCTCATGCCGGCAAGCCCCGCCTTCCCCTTAGCTGCTGTGTTAACACATCCATCACTGACAGAGCAAGCACATTTCCAGAGATCTGGGGGCCCCTAAGGAAGGAAGAAAACCGGAGGAGAGGTCCCAGGACCCTGGGGGTGAAGTCTGTGAGGGCGGCATGGAATGACACCACCCTGGAAGGCTAGAGGCTGAATTCTGATGTGCCCCCTGAAAACCTGTCTGGAAACCTGTGGCCCTGCAGATCTTTCCCGGGGACTTTCCTTGGAGAGGCCAAGAGGTCCTGAGGAACAGTAACCCATGGAGCATGAAGGCTGGGGGTGAAGATTCACCACAAAAAAGGGGTGGGGACTCAATAGAGGAGCGAGAGGTAAGCATTCACCAATGGGAGTTATGAGTCACTGATGGGGCGGAGATTAACCAATGGGAGCTGGGAATTACCATAGGGGGTGGGGACTTTCAGCTGGGGCGGAGTGTATCTAGAGGCTGGAGGCAGGAATTAACCAATGGGAGAGCGGAGTCACCACTAGGGGTGGGACTCACCGTGCGTCCAGGAAGCGGAGGCGCAGGATCATGACGGCCTCACACGTGCTCTGCTTGAGCTGCATCTGGATGGAGCTGAATTTGCGGTGGATGATGCTCACCATCCGCTCAATCTCCTTTGGGGAGATGGGCCGGGTCCGGCTCTGCTCACGTAGCAGGTTCATCACGTGGGTGGTAAACTCGTTGCAGGCCTGGTGGGGAGGGGGCGGTCAGGCATGGAAAGGGGACAGGGGGTCCCAGAAGGCAGAGGGAAGCCGGAGTCGGTGGCTCCCAATTCAGCCTTCTTTCCCCCCTCAATTCCGGCAACACCGGGCGGTGCTCAGCACTTACTCCTGGTCTTGTGCGCAGGGATCTCTCCCGGCAGGGCTCAGAGGCCCCTATGGGGTGAGCAAGGCCACTGCTAACCGCTGCACTGTCTCTCCCGTCCGCCCCAGCTCTCATAGAGGAGGACACATCTTCGAGCTGGCTGGAAGCAGCCAGTCCCACAGGTGCTCCTCACCATAAGCTTTTCCTCACCCCGCAAATTCCTGCCACACCCTTCCTCTCCTGTGCGCCTGGAGGTCTGGCGGGAGACAAGGAGACCGACAGGCCTGGCACTTGCCCCGCCCCTGGCTCTGCCCTCCCTTCTCCTGGGCAGGCTGCTCACCTGCTCGTATTTCTCCAGCTCCGCGTGGTAGATCTGCCGGATCTGGGACAGTTTGGCTCGATAGTCTGAGTGCTCCACCGAAGTTGTCGGAGCCGGCTCCGCCGACGCCGCCGCTGCGCCGCCGCCGCTGCAGAGCCCCCCGCCTTCTCCGGGCCTGCGACCCCCTCGGCCAGCAGCATGTTGTCCAGGCGCATGAGCTGGGGGTCTGTGGGCTCCTCCTCCTGGGCTCCCCGGATGCTCAGCACTGCAGGGACACAGAGGAGGGCAGCTTAGGGCATCTGTGCGCTGCTCTGCAACTTCAGGAGCTGGGGGCGATGCCAGGGGCATGGGGCAAACCGAAAGCTCAGAGACACTCCCCGCCTGGCGCAGGAAGTTAACTGGGGGCGGTGCAATCACTTGCTCCTGTGTTGGTCAGTCTTTTCCCCTTTCCAGGAAAATAATTTCCTTCTGCATTTCCCATTTCAGATGCCCCAGTCACGAAATTGGGATCCCCTGAAATTTAACGCGACTGGATTCCACATGCAGAGAAGAGCTGATCTGATGTACCCACAACGCACCTACCCCACACCTATGACGCCTACCTCAACACATCTACAATGCTTACAGCACACCTACAACACCAACACCACATCCGCACCCCACCCACAACACACTACGCCCCACTTCCAACACCTACAGAACTTGCTTTGAACACCCACAATACACTTCCCCTGCACAAGATGCTAGGAGCACACACTGGTAACACACCTACACAGATGAGGTGTTACATCACACGTTCACTGAGCCAGGCTGTGCGTAGAGCAGCCGCAGCGCCTACTGCACACTGATGAGGCCGTGAGTACAGTACGTGGCTGCCCATCAGAGAGGGAACGCTAGCGAGCCTGCTGCAGCTCATGCCTGTGAAGGGAATGAGCAGAAAGACATGGGACAGGCACCAGGTCAGCACACGGCCCCTCCAAAACACCGCCTTTACGCCAGGCTCAAGTCAGACAAACAAAATCCAACTTGAAATGCCAGAACTTGGACAGCAGAGAGGGACGCAGTCCAATATCCCCTCTGTCCCCTCTGTCCCCTCTGTCCCCTCTGTCCCCTCCGTCCCCTCCATCTCCTCCATCTTCTATCTCCTCCGTCCCCTCTATCCCTTCCATCTCCTCTGTCCCCTCTCTCCCCTCTGTCCCCTCCGTCCCCTCCATCTCCTCTATCCCCTTTATCTCCTCTGTCTCCTCCGTCCCCCTATCCCGCCTATCCCCTCTATCTCCTGTCCCCTATCTCTTCCATCTCTTCCGTCTCCTCTGTCCCCTCTATCCCCCATCCCCCATCCCCCTATCCCTTCCATCCCCTCCATCCCCTCTATCCCGTCTATCCCCTCTGTCCCCTCCATCCCCTCTGTCCCCTCCGGTCCCTCTGTCCCCTCCCATCCCCTCCGTTCCCTCCATCCCCTCCATCCCCTCTACCTCGTCTATCCCCTCCCAAATCTCTCACAGGGCTCCTTCTAGCTACCATAAGAACTGCACCCAGCAAGGCTGAATGTCCATCCCTGGACCTCCCACCCCCACCCCCCACCTCAGGCCCCCCACTTTCACTGAAGCAGGATCCAGAGGACCAGAGCCTCTGGACATGGGTTTGGAGTCATGTGGGCACCTGGTCCCGCATGGCAGAGGATCCTGACAGCACAGGACACCTTTGGGGAATGTTTTATTCTTTCTTGTTATTTATTTTTGCCACAGCAGGGAGTGCTCAGGGCTTACTCCAGGCACTGCACTTAGGAATCACTCCTGGTGGAGCTTGGGGGAACCTCTGGGATACCAAAGAACAAATCCAGGTCAGCTGTGCAGGCAAACGCCTCCCTGAGTACTGTCGCTCCAGTCCCAGATTTTTTATTCTTGGAGAGGGAGTCACACGGATGGTGCTCAGGGATTACTGAGTGCTGAGTGTTCCCCACTCCCCACTGGTGCTGAGGACCAACCTGGGCTCCCACACGCAAGACCTGTCTGTGTTCCCACCCCGAGCCACTCCCAGGTCCCATGGGGGTGATTTTCAGGGACTGAGTCACTAATCCCCTGGCCCTTTGGTCTGAGAAACCAACCCACATCAGGACGTGCTGTGAAGAACACGAGTGTGCTCTGGAGAAACTCCATCCTCCTATGGCCCTCCTGGCCCGGCATCCCAGGTGGGAACCTGTCCCAGTGCCCAGGGCAGCTCTCTGTATACACCCATCACCCTTAATAACCCCCCATGTAGCTGCTGCAGGCTCCAGCAGAGGGCGCTGCTGCGCTCCACCTAGGGCTGGCTCTGCAGGAGGCCAGCTCAGACCTACTCCCTGCCCCAGGTGGGACAGATGGACAGAGATGGACAGAGGACCCAAGAGTGAACAACTGGAGACAGACTGTGACGTGGCAGAAGGCTTCAGGAGAGCCTGTGTCTGCTACATCACATGACACCAAATGCCCTCATATGCCTCCCCACACCCCCTGCACCTGGCCTGCTCTGGACACCCCTGCACGGCTCCCCACACCTCTACACCCGGCTGGACTCCCCACGCCCTGCACCCAGCTGGGTTCCCCAGCACCTGACCCCTCCATCCTTCATATTCAGCACCAGGGCCAACTAACAGACAGCCCCGCTGTGTCCCTGTGGACAACAGCATCCTGCACCAAAGGCTGTGCATGCGGATTGAGGCTGAGGCTTCACCAATCAGCCCGGCCTGCAGAGATCTGGGCGGAACTTTCCGGTGCTTGGCCTGGTCCTTGAGAAGTCCTAGTTGAAAATATTCTGGGATATATTAGCTCAGAAAACCCCCGGGCTGGAACAGCAGGTGGAGCACATCTCTCACGCACAGTGAGCCCTTTCCAGCCCTCCTTTTTCCCTTTGCAAGCTGGGATGTGGGTATAATGGCTGGGCAGTGGCAGCCATGCTGGACCCAAAGTTAGCCTGGCAACGGAAACCACTGCAGGACCAGAAAGCAGCGGAGACACAGTGATGCTCCATGGCTGCCAGCACTGAGAGAGAGGCTGCGTCTGTCTGAGGGGGCTGCTGGTGGGGCCTCGGGGCTCCCTTTGAATTGTTTCCGCGGCTTCCCAGCCCCACCTTATCTGAGCTGTTTTGTTTGTTATTTTGGAGAGAGTCCTTCGCGCTGTTAGAGCGCTACAGAGGAAATTAGAAAGAGGCAGATTTAATAAGTCGAGGCAAGTTGCAGAAAAAGCCGAGGAGCCACTAGGGAGAGGCTCTTCCCGTGGAACAGGGCGGCGGCACAGAAATAGGCCGCACCATTAGCAAGGCCTCTCCCGGCACACGAGCGGGTGGGGAGGGCGGGTATGGGGGACCTTAAAAAGTGTTTGTGGTGCGCGAGGGAACAGCACAGCACCTCCACTACAGGGTCATCTGCAAACCAGAGCCAGGCAGGCAGGAGTGAGGTGGAGATCTGACAAAGCCCAGTGCCCCTGCCTGCGGTCATCCCCAGTTGATGCCAAGAATGGGAGAGGGGGGAGGAGGTTCAGAGAACAGGAAGGGACCCCTCCGGTGGCCCCATTCCCTCTGGAGGGGGCAGAAACGCCCAATCCCTGGGCATCCAGAGCCAGGTCCCTATCCCATGGCCCCCAACAAGCACAAGGGTGGCCAGGGCGAGTGTCCAGGCAACCCAGCCCGGGACCAGGACCGAGCGTGTCCCCCTTGTCGGACACATGAAACAGCAGCATCCCAGGAAAACAGGAGGCAATAGAAACTCCGGAAAAATTCCAAGGATCTTCTTTCTGGCATGGGGGCTGGGGAAGGCAGGGTGCGGGGAGGGGGGCTTGGAGTGGAGCAGGGGCTGTGAGATCGGAGAAGGGTAGGAGGCAGGGCTGTCCCCTGCAGGGAGGCGGCATTTCTGGCACAGAGGACGTTACCTCTTGTCCTTCCCATGTCTGAGCCTGGCCAGTCCTAGGGACCTAGACGTGGGCTCTGCAGTGAGGTCTTGGATGCGGCGGCTGGAGGCCAGTGGGCTTCCCAGCCTCTGCCGGCATCTGACCCGGCTTCGTGGCTGCCATGGCGTGCAGGGTGGGGGACGCATGAGAGGGAAGGCGGCTTCCAGGGAGATGATCGCGACCGATGGGAAATCGTGCTGCTGAGCGGCGGCGCTGGCAGGCGCTGGGAGGCAGCCCCGGCACAGATGGGGGCCATTAGCTGGGGAGTGGCCACTGCCTGGGCAAACTGGGAAGTGGCAGAGGGCGGGAAAGCCTCCTCTGTCTCCCTATGTGGGACAGGCAGTCCCCAGACGCACACACACCATCATCACCGCCGACACATTCAGCAACACTGCCGCTCTCTGCTGGGGGGGGCTCTGGCCCACCAGCTCTCTGCTGGAGCATGGCCAAGTCCATGCCAAGCTCAGATAGACCTGATGGCCCAGCGGCAGCTGCCCACTGCCCTCTCTCCCCAATGGGACTCAACTCCTGGAACCAGAGCCAGCCCCCAGTGGCCAGTTGGGGCACCGACATCCACCTGTCCCCAAGCTCAGGCCGCTCAGAACAAGACCAGGGGATGGAAGACTCACCTGAGGGGACTGGGAGAAAGCAGGAGAGATGGCAAGAGGCGGAGGAAGAGGCTGCAGGCAGGGGCTGCACAGCGGAGCCCAGAGACTTCTCAGAGGCGAGGGGACTCACAGGTGCCTGTTCTCACCTGTGCACTCGAGCATGTAGGTGTGGCTCGGCCCCAGCTTGCACCCATCTTGCCATTCTCACAGGCCAGAGAACAATGTCCACCCATACCATTTCTCGGCTCTCCTGAAGTGGCTGAATGGGGATGAAGCTGCCACCTCCAACTCTGTCCCACAGGCATAGGCCAGAGGGCGGATAAGCAGTATCCAGTAAAATATCCCAATATCCAGTAAAATCCATCCACGCACCACAGACGATATGGTCACTCCCTTCCTTCGACAAATACACTCACTCCAGGGCCTAGCGCCCGAGGCCCAGTCGGAAGAGACTGGTGGGTTCAGGGCCCGCAGCATTCCCTGATTCAGCTTTGGTGCCCACCTACCCTGGCCCCCGTGGGGCTGTTCAATGTGTCTGTAGAGAGTCTGCTCTCCCACGACCGTTTTGGACTGTCCCCAGTCTCTGCTGTCCTACAGCTGGCAACAAAGCCGCCACCACATTAGCGAAGGGGAACAAGCTCATTTTCAGAGTCTAAACGGAGGCCAATTAGGCTGACGCTTTCTGCTGCAACCCTTCCCCTTCCAGGGAGACGCCTGGGAACCAACTTTGGAACCAACCTCGATATATATTTCTGCTCTGGGCAAAACCTGGTTTCTAAAGGGGCAAGATTAAAAAAATGACAAAGAACAAAGAAAGGTTTGCATAAGTTCTCTCTGTCCGATGGGACTTAATACAGTAAAACTCTGGACTTGCACAAAACCAGCCCGTCGATCTGGTCCTGCAAGCTGAGAATCAGCTCTGGGCTTGTCCCAGGGCACAGCTTCAGGGTTCCACAGACTCTGCTGTGAATCCAAAACCTGTCATGAATGCCAAGGTGGAGTTTGCCAGGCGGGTCTTCACCCACGGGGAGAAGATGGAGGCTGGGTGCCCTGGACCCACGTCTTCAGAAAAACAGCACACGCACGCACGCACGCAGGTCCGCTGGCAGACATGGGCCAAGATGCGGCATGGAGCCCTTCACACCAAGGCTGCAGCCCAGACCCTCTGGTTAGAGGCAGCAAACTAGCAATGAAGGGGCTGGAGCGATAGTACAGGGAGTGGGTAAGGACTTGCCCTGCACACATCTGACCTGGGCGCTCTCCCTGGCATCTATTATTCTGCCAGGAGTGATCGCTGAGCGCAGAGTCAGGAGTCAGCCCTGAGCACTGCCAGGTGTGGCCAAAAAAAAAAAAAAAAAAAAAAAGAAAAGAAAAGAAAAGACCTAAATTGAAGCTAAACTAAAAGCAGAATAGCCTGGCTTCCTTCCACGGTTCCCGGCCCTTTCTGGGGTGCTGTCTGCGTGGAGGGACCCAGACAGGCCCCCTGCGCCCCCTGCTGCGGCCTGCGAGTGCCCCGGCTTCTTCCTTCAGGACCTGCCTCGCGGCAGAGGGCAGGTGGCTGTGATCTCTGGCCCTGTCCTGTGGGAATGACATGGTGAAGCCATCTCGAGCGTCTCTGTTGGCTCCCGGCCCGCACCGCTGCTCCGTGGCTATGTCGGGCGGCACGAGTGTGGCTCCTGGGGCCGGAGGGTCTCCCTTCCTTCCGCTCACCTCAAAGATGGCCTCAGCCTCAGCGGACACACTCTGCTTTTCGCCCTTTCCCTCTTTCTTGTTCGTGCTTTAGCTCAGGCTCCATGATTTATCCACTAAAATCCATCCTCGCAAAGGCCCTGCACCGCCTCCCGGGACCCCGGTAGCCAAGGACAGGGACTCACTTTAGACCTGAGCCTGCAACTCTCTAGCTCCGGCTTTTAAGAGAACGTGTGCGTGATGGGCAAGATGCATGTGTGTGTGATATAGGCCGAGGTGGGCAGATCGGCGTGAGTGTCAGAAGCAGGCAAGAGGCAAGAATCTGGTGTTAAGCATATACCAAGCACACAAACGCCTGGTCTGACCCCGCACAGCTCGCTCCCCGCCACCAGCACCAGAGTGTGACCCCACTAAGGAAAACAAGAGTCTCCATCCCTGAAAATATCACTTGGTGTGTCCAAGAACCAACAAAGGTTAATATTGGGTGGCTGGTGCTGGGGGTCGCCTCTGTATAGACACAGCCTGGCCGGGCCTGGGTCCCCTGCAGGCAAGAACTATGCCTCTAATGGCACAGATAGGACCTGGGGGTCTGCTGACTTCTCTGAGCGTCACAGGGATCCAGGTGAGGCCTCTCAGCTGTGTGTGCCAAGACCCCCACCCCTGACAAGGGCTCTGGGCGCTGACTTCATCGGGCTCAACAACACTTGCTCATAGGCACTTTTGGGGGGGTTACTCCTGGCAGGGAGGATGTTTGTTTCTGTCCACACCTGTCGGTGCTCAGGTCTTGCTCCTAGCTCTGCATTCAGGGATCACTCCTGGCGGTGCTCGGGGGCTGTACGGATGCCAGGGATAGAACTCAATGGGCCGTGGTGCAACGCTGAGCGGCCTCCCTGCTCTCCTACCACTCTGGACAGGGGAATGATGCCTGAACAAGACTCTTAACCAAGTGCTCTTTTGAGGACTTTTGACGCGAGGAAAATGTTGGCAGGGGGATAAGCCTGGAGGGGCAGCTGCAGGGATGGGGAGGTGGGGAGGGAACCCTGGGGAGGGACCCCAACCACAGCACCCCTGGAGAAGGGCCCCCAAGCACAGCACCCCCTGGGAGGAACCCCAACCACAGCACCCCTGGGAGGGCCCCCAACCACAGCATCTCCCACCACATTGTTGCTTGGATGACTGGGAGGCACATTCATGAGAAAGGGCGGAGCTGCTACATTCTGGGAAGGGTCTCTCACAATCACACTCCGCACACAGACACACCGAGACACACACACTCTCACTCTTTCTCTCTCTCTTTATTTATTTATTTATTTATTTTTTGCTTTTTTGGGTCATACCAGCAATGCTCAGGGGTTACTCCTGGCTCTGCACTCAGGAATTACTCCTGGAGGTGCTCAGGGGACCAAATGGATGCCGGGATCGAACCTGGGTTGGGGCTAGGTCCAAACCTGGACTCAGCAGCCCCTCCCAGTCCAGCTCTAGGTTTCTGCATTTCCCTCCTTCCTGGGCCCCCCCACCCTCTTTCTGCCCCGAGGAGCAGGGCACTGGGTCATTTTTCCTGGTGGCTTTAATGGCTGCCATTAACCGCCCAGCCCTGCCCCTACACACGGCGTTCGCTCCGGCAGCCTCATGGCCTGTCACATGAGCTGTGTTTAACAGAGGTGTAATAAACGCCAAGGAAGAAATATGACCCAAAATAAAAAAAGAGCTTCTCCCCTGCCGCCGGGTCCCCTCGACTCACAACCAGCCGATAGAAACCATCGGCGTTTAACAAAACTTCATTTTCCCTTCTTTTTATTTTAAGGGGTCTCTGGGGATTGATGGAAGCTGTTGAGGAGAAAAGGCAGAAGGAAGGCTATTGGCAGCGCCAAGTACGGAGGCTCAGGGCAGAGCTGGGGGAGCGACACCCCGGGCTGCGGGCTGGGGTGTGGACAAAGAGGGGGAGCAGGCACCCCAGGCCCCAGGGAGATGGAGAAAGGAGGGAGGCCGGGTCCACCATCACACACAAACACATACGACTGCACGCACAGGCATGGCACGCCTGCACGCAGCCCTCACTAGGGGGAGGGCACACCAGCGCTGTCCATTCAAAGGTAAGTGATGCCCCCTCCTCAGATCCCCAGAAGTACTTCAGAGTTCAGAGCAATCGGGCCCACCCTGCACCCTGGACTGAGAAGGCGGAGGGCGGGAGGGCTTCAAACCTTGGGGCTTTCCGGGGGCTGGGGGGGGGGGAGGATGGAGGGTGGTTTGGGGTGAACCTCAGAGTTAGAGATGATGTCCTCTGTAGGACGCCGGACACTGCCCGTGCATCTCCCCAAGGCCGAGATATGGGCTGGCCCCGAGGCTCCAGCCTTCTCTCTGCGGGCAGTGTCCAGCATCCTTCAGAGGGAATGGGGGGCACCGCTTGGACTGAACATCCACCGCCTCTCTCTCTCCTCATCTCCGGAGGCTCTTGTGCTGGCTCTCACCCTCCTCTGCTCCTGGGGTCCCCACAGACGCTGTGGGGTCATGTGGCCCCTTCCGAGACCAGGACAAGGAAGGCAGTTTGGCAGCGCCCCCATGGCGGCCCCTTGAGGGGACTGCAGGAGGATGAGACCTCCCCCGAGACGTGGCATGAGGCAGAGTCCAGGCTGCCGCTCGGCCCCCTGAACCCCGCACTGAGCGGCAGTTCAGGCCTGGCTTGACTGTCCAGGGTGACAGATGTGATTTTTTCTCTTGGTGTTTTGGTCCCATCTGCTCCAGTGCCAGAAATACCTGTGTGAGGAGAGGGCCGTGGACGCACAGGGTGGCCGTGGGTGCCGACTGCGACACTCCTGCCATTCCACGGGAGCGGGGCCCTTCCTGGCCCTTCCGTGCGTATATATGCGACACGTATACTTGCTCTGTTCCAAAGCTCCTTGTGCAGACACGGGAGAATCAGCCCATTTCTGGGTCCCCAGCCAGCATTCAGATTCTCCCCCCATATCCTGCACCCCGAGAACCTGTTCTTCCTCAGTGACCACCGATGTGCACTGTGGCCAGCCCTGCTCGGGAAGGTGCAGACAAGGCTTTGAGGATCCAGGGCGGCCTGACCCATAAGCTGACTCCTTCACCAGGGCAGGTGCGGACCTGCCTCTGGCTGGACACTCCTGTGTCGATGTCTGTAAATTAAGGGACGATGGACAAATTCCCAATGTTGGAGCTTATGCTCTGGTCATGCGGAATCCGGGCCCATGAGACAGAACAGCATTCCCTGCAGAACTGCCTCATGCACGCCACGTGGCCCGATCACATGGCCGCTCCAGGCCTGGTGCTGGGAGCCTGTCAGTCACTGGCAGTGCCAAACCTCCATCCTGCGCCTTTCCAAAGCCAAGTATCCGAGATCTGCTTCAGCGAGAATGGGAGTGACAGCCTCCCGGGTACATGTGCTCGAGCACACAGCAGAGAGTCTAGAGGCCGCCTCCCTGTGTGATGCAGAAAGGGAGGTCCCAGGAGGTCGGCAGGCCATCCAGGCGACTATGGCTGACCAGGCCAGTGGCCCAGTGCCGAGGCCTAAGTCTGAGGTGCTGCAACGGCCCCCTCCCTGCAGTGCTGGGGAGAGTGGGGCCTCCAGGCCTGCCCCAGCCATGCTCAGGGGCCCATAAGTGATGCTGGGGGTCTGATAAAGGTCAGCCACATGCACAGCAAATGCCTGACCCCTGCCCACCCCCCAGGCCATGCCCAACTCTGCTCTTCCTTAGCCCCTTCTTCCCAAAGAGCTGCAGGAGGGGTTGTGGGGGCTTGGGGCTGCCACCAGGGAAGCAACCCCGGGAGGGAGGGACAACCTTCACTCATCCCTCTTAGGGGCCCAGATCTGCCGTCCGGCTGAGGAAGGATGCTCAGCACAAAGAATTGGTGTTTCGACAGGCTGGTTTGTGGGCTTGGAGACGCAACCTCGGACAAGCTGCATTTCAATACAGGTCGAAAAAGAGCCCCATGTTGGAGCCAGAGCCATAGACCATAGGGGAAGGCATTGGCTTTGCATGCGGCCAGCCTGGGCTCGATTCACTGCATCCCATATGGACCCCGAGCACTGCCAGGCATAATTCCTGAATGCAGAGCTAGGAATAACCCCTCAGCCTTGCCGGGAGTGGCACAAAAACAACAAAAATCAAACAAACAAAAGAGACCATGCAAAGGTTCCAGGGGCCAGCGGGAAGCTGCCTGACTCAGGGCCTCCGTGAGTTTCGGGTGACGGTCCACAAAGGCCAGAATCCCAAAGCCGCTGCCGTGGCTAAAGCCATTTGCTGTGAGGTGACACTCAGCCACGGAGGTGATTTCTGAGGGAATTATGAAGATGAAGGGGAAAGCATGGCCACAAAGACGTGGTTGGCTAGATCACCGATCCCACGTGTCTGTGGTGCGGCTCAGCCTGCCTGGCTCCCAGACTCACACAGTGCCACCAACACCGATCCGGGATGTAAGTACTCTGGGCTCTGGATTTGTCATCTTGGGAAATCGCTTTAAGAGGCGTACACGGCACAGACAGATACACAAGTGCAGGCCAGGTGCTTCAGGGGGCAAACAGCACGGTCAGTATACTGGACTCTCATCTCTGCCCAGTTACATTCACGAGCAGCCCTTACGACAAGGTGTGATCACCACTGTGAGTCTGAGTCAATGGGATACTGGCAGATGTAGGGGAAGTAGTCTAAAAAATAAAGTCCCTACTTCTTCCTGGTCCGTCCTTTCACTTCCATAAGATGGAATATGGATGTGATGACTGGAGCTCTAGCAGCCACCTTGGACCATGAGGGCATCAAAGGATTCTGTTTGCCTTGTTCTTGCTGCATCCAGTCCTAAGGCAGTCATGCTAGATGTGGATTGTGATTTTGCTTAAGTTGCTTAATCTCCTCAAAGTTGTTCCACAGAGTATAAAGCCTATCCCCTCTGCCTTATTAGGAGTGTGAAAAATGAAGACAGACGCAGACAGCGTGTGGCGGCCCTTGTGTTAGTACTGTTGCTATTCTGGTTTATTTTGCATTTCCAGAGGAAAATAGGTCAACCACAAAAGGATCTAAAGCTGGGAAGACTAATTCTGTTTTCTGGCTCGATTTTCTTTAGCAGAAAGTAAAGCCCCAGGTAATTAGCTGTCCGAGGATGAGCACAGGTTGCCCAACGTGGCTGATCACTGCCTTCTGGAAAATGGCTGCACTCTGTTATCTGAGCTGATCTAAGGGCTCCCTCACTCCCTCACCCACGGTGGCTCCTGGCTCCACTTCTTGTAACATCATCTCAAAGAAGCTCGGTGAGGAATCTAGGAATCAAGGTCTATGGCAGCCTGGGAAGAAATACACCATCTCCTGCACAACCAAGCTGGTTGCCTGTTTATTTGGGTTTACACCCTGCAGTGCTCAGAGTTGGCTCTGTGCTCAGGGATCTCTCCTGTTGGTGCTCAGGGCTTACTCTTGGCTCTGTGCTCAGGGATCTCTCCTGTTGGTGCTCAGGGCTTACTCTTGGCTCTGTGCTCAGGATCTCTCCTGTTGGTGCTCAGGGCTTACTCTTGGCTCTGTGTTCAGGAATCTCTCCTGTTGGTGCTCAGGGATCACTCCTGTTGGTGTTCAGGGCTTACTCATGGCTCTATGTTCAGGAATCTCTCCTGTTGGTGCTCAGGGCTTACTCTTGGCTCTGTGCTCAGGGTTCACTTCTGGCAGTGTTCGAGAACCAGAAGTGATGCCAGGATGGAACAGTGACTGGCCTCATGCCAGGCCAGCACCTTAATGCCGGTACCATGTCTCCAATCCCACAGAACAATTTTTTTTTTTTTTTTGGCTTTTTTGGGTCACACCCGGCGATGCTCAGGGGTTACTCCTGGCTCTGCACTCAGGAATTACTCCTGGCGGTGCCTCGGGACCATATGGGATGCTGGGGATCGAACCTGTGCCGGCACAGGCCGGCCGTGCAAGGCAAACGCCCTACCCACTGGGCTATCGCCTCGGCCCGCACAGAACAATCTTTACCAGCAAAAAGCACCTCTCCAAAGGTACATTCTCAGCACCCAGCAGGCAAATCAAGGCCACACAGGGCCCTGCTTGTGGGTGATTCTTGTCACTATCCCCAGAACAGATTCCTGAACAGAGCAGGGGATGGGCAGAGGCTGAGCAGAGAACTGTCGCGACTCGCAGGAACAAATCATTCCCTAAGCCCGGCTGCATCCAGGCGCTGCGGCCGTCCCGGCCCCCGCCGCCCCTCCCTCCCCACTGCTCCCTTTCAAGCAGGCAGCTTCTTGGAGGCCACTTTATTCTTCATCTGCATGACGTCAACGCATAGCCACGCAGCAGGCGGAGAAGCCAGGCCATAAATTTCCACCCCTCCCTTAACTTTACAAGGTGGAGAGGGCGGTAGGGCTGTGCGTGCTTGGCGCTGAGCTGCCGTCTCCAGCCGAGCTGAGGAACAAAGGGAATCTCGAGCAAGGATCGATCTCCGTGGGCCGGCGCACGATCGGGCGGAATTTCAATCAGCCAGATCCAGAGAGCACAGGCAGGCCGCTGCCCCCGTCCG
The DNA here is from genome assembly GCA_021461705.1 of Cryptotis parvus. NCBI lineage: Eukaryota > Metazoa > Chordata > Mammalia > Eulipotyphla > Soricidae > Cryptotis > Cryptotis parvus. The sequence continues at coordinate 183,045 of JAJIBD010001514.1, read as the reverse complement.
AGCTGGCTGTTGGGCTTCTTGCAGCGCCCAGCTCAGTTAGTGCCTGTAAATCGCGGGCATAGGGGATAACACGCAAAATTTCCAGAACATTCTGAGAACTCTGGCCCTCAGCAAAGAATGCATGCAGCCTGTGGTTATGTCTTCAGGATTCCCTGCTCCCAGTGCACCCAAATCTTTGGCCATCAATGACGATACACGCGTGCGTGCACATACAGACACACAGCTGGACACTCACGCCGATCTGCCCACCTCGGCCTATATCACACACATGCATCTTGCCCATCACGCACACATTCTCTTAAAAGCCGGAGCTAGAGAGTTACAGGCTCAGGTCCTAAAGTGAGTCCCTGTCCTTGGTTACCTGGGGTCCCCGGAGGCGGTGCAGGGCCTTTGCGGGGATGGATTTTAGTGGATAAATCACGGAGCCTGAGCTAAAGCACGAACAAGAAAGAGGGAAAGGACGAAAAGCAGAGTGTGTCCGCTGAGGCTGAGGCCATCTTTGAGGTGAGCGGAAGGAAGGGGAGACCCTCCCGGCCCCAGGAACCACACTCGTGTTGCCCGACATAGCCACGGAGCAGCGGTGCGGGGCCCGGAGCCAACAGAGACGCTTCGAGATGGCTTCACCGTGTCATTCCCACAGGACAGGGCCAGAGATCACAGCCACCTGCCCTCTGCCGCGAGGCAGGTCCTGAAGGAAGAAGCCGGGGCACTTCGCAGGCCGCAGCAGGGGACGCAGGGGGCCTGTCTGGGTCCCTCCACGCAGACAGCACCCCAGAAAGGGCCGGGGACCGTGGAAGGAAGCCAGGCTATTCTGTTTTTAGTTTAGCTTCAATTTAGGTCTTTTCTTTTCTTTTCTTCTTTTCTTTTCTTTTTTTTTTTTTTGGCCACACCTGGCAGTGCTCAGGGCTGACTCCTGGCTCTGCGCTCAGCGATCACTCCTGGCAGAATAACAGATGCCAGGGAGAGCGCCCAGATCAGATGTGTGCAGGGCAAGTCCTTACCCACTCCCTGTACTATCGCTCCAGCCCCTTCATTTACATTTCATTTTTGGGGTCACATCTGCTGGTACATTCAGGGCTTGGCTCTGCTCAAGGATCACTTCAGGCGGGGGGCTCTGGGGACTGTATGGGGTGCAGGGGTGGAACCTGGTTGGCTGTGTGCAAGACAAATGCCCTGCCCACTTTAGTATCTCGGAGGCCTATTATTATTATTATTATTATTATTATTATTATTATTATTATTAACATGGCTGTATTTCCAGGGTTTGAATGGAAGGTAGTGAAGAAAGACGAGGTGGGAGTACATTTACACCCAAACAGGCTCTGGATATAAATTTCTAATCACTCCTGGGGTCCTCAGGGGACCCTTTGGGATGCCTGGGAAGGAAGCTGGTGGCCGCGTGCAGCACCCTCTCCACTGGGCTTCGGCTCCGACCTTAAGGAGGGTGCTCTTGAGAGCTGAGATCCTCCCAGGGCAGCTGAGCCCCCAGGGCATTCCGGCCTTTAAGGAAAGGGGCCCTTCTGTTTTGGGGGTGGCGCTGGAACAGCTCATCAGATAGGGTCGATGCAGGCTAGAACGGAGTCCCAGGCTCCACTGAAAATTTCACCACACACGATGCAGTGGCGAACTAGGCGGGAACTAATGCCAAGGGAAGCAGCCGACCGGACCTCGGCATCCGACCATTTCTGTCCAAGGTGCGTTAGGGGGGCGCGTGTGGGCTGACCTGGCCGGTCTCCATGGGTATAAAGGCCTCTGGAGTCGTGGTCGGGCAGGCAGCTGTAGGGAGTCGGGAAGATGTGGGGTTAGGGGTCAAGAGTATAATTTTAAGGGGTACAAGGGACATTTCTAGGGGATCCTGAGAGCACTTTTACAGAGCCTTTTAGTATGGGCCAAGCCCCTAGGGTCAGCCCAACAAGTCACTGCCAGGGTCAGGCGGAGGCGCGGGTCCTCTCATGGACTCACAAAGTGCCTCACCGCTGACTTCCTGGCTTCTGGAAGGCTGCACATGGCACCGTGGGCACTGCTTGTTTCAAGTCAGAACCATCCGATTTCCTGCCCTGGCCGCGAGTGGGCGGGTCAGACCCAGAGCACACGCGCTCCCTAGGCCTCTGCGGGGCGACACCGGGCAGCGGCCACGGCGGAGCTGACACCCGGCCCACCTCCTGACAGCCAAGTCCAGTGGCTTTCTTCCCAGGACTCCCAGAGCTGACTGGGGGTGCTACATTCTGTCCCCCACTGCAGCTGGGCGGTGTCAACAAGCCAAGGGCAGATCTGACCCTGACACCCCTACAGAGGTCCCAGCCTGCAGGGTCAGAGCCACCTGGCGGGGCCAGCAGGTCGTGCCTGCTCGAGCCCGCTTGCTGACCAAAGGCATGAAACCATGGCAAGCAACGGGCAGGCGGAAAACACACAGAAAACCCGTGCCCCCTGCCGACCCTGAACCCCTCACACCCCTTACGGCCCCCATGCCTCACCTGGCATTCGGCCTGTCCTAAAAGCCACCTCCAGCGAGTGGGCATCTCGCTGCAGGCTCTTTCTGGAGACGTGAGAAAACCCCCCTAGAGCCAAGCCGAGGTGTGGGTGCGTCCATGCCCCCTCCATGTGCCCTGTCCTCTCTCCCTGTCCATGCCCTCAGGCCTCTCCCAATCAAAGCACTGCCATGGGCCTTGCTGGGCCGTCCTTCCACCCTGGTCCTTCCCTGGACTGCTGCAGCAGTGGATGCACCATCGACTCAAAGCGTACAGGTTACCAGCGCCAACTTCGCTGGGCTGAAGGACACCACACAGAGCGTGCATGTGACCCCCAACCTCAACAGGGACCCAGCTCCAGGCATCCCTGCGGGGGGGGGCAGGTGGGTGCTAGGACCCCAGGCATATACCGGGCCCTGCCCACCTGCACCCACAGCCTGACCCCTCCTCACTGAGGACGGGATCATTTTCTCTAGTCCCACACCGAGACTGTCTCTGGAACACACTTGCTGTCCAGGACCCAAACCAAGTCCTAAGAGGTTTCATTTTTTTTTAATGTTCTTTGCTTTTTTGGGTCACACCCAGTGATGCTCAGAGGTTACTCCTGGCTCTGCACTCAGAAATTACTCCTGGCGCTGCTCGGGGACCATATGGGATGCCGGGATAGAATGTGGGCTCGTCAAGTGCAAGGCAAATGCCTTCCTGCTGCTACAGTTCCTTAAATTTATTCATTTTTTAATTTGGGGGCCACACCCAGCGATACTCAGGGCTTACTTCTGGCTCTGCACTCCGATCACTCCTGGTGGGACTCTATGGGGTACCGGATAGAACCAGGGCCAACTACGCACAAGGTAAGCGCCTCCTCTGTGCCACGGCTCTGGGCCCAGGTGCTGCTTAACACTTCCCTCTCCTTATCAGAGCCCTGGTTAGTCATGCTTGCGTTTTCCTGATTTCACAGAGAAAGGCAGAGAGCCCCCACCTCTGGGAAGAGCAGTGCAGAGCACTGTGGAGAGGGCGGGGGTGCAGGGGGGCTCTGGGGCTGGGGGTGTCTTGCGGGGTATCCCAGCGAGAGGAGGAGCAACCGCGCCCCGTAGCTCTCCCTGAGCCCCGCCCGAGGACAGGCTTGGTGGCCCTAGAGGCAGTGAGCTCCTTCCTTCCCGGCCCTGAAATGCAAAACCGCATCGAGACACACAGCCAGGTTGATGCCAGCTCCCCGTGTTGAAACAAACCCGTCAGTCTTTCTCCCTGCAAGCAGTTAAATTAGAGAGTATTCAATTAATAACAGCTGAATATTCTGTCACATTTAGGAAGATGTATGGTAAGACAAGCTGGTTGTGATGTAACTGACAGGAATGATAAAGGTTCTCCCGACACAGTCTGGCAGATACTTGGCGGCGTCTTCCTGGTGGAGACGCGGCACCCGATCAGCCCGCTGTGGGAGAAGTGAGTCTCCCTGGCGAACAGCGACGCTGCCTGCTAAGGCGGGACAGGTGCCCGGGCTCCGGCTGCGCTGCTCCCCGTGGGCACATGGACCTTGGCCACTGAGTCCAGGATGCGAGGCCGGCATTCGGGAAGGTGGGCAACAACCCCCACCAGGTCCTAGGCATGCCAGAGTGCAGGGGCCGTGGAGGCCCTAGGCGCCCGTGCTCCAGTTCATCTTCCCAAAGGTCCAGCTCACAAGCACAATTGGGGTGGGGTAAAAGGGGTCTCTGTCCCACTGGGGGCCTGGCTGGGTGAGGAGGGGGGGGTCTGTCCCACTGGGGGCCTGGCTGGGTGAGGAGGGGGGTCTGTCCCACTGGGGGCCTGGCTGGGTGAGGAAAGGGTTTCCATGGGAAATCAGGAGTGAGATCATCGGGAAAATGCAGGCAGACGGTTCAGACGGTGCCCGGGAAGGCAGGGCGCTGGTCCCAACATGCCGCTTATGAGCCGTCCTCCCGAGCCAGGTGGGTCATCGGCCCACACCCCCCAAGGGGTTGGAGTCCGCAGGGCTGGCTCAACCATAGGGGGCTGCAGTCACGGCTGCCGCTGTCTTACACGGAACTGCCGCGTCCAAGCTGGAAGCAAAATGCCGGGTGATAGTCGAGAGCGAGATGGTCCCTGTCAGAATCCGACCTGACCTCGACAATCAGAGGGAGAGAGAGGCTGACCCGTGCCTCTGTTTTAGCAGAGAAGTTTTGTTTGACTTGTTTTTTTGTTCTGGGGGTCCCATGCGGCTGTGCTCTAGGGATGGCGGCCTGGGGACCATATGGGATGCTGGGGACAGAATCCAGCCCCGCACTCCCCACCTCGCTGCCTATGACGCTGACCCTACGGGAGGTCTTCAGAGATCCCGAGCTTTTATCGCTTAATGTCTGATCCGTGAGCTTTCAGGATCCATCAGGCATCAGCCAGGGCAGCTGGAAGCTCACCGCATGCTCTTCAAACTGACCAGCTGGACACCAGCTCTGAAGAGCCTCCTGCACTGACACCTTGTCTGTGGACTCTTAGCCAACCATAAAGTTGCTCATTTTCAACTGTTAGTAAAAAAACACCTATTTCTATTCACCAAAACCCATTAGAGTCAGATACTGGAACTCTCCAAACACACACATTTCCCCTGAAGGCAGTTCATAAGGTTGAGGCCCACTCCCTGGTGGCCCTAAGGTTTTGGGGCATGGATGGAACCATGGAAGGACATGGGACCCACCTCCCTGCACCCCGACACAAGCCACCAAGCCACTCAGGTGGAGGCCCATTACTCTCCTCTGCTTTGCCTCATACCCTTTTCCCTAGCTGACTCCCATTAGCTCTGCCCTGTTTAATGGCTGACGCCCGGTTGGCAAACCCTGCCAGGGATGATCACCAGAGGCCACTGCTGCCCTCCAAGGTCCCAGAGGGGAGAGGCCACTTCACTGACGGCCAGTGCCCGAGTTGGTGAGGTGTTAAAGTAATATTCCAATTAATATTTAATAGGGTTTAACGAACAACCGCCCCTGTCTGGGGGTCAGTGATTGGGCGGGCGTGACGGGAACAGGGGGTGCCAATGGAAAACGCTCTCAGCGTGCTGGGAGGCGAAGCCCGGGGTAGGGGCCCTCACCAGAAGCTGGGGAGTGTTTGCTGGGCACGTGGGGAGCCTCCTGCCCAAGGCCCAGTACTGCATACAAAATCCATAAAATAAAGAGGTGAAAGAGGTGAAGGGTTTGCCCAGAATCTGAGAAGCGGGCGCAATATAAGGACAGCTGCGCAGACCCGACATGCTCTCGAGCCGGGTCCTGCTCTCCCGCCTGGCACCATCACCCAAGGTGAGCCAATACAGCAATACTGACAAAGGCATTGATTGTTACATGCTTATCAATCCCTTAAAGCCCAGGCCCGATGAAGCTCAGCAGGCTTGTTTTGAAAAACACTGTGTTTGAAAGGAAAGCGAAAGCCTATGGAAGAGCGAGGGGCCTGACGTTTTTCACGAGACCTGGGATGTTTGACCCAGAGGGGTGGCGGAGACTCACCTCAGGGGCACAGTGGGAAACTGCTGCCTTGCAGGCAGGAAAAAAAAAGGTTCCAGCCGCAACCAGACACAAGCCATCGTCAAGGGCAGAGAGGGGCCTGGTCTGAGCAGGCTTTGCATGCAGGAGGTCTGGCTCTAACCCTCCCCCCATCCCAGTTCCTGCTGTGTGTGTCCCCAAACAAAGATGTAAACAGGACCTGTGAGGTTTGCTCGGGACCAAGCAGTGGTCGGATGATGAGACTGACGAGATTTCCCGTATCAAAGAGCACAAGACAGGGCTTATGGCCCATCCCAAGCCTGGTGGCCCCAGCAATGTCCTCTGCTCACCCGCTGACACCCCCACTGGTCCCTCTTACCTTTCTGGCCAAGACAACTTAGAGTCCCTTTCTGCTCTCAGGGTGTGGCTCCAGCCAGACTCACCAGGGGCAGGTAGGATCTGCCCAGGAGCGCACCCCAATAAACTTCTCCTATTTCTTCACCTTTTGTCTCTGTCTGTCTGCGCTGGGTAAGGTCAGCTGCCTAGGATAAGTCAGTGTCCAGGAGGGTTTGAGAGCTGCCACACTGGCCTTAGAGAACCAAGCAGGGAGCATTTTCCGCGGGCCGAGGGCGACGGGACACGGCGTGCATGGGGGCGCTCCAGCTCGCCGCAGGGCCCCATGCCACAGTCACTGAACTACATCAGCCCTCCAACGAGGCGCAGGCCTCCGGCCCTTGGCGGAGAGAAGAAGAATAGACAGAGGCAGAATGAAGAGGAAAGGGGAAACAAAGGGCGTTGTTCCTGCAGCTCCCGGGTGCAGGGCCAGGCTGGGAGAAGCCCCTCAGCTGAGGGCTGGGGGAACCAGTCTCTGCCTCCATGATCGCGCCCCAGGCCATTGGAGGGGCCAGAGAGCAACAGGGAGTGCATTTCTCTTTTGTGTTTTTGTTCTTTTTCTTCTTTTCTAAATCCTCTTGTTTGAGAATGTAGTTTAGTTGCTAAGAAACTAGTTTCTTATTGTAGACTCAGTGAGAGCAGAGATAAAGCAACTGTCAAAATAGCTTGTTATTTTGACGGTAGCCGTATCATAACCACAAACGATACAGCTTATCTGTACATTTTCACCCCCACTAATGGGGCCTAAATACCGTGTTCTCAGATATCTGTATGTACACAGACACACACTTGCATCTCAGTGAGACCAACAAGCAGGATGGCAGTGAGTGTGCACACACACACAGACACGCACGCACGCACACGCGCGCGCACACACACAGACATGCACACACACGACTCCCAAGCCCCCAGATCAAAAGCTCTTTTGAAAAGGAAGCGTGAAAGCACTGACGTCCTCCCTCATGTTTATCGTCTCTCAAGTCTATTTTTAGGCTTTTAAAAAAGTCAATCCACATCTCATCCTGCGTGGCAATAGTCTCGTTTACACCCTTTCTTTGTGTAATCGAACATCTTCTGAATGTTTGCGGTCATTCACCTGAACTCTTAAATAAACTTAAAAATAGATCCTAATTCACTCATGATGGCAGTCGCCATACTGACCTGCTCGTGATGGCAGCTGCCATACTGACCTGTTGGTGATGGCAGTCGCCATACTGACCTACTTGTGATGGCAGTCGCCATACTGACCTGCTCGTGATGGCAGCTGCATACCGACCTGCTCATGATGGCAGTCGCCATAGTGACCTGCTCGTGATGGCAGTCGCCATAGTGACCTGCTCGTGATGGCAGTCGCCATACTGACCTGTTGGTGATGGCAGTTGCCATACTGACCTGCTCGTGATGGCAGTCGCCATACTGACCTACTCGTGATGGCAGTCACCATACTGACCTGCTCGTGATGGCAGCTGCCATACTGACCTGTTGGTGATGGCAGTCGCCATACTGCTCTGCTTGTGATGGCAGCTGCCATACTGACCTGCTCACCTATGTTCTACTGAACCATAAGCTTGTGCTCTGATCAAAGATAGATTTACGCCATCTGTTTGTCCATCCCCCACCCATCTATCCTTCCTTCCTTCCATCCATCCATCCATTCACCCACCACTGTTTACCCTTTACTCATCCACTCCCACCCACCTACTTAACCCTTTCCCAGATAACGTCCTATAAGCTTCTGAAGAGCTCACGCCCCTGCGACAGTACATGCGAAGAGTCACATTATCTCCTGAAGATCCTTGGATATCTACTTGCCCTTTGCTTTGCTGATCACTAGGTATATGGCAGTATTTACAGGAGGGAAAAACCAAAAGTAGATCATTATCTCCCCATGGATGCCTGCGGCCAACAATAAAACATACTGTTGATTATTATTTCACCTCTCTCTGGGTAATGACCCTAAAAACCCAGTCTAAGGACTACTTAGCCGTCATCCCACAGGACTGTCGGAAGGTGATGTAGGAAAGAAGATGCGTGAGCTTCGTAATTAAGAAGCTGTGCACTGTCCAGCCTGAGCAGCCTCCAGCTATCTGACAGCCCACGAGAGGGTTAATAATGGGAGGGGGAAGACAGAGGCAGAAAGTGTATTTGGGAAGGACTATCAGTATTTCTACCTGTGTTTTCTGAGTAATCTGTATTGCTTTCAAATACGGCTGTCCTCAGGAGAAATAAAGACCACTGGACTTCACCTTTCTTGCTTCTGGAACTTTAAGCTCCCCAAACTGGTGATAGCATCTCAGCAACAGAAACCAAATCTTCTAGAGGATGGCGAATTTAAGAGGGTCTTCTCCACATACATCTGGCTCTTCTTTAAGAGGTGACAGGTTTTCTCCGTTGCAGCCCATCTACGCTGCCCCCGACTGTGTGGGAGGCCACACAAGCTGCCCCGTGCTGAGCTCCAGAGCCGAGGGCATGGGCCCTGGCATCCGGTCTCTTGATTCCATCCCTGTTCGCAGCAGAGCTCAGGCGCCTCCTGCCAAGCCTTGGAACTTGTCCTCAGTATGAGGCGAAGTCTAGTTGCCTAGGGTTCGACCAGCGCTCAGAGCACAGGGAGGGAAGGGCAGGCTCTCCTCCTCCCCCTGTCTCACTACACCTTCTTTTGAGTTTAAGGGAGGGTCTAGCGGTGTCCACACAGTGCCTGTGGGATTCTGAAATGGAGCTCTGACCTCCACGTGAAGGACAGGATGGTGGGTCCCGGGCTCCACTCAATTACTCTACACAGATGCTGGGCAATGCAGGTGTCAGCCAAACCCCGGGGTACCACTCACCCTTCCCTGGACACACACACACACACAAGCGCATACACAAACATACACGCACACATTCACACACCCATGCACGCACACACACATCACTCTTGGGAGACACAAACTCAGACAAGAAATCACCAGCAAGGGCCTCGTTTCCTGGCTCCTTCCCGGAACATCGGCAGCATGTCAGGGAAACCACAGAGAGGCTGATACCAGGGCGGGAACTGCGGATTCGCGGAGAACCAGCCTTGTCCCCAGCACGCACCTCTGGAAGCCCAGGCCCTGTGCCGCTGTTGCAAGAGATGCTGGGTTTTGTCCGATGAGGCCAGCAGACAGCCTTGGGCCACAGGATACAGGGTGTGGACACCGGCCTGCAGAGGACTGGGTTCATCTCTGTGGAAGCAAGGCCACCAAGGTGGGCTCATCCGACACTTCGCAGGAGCCCAGCGTTGGGAGCCGCACAGAGAGGCATTGGAGCATTTGTGACCCTCTGCAGCCATGAGGACACAAGTATTTGAGTACAAAGACCAAAAATGGGCTGTGAGTCAGGGGTGGTGGGGGGTTGGAATCTTGGGTCTTGAAAATGACCCCTTCAGAGGGGGAGGGAGGGAGGGAGAGCACGGTGGAAGGGGACAGACAATCAGAGCACTGGAGGCTTGGCGCCGCAGAAAGGAAATGAGCAGAGCGGATCAACAGGCCTATAATCAATTTTGTGGCGCAGCAGTGGGTGCCAGCCCCCACCTCATTATACTCCCACCACTTGCTCGAAGGCTTAAATGTCACCCGAGTGTCCCCTCTGGCCACTGGGCTTGTCCAGCTCTGCTTCCCTCTTAGACCTGAGGCCTTGGTCACTGTTTCTATGGCTGTTTGCGGCGTGGCCGAGCACACCTGACTTTTGGAGCCCATGCCGGGTCTCTGCCCACTCACACAGCATCCGGTCTTCAGAACCCTGGCCTGTCCATCCCGCTGCTGCCCCATATCACAGACGCCGGCTGCAGAGTCTCAATGCGAGCACTGGCCTTGAGTCCCTGCACTGCCGCTGACCAGCTTGCTCACAGAACCCCGGAATCGCCCGTTCAGCGGCACCCACCCCCACGTGGAGCTTCAGGGGCCAAGCGGCACACTGAGGGTTTCGCTTCTGACCAACCAGAGATTAAATGGAGCTTGTTAAAAGGGGGTACGTCACAGGAAGGAGCCTGGGTGGGGCCCAGCGCAAGGGGACAGTCACTGATTCACTGCCTGGTGCATTCGCTGTCCACACCGCGTCTCCGCCTACACGAGAAATTCAGCCTGTCTGGATCAGAGCCAGGCCGGGGCCCCGCAGACGCCGCACCAGCCTCAGACGGAACGACCGCAGGGTCTTTACTCTGGAATCCCGCCAGTGCTCTCTGTGGGGGCAAACTTCACTCTCCAGACCCCAGGAAAGCATCTCTGGAAGATGTGCTGCTTCTGCTGCTCTCTCCCTCCTTCTCCAATTTGGCTCTTAGAGAAACGACAACTTTCAGCTTGCCTCCTGGCCCATAAATTCGTAATTTTCCAGATGGGATCCAGCATCACCCGGAAAGGTTAGAGAAATTTCTATTTTAAAAGACTCCAACTATTGGCTCTGTGCTCCGCATTTACGAGTCCCTCTTGGAACGCACAGTGACATTTCTGGTGCGGTGAGTGCAGGTGATTTTCACCCTCTTACTGAGTGTGGCTTTGGTGGTTCGTAAATCAGCTAAAACACAGAGCCAGGCATGCGTGTGTACGCTTACATGCATGTGTGCTGACGCCGGCTGACATGGATCCAAGCTTCGCCAGACTGTCTGCAGCAGAGACCATAGCTCTGAGGGTGGCCGGGGACCGATTTAAAGTCGCTGCCGTTGAGCAGAGCAGTGTGGAGGAAAGGCTGGGAAGGAGGCGGTGTCCTCCCTCCAGCCAGCGCCAGGGGCCACGCATGCTGTCTGCACGTTACCATTCCATGGAGAATGGGGCAGGCCTGGGGACAATGGACTGACTCTGTCCTTCCCCATACGTGGGTCTGAAATACATTTTCCTAGAAGGCCACTTTTTGCATGCCTGTTAGTGGGAACAGAGATTTATAAGCCTGAAAATGTGGCCAGTCCTCACTGGGATGGTAAAGGCACACAACCATGGAATTCTGGACTGTTCAGAGAACTTTCCCTCTGGTGAGCAGGAACTCCCTGTTCCCTGGACACTGGCCTTGTTCCAAGCAGCCATCAAGAACACTTGACTTGTTTCTCTCCATGGGTCCTGCAAAATGTGCCTGAGCAAGTCTTCTCTAGCTAGCACCGTGACGAGTCACCCAGAGGGTAGCCGGGAGGAAGGCCCGCTCATGAGCGACTGCTCTAGCCGGGTCCTCACCACTGCCGTATTCTGTGGCCGCCCTCTCGGACGCTCAGATTGTCTCTAGCCTATACCTAGTGATGGTGACTAAGTACCAACAATCATGGGCACATTCCCGTCCACCCCTGCCTGCGGCCCTCAGCAGGGTTTATTCTCATGTCACAGAGAGCAGGTTTGTCTCCTTACTCACACCGGCTCCTTACAGCAAAGCCCATGGAGGACAGCACGGAGATGTGGCGTATTCTGCAGAGAAACTAAGCATCATGTCCATGTCCTGAGTATCTCACACTGTGGGCACAGCCAACAGACATGGTACCACGCTTGGACCAGCCTGTCTCTCCTGAAACACCCGACCACGGCACCACGCCGGACCAGCCCGTCTCTCCTGAAACATCATACAGAGCACCATGTTCGGATCAGCCCGTCTCTCCTGAAACACCCGACACGGCACCATGCTGGGACCAGACCATCTCTCCTGAAACACCCGGCATGGTACCACGCTTGGATCAGCCTGTCTCTCTTGAACATCCGACACAGCACCACGCACGGACCAGCCTGTCTCTTCTGAAACACCCGACACGGTACTATGCTTGGACCAGCCTGTCTCTTCTGAAACACCCGACACGGTACTATGCTTGACCAGCCTGTCTCTTCTGAAACACCATACAGGGCACTACGCTCGGACCAGCCCATCTCTCCTGAAACATTTTCGAACGCAGCCAATCTGCTTTCTTCAAGGGGAAGCAAATGTGCCACCACTTTCCCTACAGAGCTTCTGGGGAGATTTTGAGCTACACTCAGTGGTGCTCAGGAGTTACTTGGCTCTTGCTCAGGAAATCACTTCTGGTGGTGCTTGAGGGACTCTATGGGGTGCCGGGATTGAAGCCAGTTGGCCAAGTGCAAGACAGCGCCTCCCCTGCTGTACAACTGCTCCAGCCCAGCACTTTTCCCAAACAGGCGATATACCCTCTAGTGCTTGGGTCTACGTCAAGTGAACCCTGGGGCTAAAATATCAAACTTGCAGCCACTACTGCAATATTAACTCATTTGTATCTGGGACAACCACAAAGTGGAGGAAGACAAGTCCATGGTGACTCAGGTGAGCATAGACATATACAAGCTGCAGGGTAACTCACATACAGCCGCAGGGTGATTCACACACACAGCTGCAGGGTGATTCACACACAGCCAAGGGTGACACACACACAGCCGCAGGGTGACACACACACAGCCAAGGGTGACACACACACACACAGCCAAGGGTAACACACACACAGCCACAGGGTGATTCACACGCACAGCCAAGGGTGACACACACAGCCAAGGGTGACACACACAGCCGCAGGGTGATTAACATAGCTGCAGGTGACTTACACACAACCGCGGGGGTGATTCACACACACATCTAAGGGTGACACACACAGCCGCAGGGTGACTAACACACAGCTTCAGAGGTGTGACTCACACACAATCGAAGGGTGACTCACAGCCACAGGGAGACTCACACAGCTACAGGGTGACTCACACACAGCTACAGAGTGACTCACACAGCTACAAGGTGACTCACACACAGCCTAGGATGACACACAACAGTCACAGGGTGATGACACACACACAGCTACAGGATGATTCACACACAACTTCAGGGTGACACACACAGCTACAGGTTGACTCACACAGCTACAGAGTGACACATACAGCTGAAAGGTGACTCACAGCCTAGGGTGACACAACAGCTACAGGGTGACTCACAACAGCTGCAGGGTAACTCACACACAGCCACAGGGTGTTGCAGTACACTGTTGCCCAGAGCTTCTGCATCTTGCCTGGAATAACCTCCTGGAGGCTACTTTGTAGATAAGGAGCAGAAAACAGTTTGAATGTGGCAGTATATCTTACCATGTATTCTATGTTAGCTGGTATAAATATTTTCTCTCGTGCTGCCACAATCCTCGTGGGACTAGATAGATCTTACTAGTATATTTACCTAGACACGTTGGTTCTCTAAGTAATTATCACTGTCTTCCCGTTCATCGTTGATTTGCTCGGCGGGCACCAGTAACATCTCCATATAACCTATCTCATGCAAGTAGAGCCCAAGGGCACCTGCTTGCTCCAAGAACATAAAGGGCCTCAAACCATTCCATCAGGTCATGGGAATGAGGGTTTATAATTGTTACTGGTATCTGGCATATCAAATACGACACTGGTAGCTTGCTCTTTCTCTAAGTAATTAGACCATAGAAATATGCTGTTTGCCTCTCTCTAGTAGAGAGCCACACTTGCTCTCTAATAAGTGTAAAGGCTAATATACAAAACAACTATGAAGTAAAAGATGAGAATCTTGTGAAGGCTTGGAGAAATATAGACCTGGCTGTAGAATATCCATTGGTACAGATGCATGCCCTTCCCCTCACTCTACCCTGCAGGGGCACTCCCAAGGCAGATCTTGGCTGAGGCAATATTAACATTTCAATGGAGCTAGGTGAAGTCCTGGGAAGTTACCTGAGGGGATTGACCCTAACTGCTTCTGTAGACGTGGGCTGTCTGGACTGAAAAGTTATAAAAGCTGTAGCCTTTTTGCCTTTTGCCTGTCACCTCCTTCTGTTCTCCGTCTCTCTTTCTCTTTCCTGTTGGGCCTTAGCGTGTGGTAACGGCCATCTTGGCCTAGGATTCTAAACCTACACATGGCGGGGGTCCAGCTAGGAACCTAAGTCTGGGGTTTTCCTGTTACTGGATTGTATACCAGAACCTGTGAGAGTAAAGCCTTTTAAAAGCTGCGCTGGACTCCTGAGTTTTCATCCATTCCCCACAGGCTTCGGAGGTAGAAGGGAACTCATTTCCTGGTATTGTTAGGGATCCCAGTGGCTCCCCAGCAGTAGGGTGACTCACACACACCCCTCATAAATGCTGCAGCCTAAAAAGAATGGCATCCAATCCCTGGAAATAAAGAGAGAGGTTGAGAGAGAGAGACAGAGAGAGACAGAGACAGAGAGAGACAGAGACAGAGAGGGGGAGAGAGACAGAGGCAAAGAAAGAGAGACAGAGAGGCGGGAAAGGAGGGAGGGGCACTGGGCTTCTTAATGTAAAAAGAAGAAAAAAAAAAGGCAAGAGGCAAAGGGGAAAATCAAAATACAATCATGGAAACTTCTAAAGACAGCAATTTAAGCAAATTGCCATATCTGCGTTTCAGAATGAAAGGGGAAAGAAAAGGCTGGTTTCCTTTGAAGTGAAATGGAGCTGGTCAACGTGGTGCCAGTCCTCTCAATAACAGCCAACCAAAGGTGAGTGCGCGGGGTTCCGGAGCCGCCCAGGAACAGCAGGGCAGGCTTGCACTGACTCTCGGGGTCTTCTGCTTCCCAGAGGCTGTGAGCGGGAACCAGGCTCCGTGCTGGCACAGTTGGTGTGGAAACTCACCAACCAACAGTCTCCAAGAAAACCCACCATGGAAAGAGACCGTGGGGCCTCGGGAAAAAGGATGATGGGCCAGGCCAGGCGCTACCTGTAGGGTCAGCTCCCAAGGACAGCAGGAGCCAGCCAAGGGCTTTCCAGCCCTTGGGTCAGTCTGAAAGCACACACGGCAACCCAGCTGTTACTTGCCTGGGCGCCTTCAGACTGGCTTCTGCATTAAAAAGATGAAATCTGGTTTTGAGGCTACCTCTGTTGGTGCTCAGGGCTGACTCCTTCTCTGGGCTCAGCAGACCCTAGTAGGTGCTGGGGATCAGATCCGTGTTGGCTGTGTTCAAAGCAAGCACCCCTCTCTGCGGTGTCATCGCTTCAGTCCTGAAACTGGCTTCCAGAATCACCTTTTTGGGGATGAGTGGAGACACCCTACAACACTGGGAATGCTGGCTGGCCCTCACGGAAGGGCTGCATCCCAGATGAGCCTCCGGACTGAACTGCTTCACACTCACTGGAGCGCTGCGGCCCACGCCTGCCGTGTCCACCCCAGCTGTGCGGTCAGTATAGGGACCTAGGGACCTTTCCTGGAAAACGGAGCTGCAGGAGTTCACAAGCTAATCCTGAGAGCTTGTGTGTGTGTGTGTGTGTGTACGCGCGTGGCAAAGAGAGAGAGAGAGAGAGAGAGAGAGAGAGAGAGAGAGAGAGAGAGAGAGAGAAGACAGGCAGAGAACTCACAATTCAAGCACATGGATGCAGGCAGAGGCCGAGAGATGCCCGGCCAGCCTTTCCTCCCTCAGGACTAATTTAATGTTTTGACTGGTACAGCCCAGCACCTGAAAACGGGCACGAGTCCTTACCATCTAATCCCCCAAATCGACCAGCATGAAACACAGAGAGGCGGAGAGAAAGGAGATGACATCGCAGTGGGCGCTACATGTTCTCACTCGCCCTAAGCTTTTGGCTTCCGGGCATATGCTGAAGATACCTGCCCGAGACGCCCAGCAGCCTAAGCGCACTGGCGGGAATGGGGCCACCAGAGGCCCCAGGGAGAGGTTTGGGGGGTGGGGTCCCGTCACGACACAAGGAAATGGGGTGCTCTGGCCTTCTATGGGGGTGCAGGGGATGCGGCGACGCCTGCACAGACACCCCTGCCCCGCCTCTCCCTCGATCCACGGCTCATCTCCCTCTCCCAGGAAATGTCACCCCAAGGCACACTGCAGACCCACTTCCTGGGCCTCTTCCCTCACTACCATCCTGCAACACCAGCCAGCCCGTCCCTCACCTCTCCCCTCTCTCTAGCCTGCCGCCTCCATCAGACCCTCATGCTACTGTCCTGGCTGTCCCCCATTTCTCCAATGTCCGGCACCCTGGGCCGGACACACAGCTCAGGGACAGCCTCTTCGAGGTCTGGGCAGCGTATGCTGCCCCTTGCCGGCCCGAGAGGGGACAAGACAGGAGGCAGACAGGGCCAGGCGGGGTGGGGTCAATTAAGACAATGGCGCTGCCGTGTTCCCCTGCTGACAGGCGGGCGAGTGGCGGCGACAGCCGTGGCCTCTGCTGGCTCTGGTGGGACCCTTGTGCCTTGTGGACCCTGGAGCCCCAGAGCAGTGACTCTTGGGCTGCGGGTGGAGCAATCCCACCCCACCCGCATCCCCCAAAGCTGTTTCTAATAATGGTAATTATAATGATTTGAGGCTTAAACAGGGGCGATTTAGGCCGGAAGGCAGGTTGTAATGAAGGAGTCGGCGGAGAGAGACAGCCGTCAGGGCCCTGCCCCCGTGGGGGGGCTCCGGAATAGCTCTGTCTGCTGAGTGTGGGGTGCAGCGGGCAGCACCCACCGAGGCTGACTCCACAGGTTATCCCGAACCCTCCTGCTGTGGGCACAGCCCCCTGGGTGGTTTGAGGCTCCCGGGGACAGCTGCAGGCCACCCCCTTTGGCTCCTTCCAAGGCCCCCACTTTGCTCAGCTAATCCTGGTCTGAGAAGCCGCCTGGGAATCCAATTACTGTTGATCTACATCTCCCCTGTTCCCCCCACCCCGTGACTCTCGGTGCCACTGAAGGAGACCCCGAATGGCGGGGACCGGCAGAGTTAATGATCCCATGGTCCTCGGCTCCGGCGGAATGGCCTTAGGGGGGCCTTGATGGGGCGCCACTCATGTGTGTTCCCACCTCTCTCCGCGCACTGGCCTTATTAAAGCCATCCGTTCTGAAAGCTAAATGAATATGTTTCATCTTCCAACGCCCGGAAAACAATGGTGCGCCGCACAGTGCCCCGTAATCACTCCGCCCCCCCGCCTTTCTGTGGGAGCTTTGTTCCTCCTGTCAACGGGCGGCGTGCATACAGGGACATGCACAGGGCTGGGGTCCTGCCCCCTGCTCCCCAGTGCAGGGGGGGTGGGCTGCAGCCGCCACACATGCAGGTCACTCAGTGTCCACCCGTGGACGTGCTGTGCGTGAGGTGGCTTCCCTTGGGCCACTCTGAGACTTTCATTGACCCCCGCTGACAAGTGCTGCCTGAGTCCCCAAATCTAAACGTTTCTGCTTGGAGAGGCCAGTGTCCTCTTCTCAGCAACAGTGGTGACCACGGCGTGTGGTGCCAGGGCTGGAGATGGGCAGATGTCCCCTACGTCCAGACGAGGTAAAGAGCAACAAGGCCGGCAGCCCATCTCGCTGGCGACTGTCACTGTAGAGACCAAGTGGCCTGTTTCTCCGGATGGTGGAAGCTCCAGGCTTGGGCTCTTCCCTACAATCTGGCTCTAGTGCTCGAGACAGGAGCCTGCGGCCTCTGCCCCTCACCCCACGTGTCCTGACTCCAGACACATCTCAGAGAAACATTCTCTCCGCACCAGGCACTATGGAAATCACAAGTGAAGCCTGTTACTGGGGAGATGTTGGTTATCAGAGCCAGAACTCAGTTTTCTGGGCAGCCAAGGCACCTACAGTGTGTATGCTCCAGGCGCTCTGCTCAGGCCAGGGGACACGGTGGCCCCATGCCTGAGGCACTGAGTTGTCAAACAAAGAATCCTCACAAAGCCAGAAAGAGAAAGAGCCAGACTCCGAATAGGAGATGTGGAGCCATGTGGAGCCGGCAGGAGGAGACTCCGCCTGCAGTATCTTTTATTTTCCTGGGGCTGAAATGTGACGTGAGCGAGCACCCTTCAGAGGGGGCAGGAAATGCCCAGTCCCCACAGGGTCCCGGAAATGCTCCAGCCCTGACAGGGTCCCGGAAATGCTCCTGCCCCGACAGGCAACGCAGACAAGCAGCGACCAAGCTGGTGGATTCAGGAGAGGAATGGGTACCGGTGTCCAACGTGGTCCCCCAAACCCAAGAAACAAAACGCAGGCTCTGGACGTCAGTTGTGGGCTCGCAGACAAGGGAAGAGATGGAGGGCAGGAGGGGCGGGGCCGGGGACGGAGGACTCTCTGGCCCAGACCCTGAAGCAGGGGGTCTCTCTGTGGGTGCAGTGGGAGACAAGGCGCCCGGGGAGGGGTCCCCCCACAGCCCCTGACGCATCTCAGTGCTCTGTCCTCAGGGCAGTCGCCCGTTTCCAACTAAGGGTGGAAAGTATTTCCTCATGTTTGCAAGCTTGCAGGTAAAGGATTCAAACAGGAAGAGGCTCCATCTCTCTCTCTCTCTCTCTCTCTCTCTCTCTCTCTCTCTCTCTCTCTCTCTCTCTCTCTCTAATATATGTAGGCAGAGTGAAAGAAATGGATCCTGGTATTTCTGACATCCACGCATGGGTTCCTGACAAGGTGGGGCAGCTGAACTGGCCGCCACAAGCAGGCTGGGGCTCAGGAGGTGGAGAGCTGCTCCCACTGCACCGTCAACACCGTTTTTGGGAAACTGACCTCCCTGCACCACCCTGGGCCGGCAGATAGTACAGATAACTGGGGACGGCCACTTGCCTTGCATGTTGAGTTCCCGGTACACAGGTTCCCCTGATCCCCTTTGGGTGGCCCAAGTGACTCCATATCCTTGGGCCCAGCACTGAACTGCTAGACAAGAACTGCCAGAAGGAGGACCCAGGCCTCAGCACCAACGGAAGGACCCCAACACGCAAAGCACTGTCACTGGAGTGCACCGTCCCTGAGAGAAGCCCTACTGTGTGTGCGGGTTTATACTGTGTGGGCCTATACATGGCAAGGACCCCGGGAGAAGCCCTACTGTGTGTGTGTGTGTGTGGGGGGGGTTACGGGCAAGGGAGGACCCGTGACTACGGCCTTGGAGGGAGTCAAAGTGCTCTAGCCCTGACCAAACACGAGGCGTCGCCCTGCTTCGCTCGAGCAGAGTTCACTCCCCAAACCAGACATTGGCCCGGGTTCTGTGGGGCCGTGGTCCCTAAGGGCGGGTCAGAGTCAGGACTCAGGGCACCAGGTTGGGGTCTGAGGAGCAGACAGAAAGCCAGGGAGAAGCACAAGGTCAAGGGCTGGAGGCGCGGGGGGCAAATGAGCACAGGAGGGAGCTGGAGCCCAGAAGCAGCTGTGTGGTTCCAGGGGACCAGGACACAGGCTGCACGAGGCTCAGGAGTGGCCGGCCAGGGCAGAGAAGGCCAGGGAGTGGACAGAGAAGGCCTGAGTGGGCAGGGCCTGCAGGACAGGGAGGTGCAGGGAGAAGGTTCCCGGGGGAGAGAGGGTTCAAGGGGCACGAGCCTTCATCACCCTCCCGTGTGGCGACGGAGAATTGGGGCTGAGGGGGCTCGCGGCTCACAGGGATGACCAGCTGCATCTGCAGGCCAGAGTCAGGCCAGAGGATTTGGGGTGAGGCCCTCAGGCCCTTTACATGGTAAAGGCTGGGTTTGGGGAGAGGCAGGTCACACTCAGAAGAAATGGACGGACACCCTGCTCGCCGCCTCCTCCTGTGTAGCTCTCCCCGTGCTCAGCACCAACCGGGGCTTTGCGTGCCAGCCTGTCACAGGCAGCCAGGCTGGCTCCAGGCTCACCCACAAAGCATCTCATTGCAGGTCGCCCAGACATCTCCCCGACATCATCCCCATCCTCCCGGACGCCCCTCGCTGTCCCATGCCTGGGCCTAAGCGCTGACCCTTCCCGCCCATCGGCCTCGGCTGGTATCAGCGTGGTGGCTGTGGCAAGGACCAGGCTACGGGCAGAGCCCACGCAGGCCGCACGGGTGCCCGCACGCCGGTGGCAGGCTTCATAAGGCTCCGCTCTTTGACTGGTGTTGAGTTTATGTGAAAGTAATTAACAGTAATTAATCCTTAATTACAGTAATTAGCCAAGTCGCAGTAAATTAAACCACATCTGGAGCAGATGAGGGGGCTTGGGAAGGGGAGGCAGGAAAGCGACAATGAGACACTGAACCCGGCTGACAGCCTCTGATTGCGTCTACCTGTTGCTCACCCGCTCATTTGCATGTTGTTTTTTGTTTGGGCTCCCTGGAACCTTTCTCCCCCATTCACAGTCTGGACCTCCTGATCCCCTAACTACCAGTGAGGCAGCCGGGCTGCGGGGAGGGGGCAGTGGGCAGGGATCCCCTGCATCCGGCAGGGCGGTGGGTTCACCGGGCTTATTTATATGCCCCCCACCCTCCCGAGCAACAAAAATATAAATAGCAGAAGCTTCATCAAGTGACAGGGTGAAATCAGAGAAGCCAAGCGAGAGAGGTTTTTTTTTGGCTGATGAAAAGAGAAGATGATAGGGCCATTAACATGTCTGACGGGGAGGGGCAGCACCCCGCAAGCTGAGCTGGGGGCCTTTTCCGGGGTGGGGGGCAGAGCTGAGAGCCCAAAGGGAAGGGTCTGGTCTCTGGAAGGGTGTGGGCACAGGCACCAGTCAGCACCAAGACCCCATACATGTGTGCACACACATACATGCACACACACACCCACCATGTATACAGACAGGCCCAGACACCATACATCAAGGCATGCTGTGTATACAGACACTCCCTTTACACACACACACACACACACACACACTGTTGGTACAGACACACCATACATGGCACACACCACCTGGCATACTGTGTATATACACAGACACATAGACCACACACTGTGTACACATACACCATGTACGTACACCCCCGCTGTGTACATACACATATACAACACTCACACTGTATACACATACAAACTCTCAATGCCATGAAAAGTGGACACTCCAAGTGTTTGTTTATCCCTTGCTCTGGGAGGCCACACATGGGAACCTTCAGCACCACTTCTACACCTAGAGAAAATGTGGCTGTCCGGGTTCTTCCTGCAGCTCCTGTCTGGAGCAGGACTTTTCTGGGAGTGCTAGTGGGGGGGCCCAGGCTATGTGTGGTGAAGTCAGGGCAAGGGGCTTTCAGGGTCATGAGGAAAGCCCACACCTGTTTTGGGGGCTGTGGGGAGGCAGAAAAGTTGCACAGTGGTAAACAAAAGACGCGTGGTGAGAAATGGGTCCGGTGTGGCCCTCTAGGAGTGCCTGCCACTGCTTGCTGGCACGGCGCACACCACTACGTGGCCTGCTCAGTCTAGGCTCTGCCACGAGCCACACCCCTGTCCTGGGAGCTGCCGAGTGGACTCAGCTGTGAGTACAGGGCAGGGGGCAGCACGCTCGCAGCCGGCTCTCTCCCCAACTCCGGGAGAATCCAGGCACTGCTGCAGAGCCAGCTCACGGGCAACGTGGACGTAGGTCGAGAAGCTGTTTCTGAACAGTGAGAACCACAAACACCTGCCTGACCTCTCAGAAGGCTCCGGAAGCAGCAACAAGGGACTTTGGACAGTGACCCCGTCACACGTGCTGGTGGTCCTGCTCGGCACCTCGCTGGTCCTGAGCAGTGTCTCCATTATGAGTCACTTAACAGCCAGCACCGACAGCACCCCCGCCCATACACTCACCATCACCACCACCAGGACTGTCAATGTCAACATCACATGATCACCACCTTGCCAGCCTCAGTCACCTGCCAGCACCGCTTTATAAAACAGTCACCATCATTATAATCACCATCATCAATATCGTCACCATTGTTATAATAACTAATCACCATCAGCAATACCTACCGTCACTGCCACCAACAACGCTCTCATCACCATTATCAATATTATCACCATTAGGCGGTGAGACCACAGTGGGAGGGCGCTTGCCTTGCACACGGCCAATCCTGGTTTGATGGCTGACTTCCCACAAGGAGTAAGCAAGGAGTAAGCCCTGAGCACTGCCAGGTGTGGTTCCCCAGCAGAGTATTCTCCCCATCACCACCAGCACCATCACCAGAGCTGTGAGTCTTTAGACAATGAGTCACACAAACCCTGGGGGCGCAGCACTATAGCCAGTTAAAAACACCAATTCCTGGGTGAGATTCCTGTTAACTCAGAGGGGCTGTGACCTAGGATATGTGAGTCCCTCCTCTCTGGATCTCTGCTTCCTCACATCAAAGTGGAAGAAGATGGACATCCACTTCATCCGCGTCCTTCAAAGAAATGAATCACTTAGAATGTGCCGAGGAGAGCCTGAGGTCAGTGCAGCCCTGGGGTCCCTGCCACAGACACGGGCCTGTGTGATATACGGACGTATGCCGCAGCCTGGACATTGCGACGTCCAGCCATGTAACAAATAACAGTCTCGAACGTAAGCATCGGGTAGGGTAACTGTGGCCTTAGAGCCACGTCTGAAGCACTGATCCAAGAGCCCCACTGACTCTGCCCCTCGTGGACGGACCACGGGAGCAGCTTCTGGAGGACAAGGAGGGCGAGGCGCACCGCAGGCTGAGGAGACACGTGTGTCCCAACCGCCCCCCTTGCCTCAGAAACAACCCCAGCAGTAGGGCACATGCAGGGGAAACGCCGACGAGCCACCAGCTGCCTAACAGTGGCTTGTTCATACCCTGAAGCTCGGTCCTCCCTCCCCCAGCTCACGTCTTCCAAAATGCGTGAGGATGGTGGCAGCGGCCTACACAGAGGCTGGTGGAGCCCAGGAGGTTCTTGGCGGTTTCCCAGGGTTCTGCTGAGTCCAAATCCAGGGAAGCAAACATGCTGTATTCCAGAAAGCTCTGGTCTGTCTGTGGGCACCACGGGGAGCCTGACTCAGGGACGGGTCCTGTCCCCAGAAGCGAGAGCGCAGGCTGCTGTGTGCAGACACTGCGGGTGCTGACCAGGGCCTGTGCCAGCTCCCTGGAGCAGGAGGGAGGCTCAGAGCAGAGTAGCCAGAGCTGCGCGCCCTGCAGGAGACACCTGCCTCAGGGGAGCTGTGGGAAACAGGGGGACGGGCTTGTTCCTGTTCCCAGGGGGGACCTGCCACACGCCCGCCGAGAGATGCCCCAGCCCCATCCCTGGCTCTGGCCTTTCTCCTCATCTGCACGACACAAATTAATTATACACTTTAATTTCATGAATTATTAATTTGACTCTGACTCGGCAGCTTATGGTTATCCAGGCTAAGGATTACACAGCTAAGAGTTTCATCAAAACATCACCAGCTGCTGGAAAGACAAGACGTCAAATGGGGGAGCACAGTCCTGAAGTTAGGGTTCCCGGACACAGCAACTGCCTTCCTGGCTGTGGGGCCCGTGCACCCACCTGGTCCCAGCAGGGGCAAGAAGCCCTGGAGGCATGTCCACTGCCCTCTCCATAGCTCCCTGGTCAGCTCACCACTCGTCCACACCCGCTCCATGGGTTCCCTGGCCTGCCCACTATGCGCCCATGCCCACTCCCCTGGATTCCCTGGCCTGACCACCATGCACCCAGGTTCAGGGGGTCAGAAATATGACTGGGCCCCACTGTCCCTCTGAGTCTCCCAAATCTGCCGATGGCCGAACTGAACAGCGGCAGGCTGACCCCTGCCCAAATAGAGGGCCTCAAGCTTTTGCGAGGGGTCCACCAAAGCCACTGACCCAGCAGCTGGTCCAGGAGAGGCCTGAGCTCTTCAGTCTCTGCAAGCGGGGTTAAGGGGAAGGGGGCTGGGTTCCTACTAGGAGAGGCAGGGTGAGAAACACACATGGTCAATCACCTCCTCACTTGGGCCCGGAGGCTCCCAGCAGATACAAGAGGACCCGAAACCACAGCAGCTCCTAGTGGGACCCAGAAGACCCCCATGATATCCCAGCAGATCCCAGCGGCCCCTAGCAGGATCCCGCTGGATCCCACAAGATCCTTGGTGGATCTACCCAGAAGACCTGCAGTGGATTCCAGCAGGATTGAAACAGATCTCCCAGAGTTCTAGTAGGTCCCAGCAGGATCCCAGCAGACCCACAGTGGATCCCCACAAGTCCCAATCCAGTGGCCAGTTCAGGTAACTGTCCCCCAGAACAGTGCCAGATGCCCGTGTGTGGTAGGGAGCTGATCCGCCATCTTGAACATTCCGTGCAGCACATCCAGTTCTTCAAAGTTAGGCTCACCCCAGAGACTGGGCTGACAGTGAGCAGGGCGGGGCCCCTGAGCCCAGCGATGTGCAAGCCATGATGCCGAGACGTGCACACATTCTCGTGGAAAGGCCCACGGAGCTGCTTCCAGAGAAGCTCTGAGAAAATCAGGGCCTGGAGGCCGGGGCTCGGCTCTCATGCAAGGGCAAGAGGGACCCAGCCCCTCTGTCCCCATCCTCCTGGATTTGACATTGGCGCCAGGGGGCAGCCACTCTATGGATATACCGAGAAATAATGCAACCCCCCACACCCCGGCCTGGTCCTCGGCACAAAACAATTTGTGGAAGGAAAAGGCTGGAATTTAGACATTCTATTTAGCTGCTTCAGAAATCTAAGGACCTGGAGCCCAGTGGGACTTGAAATCAATGGAATTAATTAAGGAGATGTCCAGCTCTCTGCGCTAAGTGACCAGCAGGTACCGCAGACCTGAGACTCTATAAAGAAAAATGGGACAGGGTGATGGGGGGGCGGAGAGGATAAAAAAATGGACATTCAAGTGGGGAGGGCAGGAGTGGCCTGAGGGGCAAAGGCTCCAGAGGGTGGCCAGCAGCTGCAGAGACCCTCCCTCAGGAACACCAGGTACCCCCACTTGAATGGGGGCAGAGAACCCAGGAAAGACACAAAGACCCAGTCAGAAAGGGCTTGGCAGCAGACCTGGAGCGATAGCACAGCAGGGAGGGCGTTTGCCTTGCACGCAGCCGACCCGGATTCAATCCCGGCATCCCATATGGCCCCTGAGCACTGCCAGGAGTAATTCCTGAGTGCAGAGCCAGGAGTAATCCCTGTGCATGGCCAGGTGTGACTCCAAAATGCAAGAAAGCAAGCAAGAGCAAGCTTGGCAAAGTGAGCTACCCGCTGTCCACTTCCTTCAGAGGTAGAAGCTCCCTGAAGCTGGTCTGGTCCATGCTGTTCTGGGATGCAGACTGAGAGCCAGAAATCTGGACTGCAGGCAGCTGAAAGTGAGATTTGGCTTGGAGGGCAGATGATGGACAGTAAGGGGTGTGATCTAGGGGGGTAGATGATGGACAGATATGAGGGGCGTGGTCTCAGGAACAAATGATGGACAGAAGCGAGGGGCGTGGTCTTGGGGTAGATGATGGACAGGTGAGAGGGGTGTGGTCTTGGGGTAGCCGATTGCACAATGGGGGTGGTCCATGCATAAACTGCATCTGCAGGCCGAGACCACACCCCTCACTGTCCCTCCCACTGCAGGCTGAGACCCCGCCCCCCACTAGATCCTGTCCCCCACTGTCCCTCGGCAGGCCAAGACAGTGTCCCTACGCCCCCAGTATCCCTCTACAGGCTGAGACCACACCCGGTGACTCTCAGGTCTCCCTCTATTTGGGCCCGGGGACCACACAGGATGCCGAGGTCATACTGGGGTGTACTTGTGCCTGCAGCACAAGCTGTCCTGCTCTCCAGCTCCACACTTGTATTTCCTCACAACTCGAGTGACCAAGGTGTGCTCTGTGCCCAGAGGGAGAGCCCAGACACCCAAGGTCACTTGTTACTGGCGCTGTCATGGAGAAGGAACTGGGCCTGGGGCTAGCAGCAGACCCCTGTGACCGTCTCTGCTCTCTAGGCAGGGGCCCTACCTGGGGGGCTGGCAGTACCTAGGGGACTCAGCAACACCCCAGGTGAGAAGCAGCAGCTGGATCCAACATATGTCCTGCAAAGGAGCAGCAGGGTCCCAGGGCTCCCTCAGAGCCTGGGAAACACTTCCTTGCTGGCCAGAGGCCACCTGAGCCAGCAGCCAGCCAAGCTCACTCAGGGCTGACCAGGAAACCTTTGTTCTTGTGTAAGCCCCCCAGGCAGGAGGGGGCTGGCACATGGAGACAGCCGGAGGCTCTGCCCGCAGGACCCTCCGACCAGCCCGGGAGAGGTTTCCTGGTGCCTGGGGAGCCTTGGGCCATATGCAGGTCCACGACGGCAGGAGCCGCTGAAGCAGAAAACACGCTCCGTGCTGGCTGCCCTGTCTGTACAAGCAACACGGCCCAGACCCATCTGATCACCGCCACGGCCCTGCTGCCACGAGGCTGGACATGGTGCACTCGCCGCAAATTAGGTGCTCAAAATCAGAATCAATTGTCACCAGAAGTAGGGAAGTGTTTTCCCAAGGGGCAGGCATCTGGGGCAGGGCTGCAAGTGTTGAACTTGATGATGATGCTCGGTGAAAAGGTCAGCCCGGGCTGCAGAGCCGCGCCTCCAGGAGAGCAGGGCGGGCGGCCGTGCGGAGGGCCACAGCACCAAGGCACAGAGACTGCACAATCACGCTAGTGCATGCTTGGGCCAGGTCTGCACCTGCGCACAGCACACACTGCACACACCACACAGCCCCCACACACAGCTTACGCGCCAGTCAGTCACACACATTATTTGTGCACACACCATACACTTGTTTATACACATCACGGCCACACATGTTTACACACATGTGCACACTTTACACACATGTGAACGATCATGTTCACATGGTTCCATCACAGGCATGCACACTTTACATGCACACGTGCATAACCAGAAACATGCATACATTTGTACATGTCACGGGCATACACAGTCACATGACACACATCACAGGCATGCATGCTCATTACACAGATCACATCCAGACATACACTCATTCACTCTGCAGGCACATATACGTATATGTGCACACACACTGTTTAGATGCACATCACACACATATATAGGCAGACTCCACACACATGCATTCACTGAGCTACACAGACACACACCATCACGTTTACAAATCACATGTACCTGCCTCAGACACGTTTTGACACATGCATACACACATGTGCACACACAGCTTGGACATGTGTGCATGCACGCGACTGGATACACAGCCCAGGCTGAGCCAGAGGCACAGCCACTGTGTGATGCCAGCGCCCGGCAGGAGGGCCAGGAGGTGGTGCTACTCCCAGCTCAGGACGACACTTTGTTCTCTACTGTCCCTGTGGCACAGGCTGACGGCCACTCTTACAGGTGCCCAGGTCCAGCACCCCCTGCAGCCGCATCCCCTGACGCTGACCATTTCCCTGTGTTCATAGAAGCGACAGTGTGGGCCATGCTCAGGCCCGTCCTGAGGTAAGGGTTCTGGCTGCGTCCTTGCCACATGGATGGGCAGGGCAGGCCCTGGTGTCCCAAGTGGGTCTCCCGACTCCTCCTGCTAATCTCAGCTCCTGGGCAGCTCCTCTGATCACGTGTCACAGGCCAGTAGCAGGAGGGCTGTCCCTGGGTCACTGCCTGAGGGGTGCAGTGGGCAGGCTGTCCCCGCCTTCAGGAGTCCAGGTGTGAGGAACAATACAAAGACTGGAAAAACGGGTTGAGCCTCCACCAGGCTTCCTGGTGATCACTGGCCTCGCCTGGGCATTGAAATCCTGAGCCACACTGTTTGGCAGCCAGTCAGTCTGAGGCGGGCTGGCCAGTGCAAGGACCTGCTTCTCTTCCCAGTGACCTTCACGGCGACCGCCAGGTGCTCTGGCTTCACTGGAAGCAGAGCAGGGAGGAGTCGGGGACTCTGTTCCCAGCCAGGAGGGTTGGTTCATCCCCACCACCACAAAGCACCTGCTCTGAGCCCCCAAGTCTAAGTCCCATCGGGGCAACACACAGCGCTTCTGGGGTGCTTATGGGGATCTGGAAGAGTCCCAACACCCAGCCTCATTCTTGCTCTCTGGCCCATCCACACCCACAGGGACCAACTTAACTCGAGGGCCTAGGAGTGGCATCTCCGATCCCCTGGGAGAACACGCTCCTCCTGGGAGCACTGGTGTGGAGGTGCAGGGGTGACCACTGCCCTTTGGAGTATAGCCAGTCACTCCAAGATGACTCGAACGGGCCCCAGGTGGGTTCCAAGCAGGGTTCCTCTCTCTTCCGTGTGCTGCCTCCGTCCTACGCCAGCTGGTGAGTGACCAGGGGTCTGGGCAGATGGACACCACCACGCATGTCACGGTCCAGTTCATAGATTCCCAATTTGGCTCCAAACCCCTGATGCCGGACTCAGAGCCTGTGATGGGGAGCCTGTGTTCACATTCCTGGAGCACCCTGCAGATGGACAGGACCCCTCATTAAGGGCAGGATGATAGAGCGAGACACCCCGTTGTTATTCCTATTAGTGGGGACTGGCCTCTCCTCTGGGGGTCCGGCCCTGTCTGTGAGTTTAGGCGGGACCAGGAGTCAGAGAGGTGGGATCTTGCCTCCGCCACCACTATCACCCTCTAGCTGTGGGGGAGACACAGAGCACAGGGCAGGGGGCACAGGACATAGGGCAGAGGGCACCGAGCACTGAACACAGGGCAGGCCTTCAGCCCTGGCCATGGCTCCGGCAGGGCTGGGACTTGGTCCTTCCTGCCTCCAGCCACACCTGCCCAAGTCATCGGGATGCTATGCTCTCCCGCCAGCCCGGAGCTGCCGGAAGCTGGGCCAGCTGCCGTGGGAAGTATTTTTAGTCTCATTATTTATGGGCGCACCTGCTGACGCGCCTTCACAGAGCAGGGGACGCCCGTAGTCCCTGCCCCCGGCCCTTGCCCCCTGCTGGCCTGGCTGCAGCTGACACACGCTGCTCTGAGGCAAACTGGCATGGGCAGACGCTTCCAGAGAGCCCCATGCCCACCCCAACATCGTGTCCTTAGAGACCTCGGTCCTGTGTGGTCACCTCAGCGGGCGCAGGGAGCGGACATGGGGCTTCCAGCTGGCTTCCTGGGGTGCAGCACCTCCCTGGACCCCTGCATGCTCCCCTCCCCAGCCCCTGCTGCTGCCTCAGCTCTGGGGCACCATCTCTCGCCTGAGAAGGGGCCCTGCGGTTGGTACGAAAGGCCTCGAGGTTCTGCAGGGCGTGGTGATGTGCACCGCGGGAACAGACTGCTCACATGCTCCCACCTCCTTCCTAGTGTCTGAGCGGGCCCCCCAGCAGCCCCCTGAGCTGAGTCTGGCCCAGAACCCTGCTGCAGGGCCCCCCTCAGGTGCAAGGGGACCTCCATCTATGCCAGCCTTGGACCCAGCGAGGTCCGCTCCCCATCCTGCTGTCCCTCCATGTCCACTGCAGCCTCTGTCAGTGTGGACTAACCCTGATGCCCATCTTCCAATATCCCACCCAGCCCCTAATGGCTGACCTTCCCTGATGTCCACTCACCCTAATGTCCATCCCCAATGTCCCATCCCCCGAAGTGACCTAGTCCCCATGGTCTCAGGTGAGTGAAGGCTGAGCTGGGCGGACGGTGTTTGTGCTAGGAAGATACCAGCGAGAATCCAGAAACAAGAGGGAGAGGCTGGGCTCTAGCCAGTGAGAACAGGGCAGTCGGGGCAGGTGGCTGCTCCCCCTCCTTTGGACAAGCGGGCTGACCCCTGCCTCTGGGCAATGGACATCCCCTTGCTGCACCCTCGAGGGGGCCCCAGGCCACCCCCTCCCTGTTATCAGCCAGGGGAAAAGGGATCTAAAATAAATCGGGGCCAGAGTGCGGGCCACCGTGGGCCGGAGCAGGCCAGCCGCTGCTCCGGCCTCTCTGGGCAGCGATAAGGCCGCTAACAGCCTCTTATCAGGCGGCGGCTGGCAATGTGCTCCCGCCTGATTAGGCCTCAGTCTTTGCCAAGGTTATAAACAGCCGTTATCGTTTTCCCGAACAGAATAATCCGGACAGTATCAGCTCAGAAACATATGGGCCACACAGGGAAGATAGCCGCTGACGGGCACTTCATTCTAATTGTGACGAGTGGGGGCGGCCGCCCACAGACTGCGGGGCCTGCCTGGCTGGCCAGGCGGCACGCCCATGCATGCATGTGCGCGTGTGCTGCCTGTGTGTGGGTCTCTCTGTGTTTGTGTTTGTGTGCTGCCAGTGTGCACCAGCCCCTGTGTGGGTCTGTGTGGGTCTATGTGCGTGTGTGTGCCTGTATGCCTGTGTATGTGTCTGTGCTGAAAGGGGGACACGGTCCAGACCTGTGGGGCAGGTGCCGTGGCTTTGAGGCAGCTGGATGCGGGGTTCTGCTCGGGCCTCGTGCAGCTGTGCCAGGTCTGGGACAGGCTGACCCAAGGTCTGGGGTGCTCCTCACCCCCAGTCTGACCCGACTGCTGCTCAGGACTGTCCAGCACATGCCTGCCCCTTCCCGGCACAGCTGGCCTCGGGAAGCGGGGTGCCTCACTGCACCGTGCACTCTCTCACTGGTCCCCCCAGGACCTGCAGCAGAATGCCCTGGGCCTCCGCAGAACCGAAGCTGGTTTTGTGCCCCCTTTCCTAAAAAG
This sequence comes from Cryptotis parvus, assembly GCA_021461705.1. Lineage (NCBI taxonomy): Eukaryota > Metazoa > Chordata > Mammalia > Eulipotyphla > Soricidae > Cryptotis > Cryptotis parvus. Next base: position 152,565 of record JAJIBD010001514.1, on the reverse strand, counting down.
AATGAGCGTCTTCCTTTGGAGACTCCAGCCCATTCGCATTCCCAAGACAAGCTCTTATGCATAAATCTGGGGTGGGGAGCGGTTTTAGCTCACTTCCTCTCGCGATGAAGCTCCCGAGAATTCATAAACAGCTCCCAGGAGTCTGCGGGCTCAGCTTGGAGACAGGATCAAGGGAGGGCTGAGCTCCGGCCTCCTTCCCCTCCTTCCTGCTCCCCTCCTCCCTCTGGCCACTCTCCTCCATTTTTTTCTTGTGTCTCTCTCCCCACTTCTCCCTCCTCCCTTTCTCCCAGCTCCTCTCCTCCTTCTTCCCTTTCGACCCCATCTTTCTCTCACCTCCTGGGATTGTCTCTTGGACCTCATCACCTCCTGTCTCTACCCCTGCAGCCAGCATTCTCTGCTGATGCCCCTGACAGGGATGGTGCCAGAAACAGGTGTGAACTGTCCTTCCTCTACAGGGCCTGCCCAGCCCGGAACCGGGGCCCCAAGTGTGTGATGAGAGGATGCCCAGGGTGCTTCCAGGGGCTTCTGCAGCTGAGACCACATGGCTGCTGCCTCCTGAGTCCTGGCAAGAGGATGTGGTCACCAGGTGGGGCTGAGGAAGATGGAGCGGTCCCCAGCACCTGGGAAGAACTCAAGGGAGCTGCAGATACCTGATATGGTATAGGTTTAACTGACAGTGTGTGCGTGTGTGTGCGTGTGTGTGTGCATGAGTGTATATGCGTGTATATGTGTGCAGGTGTTTGTATATGCAACCAGGTTTAACTGACAGTGTGTGTGTGCGTGTGTGCATGTGTGTATATGCGTGTATATGTGTGTAGGTGTTTGTATATGCAACCAGGTTTAACTGACAGTGTGTGTGTGCGTGTGCATGTGTGTATATGTGTGTAGGTGTTTGTATATGCAACCAGGTTTAACTGACAGTGTGTGTGTGCGTGTGTGCATGTGTGTATATGCGTGTATATGTGTGCAGGTGTTTGTATATGCAACCAGGTTTAACTGACAGTGTGTGTGTGCGTGTGTGCATGTGTGTATATGCGTGTATATGTGTGCAGGTGTTTGTATATGTGCATAAGTGTGCATGTGTGTGCCCACTGAGGAAAGCCAGGACCAGCTAGGTCACCACCATCCTAAACTGTCATATGAGCTTCTCCAGACAACTGAGGGGGCAACGGGTATGGGGGGGATCACTGAGAGTCAGCAAGAGAAGCCAAGACCAGGCACTACAGAAGCTGCGGGGACACAGGTGGGGCATCGGGACACTGGCGGGGTGTCAGGGTGCGGGACACAGGTGGGGGCATCGGGACACTGTACTGTGGGGGTGTCAGGGTGCGGGACACAGGTGGGGGGCATCGGGACGCTATGGGGTGTCAGGGTGCGGGGACACAGGTGGGGCATCAGGACACTGTACTGTGGGGGTGTCAGGGTGCGGGGACACAGGTGGGGCATCAGGACACTGTACTGTGGGGGTGTCAGGGTGCGGGGACACAGGTGGGGCATCAGGACACTGTACTGTGGGGGTGTCAGGGTGCGGGGACACAGGTGGGGGCATCGGGACACTGCACTGTGGGGGGTGTCAGGGTGCGGGGACACAGGTGGGGGCATCACGACGCTGTGGGGGTGTCAGGGTGCGGGGACACAGGTGGGGCATCGGGACACTGTACTGTGGGGGTGTCAGGGTGCGGGGACACAGGTGGGGGCATCGGGACACTGTACTGTGGGGGTGTCAGGGTGCGGGGACACAGGTGGGGGCATCGGGACGCTGTGGGGGGGTGTCAGGGTGCGGGACACAGGTGGGGCATCAGGACGCTGGCGGGGTGTCAGGGTGCGGGGACACAGGTGGGGCATCGGGACACTGCACTGTGGGGGTGTCAGGGTGCGGGGACACAGGTGGGGGCATCACGACACTGTGGGGGGTGTCAGGGTGCGGGGACACAGGTGGGGGGCATCGGGACACTGTACTGTGGGGGTGTCAGGGTGCGGGGACACAGGTGGGGGCATCGGGACACTGTGGGGTGTCAGGGTGCGGGGACAGAGATGGGGCATCAGGACACTGTGGGGGGTGTCAGGGTGCGGGGACACAGGTGGGGCATCAGGACGCTGGCGGGTGTCAGGGTGCGGGGACACAGGTGGGGGGCATCGGGACACTGTACTGTGGGGGTGTCAGGGTGCGGGGACACAGGTGGGGGCATCGGGGCGCTGTGGGGGTGTCAGGGTGCGGGGACACAGGTGGGGCATCAGGACGCTGGCGGGGTGTCAGGGTGCGGGGACACAGGTGGGGCATCGGGACACTGCACTGTGGGGGTGTCAGGGTGCGGGGACACAGGTGGGGGGCATCACGACGCTGTGGGGGTGTCAGGGTGCGGGGACACAGGTGGGGGGGCATCGGGACACTGTACTGTGGGGGTGTCAGGGTGCGGGGACACAGGTGGGGGGCATCGGGACGCTGGCGGGGTGTTAGGATGTGGGAACAGACTGGAAGCCCCGTGGAGCCGCTGGCATGGTCCATGGCAATCCAAGAGAGCCGGAGAGTGAAATGAAGGGAAGGCAGAATTCAACGCCATCAAAAACTAGAGGCTGATTATAATTTCATCCCGCTGGAAAATACGGCACTTAATGATTTCTGTGAGTGCTCTGGCTATTAAGCAAATTAACACACAATTGAGGATCAAACAGTCTTTTGCACCAAAGAACTCCCCCAAAGGACGTGGGTACGGGCAGGCAGCCTGGCTGGGTACCTCCGCGCAGGTCTTTGAATGTTTTTGATGCAGTCATGAATAAAACCTTCTGAAGAGGCAGGAAAAAGAAAACCCTCGAAGACAAATTGAAAATTAGAAGCGAGCTGATGGCGCTTTGGAGTTAACTGTGTGGAATGGGGAACGATGGTCACCTGCGTCTCAGACGCTCGGGGCGGGGTGGGCGGGTTCCCACTGCGCTCCTGCGAGGCTGCTCAGTACACACATGCCCATGGAGAGGCAGCACATGTGAGCGTGAGATAATCTGCAACTCACAAATGGCCACCACAGGGGCTGGAGCAATAACACATGCAAGGGCACCAGCCTTGCATGCAGCCAACCGGGTGCTACCCCCAGTATCTCTAGGGTCCCCTGAGGACTGTCAGGCATAACCCCTGAGTATCGCTGGGTATGGGCCCCTCCTGCCAAATGAAACAAAAAACCAAACAACGAATGAGCAGGACAGGGAAATCCAGAGTCATGGATGGGGCCGTGAACACAGACACGGGAAGCAGATGAGTCCTGAGCAGAGGCACAGACATTCTCTAGGGACACTGCCCGAGGGACAGCCTGTCAGCACAGCTGGGAAAGTGGTGAGTTCCTGTTTGTTGGCTTGGTTTGGGGCCACATCCGGTGGTGCTCAGGGCAGACTCCTGTCTGAGTGCTCAGGGATCACCCCAGGTGTGTACTGGGGACCCATGAAATGCTGGGGACTGAACCTGGGTTGGCTGTGTACAAGGCAAGCACCCTCCCCGCTGTCCTATCACTCTGGACCTCAAATACCATCGCTGACACCTGTGGGTATTTTCCCCCCAAAAGTCATGTGTAAATCCTCACTTCCTGGCAGGCCTTCTGCCCTGAGGGGCCCTGGCCTTGTTTGAAGATGCAGCAATAGTTCTGATGGATGCCAGGCTGGAGGGGTCCCACAGTGCCCTGGAATGACCTCCTTGGTCACAGGTATCTCGGCTCCCAAAATCTATAGGGCAGAGTAAGAACCTCCATACTGATTCTGAACTTTACAAATTTCCTGGGGCCAGAGAGATAGGACAGCAGGGAGGGTGCCTGCCTTGTACCTGTTCCAGTTCCCTGAGCCCCACCAAGAGTGACCCTGAGGGCAGAACAGAAGTCAGCCCCGAACATGCTGGTTGTGGCCCCCAAACCAAATAAAACAAACCAAACAAATCTCACAAATTTCCTATGATTACATGCCTGCAAGGTTGGCGATAACAGCAGAGAAATCCTGAAAACCCACCAAGATGCCTCAAGCAAAAGCAGAGTAACTACTGGGGAGGCTACAATGTGTCATTTTATATAAAAAAGGACAAGCCAAGGAGGGCTACAGTATATCATTTTGCATATTAAGGATTTGCTACAATGTATTGTTTTATACAGGGACCTTAAAACTTTCCACACCAGAGTTCTGAGTGGGAAATGCTGGAAAAAACCAGCAAGAATTTGAAACACACACACACACACACACACACACACACACACACACACACAACACCCTCTTATACCCTGAAACATCCTTCCAAGTGCAGTGGAGAAACCAGAAGGATGGTGTTAAAATCCAATCACCATTAAAGGTCGCATTTTTAGTTGGTGGAAAATTGACCTAGTCTGGGCTTTGCAGCCTGACGCTGGGTGTATCCATCCACACACTCCCATCAGGGCCACTGGCGTTCCGTAATAAAATAATATTATTTTTGAGCTCTGCGAAGGTCTAAAATGCACGTGTTTTTCCGCCTTTAATATTAATAAGTCTTGTAACTAGCAGTTTCTCGGGCGCCGAATTCTTGAGCGCAACTAGAAAGGGCACTTATCCTGAAAAATCTAATAAATTTACAGTTTTATATACTTCCTTCAATTGTGAAAGTCTTGTTCAATAAACTTTAAAATGCCACTATAGAGCAATAACACAGACAGTATAAACCCAGCCCTGGGAAGCCTGCACGCCAGAAATTGTTCCCCTTTCTGCTAGAGCAATAAAGTTTTATATGTTTGAACTGACTGTAAAAAGGTTTGAATGTTGGCAACTGGGGACTAATCTGTCTTCTTTATAGTTATTATCATATTTCCCACAAGACCCCTTGGTCTGTGTCAATCTTTTCTTGTATATGACACCTTTGTACTGTCAGCGAAAGTAGACTTCCTTGCTTTTTTGATTTTTTTTTGTAACTATAGGACTTGTATCTGTTTTCCTTCAGATTACAGCTAACAGGAATAAATTATTTCTGACAAGCGTCTATTGCAGCGTTTTACCAAATAAAGCTGGTTGTGAGTGGCTCTCCCAGGCGCAAGGTGGGGTGCTGTCCTCCCCCCCTCCTCCCCACTGACTCAGCAGTGCATTGGGGCATCTAAGGGGGTGTGTGTGGGGCACAGGCACCAGAGAGGTCCGTGGCACCTTGCTCAGTGTGCTGGCTCCTGTGCCATGCAGCCACTTCCTTCCCGACCTGTGCGGTCTGCACCTGAGGGTACGCACACGGGCTGAGTGCAGCGGCCAAGCCGGTCCTGTCTGGGGCAGTGGCAGCCCGCGCCAGCACTGGGCGGTTGGGGTGGGCAGAGCAGTGGCGGTGGGTGGCGGGTCACTTTCTGTTTGTGTGTGTGAAGGAGGCAGATGTCCGGGGGGCAGTGATTCATTGCCTGGTTACCACAGCTACTGCGCGTGTGTACACACACACACGTACGTGTGTTGACGTTTTACATGTTAGTTTGTACCGTGTGTCTGCACGTGCCAGTTCTTCACAGGGGTGTGTGGGGGGGTGTCCGGGGATGAGAAGGTCTCTTCCTCTCTCCTCCACCCAGCAGTGGTCCCGACACCCCCCCCCCACCACCCTGGATGTTCCCACCTTCCTGTTTCCGGATCCTGACGGGGGAAAGGTGGCAAGGAGCTGCTGGGCATTGCCTGGGACCCGGCTCCTGAAACGAGGACCACCAGAGGGCCTGGGTGCGGGGCACCACGGCGGGGCAGGAGGGCACAGCGCACGCAGACGGCCCGATCCGAGAAGGGGTGGCTCATGATACCCACAACTGCCAACGGCCCCAGAGGACGCTGTGAGAGGAAATGAGGTTGGGCGTCCTCAGCCCCTCTCCGAGCCCAGACGGTGGGGGCACGGGGCGGACCGCCCGAAAGCACCAGGGAGGCCTCCTTCCTCCATCCCCCAGCCCCAATCCGCTCCAGAGGCTCTGGGCCTCCTTCCTCCGTCCCCCAGCCCCATCCGCTCCAGAGGCTCCGGGCCTCCTTCCTCCGTCCCCCAGCCCCATCCGCTCCAGAGGCTCCGGGCCTCCTTCCTCCGTCACCCAGCCCCATCCCGCTCCAGAGGCTCCGGGCCTCCTTCCTCCGTCCCCAGCCCCATCCCGCTCCAAAGGCTCTGGGCCTCCTTCCTCCGTCCCCCAGCCCCAATCTGCTCCAGAGGCTCTGGGCCTCCTTCCTCCGTCCCCAGCCCCATCCCGCTCCAGAGGCTCTGGGCCTCCTTCCTCCGTCCCCAGCCCCATCCCGCTCCAGAGGCATCGGCGTGCTGGCAAAGGGGTGCACACAACCCCAGAGCACAACAGCACCCTGGAAATGGTAGCTCTGTTCTTCACGAAGGCTCATGGAGGGCAAGCTCGGATCTGGATCCTGCGTGGGAGGACCACACTGACCACACTGTGGGACCTCGGTGGGCCCAGCCCGAAGCCCCGCTCCTCAGTGCCTGAGCAGCTCTGTACCCTCTGACCTTCACATGAACACATCTGGCTGGCAGCAGTGTGTGACCAGGAGTGGCCTAAGGAGCACTGAGCACTGTGTAGCAGGCCCTCCAAATAAAGGAAGTATACCCGCATACTTCTACTGCTGCTAGTACTGTTACTCACCACTCTATTACTGCTCCCAGTGCTGCTGCTTGCGACTGCTTTTACTGCTCCCAGGACTGTTACTCATGACTGCTATTATGGCTCTCAGTACTGTTACTCATGACTGCTATTACTGCTCCCAGTACTGCTACTCATGAATGGTATTAATGCTCCCAGTACTCCTACTCCTGAATGGTATTAATGTTCCCAGTTCTGTTACTCAAAACTGCTATTACGGCTCCCAGTGCTGTTTTACTGCTCCCAGTACTGCTACTCATGGCTGCTATTAATGCTCCCAATACTGCTATTCACAACTGCTATTAATACTCCCAGTACGTTTACTCATGACTGTTTTAACTGCTCCTATGTGGTTACTCACGGCTGCTATTACTGTTCCCAGTGCTGTTGCTCGGGACTGCTATTACTGCTCCCAGTATTATTACTCACGACTGCTATTACTGCTCCCAGTGCTGTTACTCATGACTGCTTTAACTGCTCCCAGTGCTGTTGCTTGGGACTGCTATTACTGCTCCCAGTACTGTTACTCACGACTGCTATTACTGTTCCCAGTGCTGTTACTCATGACTGCTTTAACTGCTCCCAGTGCTGTTGCTTGGGACTGCTATTACTGCTCCCAGTACTGTTACTCACGACTGCTATTACTGTTCCCAGTGCTGTTACTCATGACTGCTTTAACTGCTCCCAGTGCTGTTGCTTGGGACTGCTATTACTGCTCCCAGTACTGTTACTCACGACTGCTATTACTGCTCCCAGTGCTTACTCACGACTGCTTTAACTGCTCCCAGTCTGTTGCTTGGGACTGCTATTACTGCTCTCAGTGCTGTTACTCACAACTGTTTTTTTTTTTTTTTTTGCTTTTTTGGGTCACACCCGGCAATACTCAGGGGTTACTCCTGGCTCTGCACTCAGGAATTACTCCTGGCGGTTCTCGGGGACCATATGGGATGCTGGGATCGAACCAGGGCCGGCATGGGCCGGCCGCGTAAGGCAAACGCCCTACCCACTGGGCTATCGCTCCGGCCCCCTCACAACTGTTTATACTGCTACTCATGTACTGCTACTCATGATGCTATTAATGCTCCTGGTACTGTTACTCAAGACTGCTATTACTGCTCCCAGTACTGTTACTCAAGACTGCTATTACTGCTCCTAGTACTGTTACTCATAACTGCTTTTACTGCCCCCAGTACGGCTACTCATAAATGCTATTAATACACCCAGTACTGTTACTCACTACTGCTATTAATGCTCCCAGTACTATTACTCATGACTGCTATTAATGCTCTCAGTGCTGTTACTCACAACTGCTTTTACTGCTCCTAATACAGTAACTCATGACTGCTTTTACTGCTGCTAGTAGTTACTTGTAATTGCTATTAACTTCTCCCAGTACTACTATTCACTGCTATAACTGCTCCTAGTACTGCCACTCACGATTAATGCTCCTAGTATTACTGCTCATTATTACTACTCCCACAACAACTTACGACTATTCTTACCATGCCTACTGCCACTCATGATTATTACTGTTCCTAGTACTGCTGCTCATTATTACTGCTCCTACAACTACTTAGAATGTTCTTACCACGCCTAATACTGCCAGTCTCTGTTGCTATCACTGCTACTGCTGCTGTTACTCTCCTAGTACTGCAACTCTTCCTACTATTAGTGCTGCTGCTGTTGCTGTAGCCACTACTCAGTAGTCATTATCCCTGACCCAGCCAATTACTGCTGCTACTACTACAGTGACTCTATCACTCTTACTGCCCCCACTGCTATTGCCGTTTTTGTAAGCACTGTGTCACTGCACAGCCCTGCTACTAGCCACTACCACGAATCCTCCAAGGACTGCAGCCCCTTCCCTGCTGTGACTGCCCCTTGCGGTCCTCTCCATCCTTCCACCATGCCCAACATGGCGGCACGCTTGGTCCCGCTGATGCTGGGACCAGGAGCACTACTGCCCCCCCACGGGAGGCCAGCCTAGAGAGGGAGAAGCTCCGGGCACCGCGCCAACCCGGTGGGTTTGTTCCAACACTGCCCACTGCTCCCCTCCACTCCCACCCCTCTCTGGTCTACATCCCTGAGGGGCTGTCAGCCCGCACAGCAGGCCAGGGAGGGCAACCAGCCCTATGTCCAGTGGGGATGGCCACAACAGCAGCCCAGGCCTGATGCATGCAGGACACAGGTGGTGGTGGGGGGCTGCCTCAGAACAGAGAGCAGATGGGGACCCAAACCAGAGGGCAGCTCAATCCCCACGTCAACACAGACACTCCCTGAGCACTGCACCCCACAGGCCTGCACAGACACTCCCTGAGCACTGCACCCCACAGGCCTGCACAGACACTCCCTGAGCACTGCACCCCACAGGCCAACACAGACACTCCCTGAGCACTGCACCCCACAGGCCTGCACAGACACTCCCTGAGCACTGCACCCCACAGGCCTGCACAGACACTCCCTGAGCACTGCACCCTAAGGCCTGCACAGACACTCCCTGAGCAATGCACCCCACAGGCCAACACAGACACTCCCTGAGCGCTGCACCCACAGGCCAACACAGACACTCCTGAGCACTGCACCCACAGGCCAACACAGACACTCCCTGAGCACTGCACCCCACAGGCCTGCACAGACACTCCTGAGCACTGCCCCACAGGCCAACACAGACACTCCCTGAGCGCTGCACCCCACAGGCCAACACAGACACTCCCTGAGCACTGCACCCCACAGGCCTGCACAGACACTCCCCTGAGCACTGCACCCTACAGGCCTGCACAGACACTCCCTGAGCGCTGCACCCCACAGGCCAACACAGACACTCCCTGAGCACTGCACCCCACAGGCCAACACAGACACTCCCTGAGCGCTGCACCCCACAGGCCTGCACAGACACTCCCTGAGCACTGCACCCCACAGGCCAGCACAGACACTCCCTGAGCACTGCACCCCACAGGCCAACACAGACACTCCTGAGCACTGCACCCCACAGGCCAACACAGACACTCCCTGAGCACTGCACCCCCACAGGCCAACACAGACACTCCTGAGCACTGCACCCCACAGGCCAACACAGACACTCCCTGAGCACTGCACCCCACAGGCCAACACAGACACTCCTGAGCACTGCACCCCACAGGCCAACACAGACACTCCCTGAGCACTGCACCCTACAGGCCAACACAGACACTCCCTGAGCACTGCACCCCACAGGCCAACACAGACACTCCCTGAGCGCTGCACCCCACAGGCCAACACAGACACTCCCTGAGCACTGCACCCCACAGGCCAACACAGACACTCCTGAGCACTGCACCCCACAGGCCTGCACAGACACTCCCTGAGCACTGCACCCCACAGGCCAACACAGACACTCCCTGAGCACTGCACCCCACAGGCCAACACAGACACTCCCTGAGCGCTGCACCCCACAGGCCTGCACAGACACTCCCTGAGCACTGCACCCCACAGGCCAACACAGACACTCCCTGAGCACTGCACCCCACAGGCCTGCACAGACACTCCCTGAGCACTGCACCCCACAGGCAAGCACAGACACTCCCTGAGCACTGCACCCCACAGGCCAACACAGACACTCCTGAGCACTGCACCCCACAGGCCAACACAGACACTCCCTGAGCGCTGCACCCCACAGGCCTGCACAGACACTCCCTGAGCGCTGCACCCCACAGGCCTGCACAGACACTCCTGAGCACTGCACCCCACAGGCCAGCACAGACACTCCTGAGCACTGCACCCCACAGGCCAACACAGACACTCCCTGAGCACTGCACCCCACAGGCCTGCACAGACACTCCCTGAGCACTGCACCCCTACAGGCCAACACAGACACTCCCTGAGCACTGCACCCCACAGGCCAACACAGACACTCCCTGAGCACTGCACCCCACAGGCCAACACAGACACTCCCTGAGCACTGCACCCCACAGGCCAACACAGACACTCCCTGAGCACTGCACCCCACAGGCCAACACAGACACTCCCTGAGCACTGCACCCCACAGGCCTGCACAGACACTCCCTGAGCACTGCACCCCACAGGCCTGCACAGACACTCCTGAGCACTGCACCCCACAGGCCAACACAGACACTCCCTGAGCACTGCACCCCACAGGCCAACACAGACACTCCCTGAGCACTGCACCCCACAGGCCAACACAGACACCCCTGAGCACTGCACCCCACAGGCCTGCACAGACACTCCCTGAGCACTGCACCCCACAGGCCTGCACAGACACTCCCTGAGCACTGCACCCCACAGGCCAACACAGACACTCCCTGAGCACTGCACCCCACAGGCCTGCACAGACACTCCCTGAGCACTGCACCCCACAGGCCAACACAGACACTCCCTGAGCACTGCACCCCACAGGCCAACACAGACACTCCCTGAGCACTGCACCCCACAGGCCTGCACAGACACTCCCTGAGCACTGCACCCCACAGGCCAACACAGACACTCCCTGAACACTGCACCCCACAGGCCTGCACAGACACTCCCTGAGCACTGCACCCCACAGGCCAACACAGACACTCCCTGAGCACTGCACCCCACAGGCCTGCACAGACACTCTCCTGAGCACTGCACCCCACAGGCCTGCACAGACACTCCCTGAGCACTGCACCCTAAGGGCCTGCAGACACTCCCTGAGCACTGCACCCCACAGGCCAACACAGACACTCCCTGAGCGCTGCACCCCACAGGCCAACACAGACACTCCCTGAGCACTGCACCCCACAGGCCTGCACAGACACTCCCTGAGCACTGCACCCCACAGGCCAACACAGACACCTCCCTGAGCACTGCACCCCACAGGCCTGCACAGACACTCCCTGAGCACTGCACCCCACAGGCCTGCACAGACACTCCCTGAGCACTGCACCCCACAGGCCAACACAGACACTCCCTGAGCACTGCACCCCACAGGCCAACACAGACACTCCCTGAGCACTGCACCCCACAGGCCTGCACAGACACTCCCTGAGCACTGCACCCCACAGGCTTGCACAGACACTCCCTGAGCACTGCACCCCACAGGCCAGCACAGACACTCCCTGAGCACTGCACCCCCACAGGCCTGCACAGACACTCCCTGAGCACTGCACCCCACAGGGCAACACAGACACTCCCTGAGCACTGCACCCCACAGGCCTGCACAGACACTCCCTGAGCACTGCACCCCACAGGCCAACACAGACACTCCCTGAGCACTGCACCCCACAGGCCAACACAGACACAGCGGTCAGCAGAGCGCTTCATTCCCAGCCACATCAAGCCGAGGCTGTGACTCTCCCAGCGGTCGGGGAGTTATGGGGGGTCAGTGTGGGAGCTGACTTCCCAGCCAGTGCCCGGGGTCCCCACTCTCTCTGTGGCCATGGGGACCCAGCGGGCTGCACTTCTGAGGCCCAGACTGCCGGTGGTCCCGAATCTGGACCCTTAGCGACCACCAGCCCGCATCTCCCAGTTGGCGACTTGGCCTGCACCCAGGAACCCACGGACTGGGCAGCCCGCACCCTGGGAGCAGCCCCTTGACGGGTGCGTGGTGAGAGGCCCATTAGCTGCCCGCGTCGGCTCTTTCATTTCTCACGTGCGGATGCTTCTCCCATGAGCACCCGCTCTCGGCATTCCGTCCCCTCCTTCGCCTCTATTTCTCTATCCATCACATTTAACACTCTGACAGTAACAGTCTATAATGTTTCTATTCTACAAAACCGCTCTGTCAACTCTGGGCCTGCAGAGCAACAACTGAGGAAAATAAATAACAGCCAGGCTGGGGCCGACAGCAGGCGCTGCCTCTGCCCGGCTCTGACAAAGGGGGAAGGAGGCCGGGAGCGCAGAGCCATTTCCGACAGGCCCTGAGCAGGCCGCACCCAGGCTCAAGCATTTATTCCCTTTCCAGACATAGCCCTGATGCTCCCCTCCACCTCCCAGCTCTCTGGTCCCCCAGGCCGCTAGCCACTAGGGTGAGCTACTGAGACTGGCCATCATGTCCGGAGCCAGAGTCGGGAGTGGAGCGAGCACGGAGCAAGGGGCTTGGGGTTCTCGGTCTCTGCAGGAACAAAACCTGGGGCCCAGAAGCAAAAGAGACACACTGACCGGTCAGAACCTTGGGCTGCCTTGCCTAGCTCCCATGGGGGTCCCCAAGTGGGCCTATGTATTTCACCCTGGTATGACTCATTTGCAACATGTTCCTTTTCCATCAGATGTTTCCTAGAGAGCGCAAGGCAGGGGGCGGAGGGGGTGCAGGGGTTAAGCCACCTGCCTTGCTTCACACCAGTTTGGTCCCTGGACCACGGGGTCTCCCCGAGCACCACCGAGATGGTCCTGGAGGGCCTCAACACCCCAAGATCTGAGCAGCACTGCCTCCTTGGGTCCAAGCACAGAACCAAGGTTGCCAGAGAATCCCCACAGTGGCCCTGAGCACTAACCCTGGCAAAGACACAGATAGATGAATGATGGATGGACGGATGGACACATGATTGGACGGTGGCTGGATACAGACATGGCAGGAAGCAGGTGATTGGTAAATTGGCAGTGAGAGGTAAGTGCAGGGTGTGGGGAGACAGACAGGGGATGTGTGGGGGTGTGGGGGGGCTGGGGGAGACAGCACAGAGGGTGCAGGGCTCGAACAAGCTGGGTTCAATTTCTGGTACCCAACTGGTCCTCCAAGTCCTGTCAGAAGTGGTCCCTGAGCAGAGAACCAGGACTAAGCCACCAGGTGTGGTCCAAAAACAAAAATTAAGAAGAGAAAGTGGGGCCGGAGAAATAGTACAGTGAGGGAGGGCATTTGCCTTGCACATAACCAACCCGGGTTCTATCTCCAGCATCCCATATGGTCCCTGAGCACCGCCAGGAGTAATTCCCTGAGTGCAGAGCCAGGAGTAACCCCTGAGCATTGCCGGGTGTGACTAAAAAAAAGCAAAGAGAGAAAGGAAAATGGATGGGCAGAGAGAACAGCTCATAATACTGACCACTTTGAGCTTATATGACTTTTTCTTATGATCCCAAACTGGGACTTTTGGCCCTGCCCATGAGCTCCCCCCACCCCCTCGCCTTTGTGGGTGCCCCCTTTTCTGCTCCAGCCGGGGCCCCAGGGATTCAGTCTGAGGTGTCAGGCTGCTACTTTGAGTTGCACAGACCAGCAAGAAGTCTGGGGGCTCAGTGGGACGGGAGGTCACTCACTGAAGGGAGCAGTTACGGGAGAAAGTCACTGTCGGGAGTGGTCAGCAGCAAATGACCCAGGACAGGTAGTGTGAGTACAGCCCTGTGTCCCTCACTGGGTAGCATCACCTCCTCCCTCCAGCAGGGGCGCTGGAGCCAGCCAAGGGAACAGCTGGAGCCTTGGGAGCCAGAAGGGGGCTGGCGAAGGGTCAAGGCAGGTGATCAAGGGGGGTACCTGGGAGACCCACGATTCCCTCCGGCTTCAGGGCGACTGCGTCTCACTCCGAGTCAGAAAGCACGGGGGCGGGGCTGGGTTGAAATGCCACCTCCTGAGCAAACCTCAGGGCAGGTGGACGGCAGGGTCTGGGGAGGACGGGAGAAGCAGGCGCCAAGCGAGCCGCCGAGACCCAGGCAGGGGTCAGGAACCCGAACGGGCTCAATGGGCACCAAATCCAGATAGGTAGGAAATTGGGGCCTGTCCCAGAAAGATGGGGGGGTCCTCCATGAAGCAGAGTGGGAGGGCCAGGGACAAGCAGGCGGCTGTCATTCTGCTCTTCTCCCTTCCCATTTCGGATCTTCCCAGCCCAGAGATGGTGCTGGCCTGGCTCTAGAGCAGGGCTGCCAGCCGCTTCCCAAAATAGACGCCCGTGAACCGATTCCAAACGCCAGCTCTGAGCCTGGGCGGGGCTCCCCATCTCCAGTTAGTCTGTTGGAAGGCCTCCTCTGCAGAGCTCTCCGAGCCCGCCCTGTGCACCCCAGCCCACCCCAGGTAGTTGTGCGGGCAAATGACCCATCCGCCCAGGTGCGGCAGGAGTGCGAAGGGCTGGCGGGGAGGCGGGGTTCCGGGCGTGCGCAATCAGAAGGGTTATCTAATGCTAGCTCCCTTCTAATTGAGTCGGTACCATATGTCACCCCTGCAATAACATCGCGAGCAGCGTGCGACTGAATACATATTTAATTCACATAATGGGTACAGCAGTAGGGGTAATCAAGGCAGTTTGCCATAAGCCATAAAGAAGCGTAGCTTGTTCCTATGAAGGAACATTTGGTGCTGGGAGAGGCGTGGCGCATCCCGGAGGAGGGACGGCGCGATTGCCAAAGCTCTGGGGGACGAGGAAGCCTGGGCGTGGAGTTCCAGGGGCCAGGCGAGGGCAGGAGGACGGAAGAGTGAAGGGGAGAAGAGAAAAAGGCCCCAGGCTGCGATTTTTTGAGAGTGGAAGGAACCTCTCACCAGAGGAAAGCCAGGAGCGTTGGGGTTCCACGGATCTGGATGGCACCAGGATTCCCTGACGTGTGGGCGCCTGCCTGCCGGCTCAGATGCGGCCACCAAGGTTTAAGCCCCATTTACCCACATCTCTCGGTCCGGATGGGCAGGAGGCACTGCCCTCCCTCACTTCCTCCCTGGAGGAGGTGATTAATAAGGCTGGGCGATGCTCATCAATATCTTTGGACAGATCAACTGGAATTTTTCTTAAACCCTTATTAATGTCCTAGACATAGAGGTCTGGACAAGTCATTCTAAAAACAAAAACAAAAACCGAGAAACAAGCACAACAGGGTGGAAGGGGGAGCAGATAGGAAGAAAAAGAGAAAAACCCAGAGGCAGCCCCCTCGGCCGACATCCCCGGAGTGGAGAGAGCGAGGGCCCGGCCCTCATTAGGGCGCCACCAACATGTTTTGATGTATATTTCATGAGGATAAACAAACATTCATTTCACTTTGGGAAGGTGTTTGCTGTAATGTATTGTCAGCGGAGCTGCGCAATGAGGGGACATTAATTTCAATTCTGGTGTTTAAACACTTTGGCGAATCACAATTACTCATCCCAGCTCACAATCAGGAGCAGGGGGGCAGCTCCAGCCCCTCCGCCAGGCACACAGGCCAGGTCAGTGGCCACCTGCCACCCTCAGTGGGCATCGGGGAACCGGAGGCCAGTTCAGTGAGACGCCCCTCCTGGCCCCTCCCCGCCGCAAGCGTGTGTGTGTGTCGCAAAAAAAAATCGGCAATGCGGGCGGAGGCGATAGTCCAGCGGGTAAGGCATTCGCCTTACCGCGGCCGGCCTGTGCCGGCCCGGGTTCGATCCCGGCATCCCATATGGTTCCCTGAGCACCGCCAGGAGTAATTCCTGAGTGCAGAGCCAGGAGTAACCCCTGAGCATCGCCAGGTGTGACCCAAAAAAGCAAAAAAAAAAAAAAAATATAAAAAAAAAATCGGCAATGCTGGGCTCTGTGATGCAAAGCTGGCTGCTAACTCTGGAAAGGTAAAGAAATCCTGTTTGGGGTTTGTTAGCCTAAAATACAGAGCAGAGGCTGTGTGTGGGGGAGCTGGGGGGCACGAAGGAGCATGCTACTGAGATGCAGCCACCATAGGGAGTGAAGGGAGGCCGCGTCACGTGCTGTGGGCACGCCCTGCCCGGGCGCTCAGGGATCTCCCCACTGATCTTGGCATCAAGAAGGGGAGCCATAAGTCCTGCAGAACTGGGGACACCCACCGCCTTGGTTCTGGGGATGCGCCACTTCCCTTTGGCTGCACTGGGCCCCCAGCACATTCAGGTACAAGGGGAAACTTGTCCCCCAGAGGGGAGTCAAAGGAGACCTTCCCAGTGAGGGGAAAGCCCCTAATAACAAGGGGTCCACCCGCAGGTGCAGACAGCAGTTACTTCACAGGGGAGGGCACCACACCTCACACACACCCTGACCTTAGCCCTAACAAGGCCATGGCAACCTACCCCAAAGGTAACCCTGACCTGAAATAAAACCCTAATTACCTCTCATCCGATCCGTGTCCGTAGTCAGAATCCCACCCTACCTCTACCCTTAAACCCAAACCCAGTCCCAAGCTAAGCCCTGTATGGACACACATTTTTGTCCTAACCCTAGCTCCAACCTGGAATGCCGAAACACCCTAAACTTCAATGGACCCCACCCAAAATGTAATGTGACCCTAAGCCTCGGACATCAACTGACCGTAGCCCTACATCTAACCCCTGACCCTCGTGTAACCCTGACAGAACAACAGACTGCAAAGTGGCCCCGGCTGGGAAGCAGAGAAAGCGGGGTTGAGGCTGGGTTCTGGAGGACAAAGAGGGTCAGGGGGAAAGCCAGGAAAGGCCTCCAAGCTGAGGGGCCCCCAAACGAGGCACCAGGCAGGGCGGGGACACCCTAGGCTCCACTGTTCAATTTTGACTTGTTATTGCTGGAATCTGACTTGTGTGGGGGGAGGGTTTGGGCCTCACTGAGCAGTGCTCCAGAGCTGACTCCTGGCTCTGAGCTCATGGATCACTCCCTGTTGAGGCTGGGTCCTGGGCCAGCTTTGCTGCTTTCTCTCTGGCCCAGAAACTCAGCCCTTGCTGTGGAGACAGACACTCCCTTTCCCCTGGGTTGATCGGGCTACAGGGTGAAGCACATGGGATCTCTCTGCTTTTTGCCAATAGATGAGACCTGAGTAGGGCTAGAACTGAGAGCTGGTGGGAGACGAGCCCCGGATTTCAGGGGGCTGCTCTACACACAGATCAACCAGAAGAGGGACATCTAAACGCTGCCTCCACAGGACTGGGCCCAGGGGCCCTGCCCCACTGCTCCCCAGCCCCGAGTTTCCTGGCTCCCAGGAGTTCTAAAGGCTTCCTCATCCCGCCTCTGTTGCCCCACCACACCACGATGGAGGCGCCTTTTTTCCTATTTCCCAGACACCATCACACACGCACAGATCAAAGGAGGGAGATGGTGCTTTCATTTCAGTCCATGTCCCCGTGGCAGCTGGGCCTGGTGCTTGCTGACGGGTCAGCCCCAGACCGAGGCGAAGTTCTGCAGTCGGGTTTGGGGTGTCGGGGCCAGTCTCCTGCACAGGGCCCGCAGGTCAAAGAAAGCCCACCAGATGTGATCCTTGGGCACAGAGCCAGTAGTGAGCCCTGAGCACTGCTGGGGAAGGTCTCCCACCGCTCCCCTTAAGCCCAGGAACCCTGAGCTAGGAGAGGGTTTCCAAAGTGCGAACCTGAGTCTCGATATTCTGGATATCAAGAGAGGGAGGAGGAGGAAGAGGAGGAGGAGGAGGAGGAGGAGGGAGGGAGGAGGGGGCACAGGCAGTCAGACAGGGGAGGCAGATAGACTGACAGAGGAGGCAGACAGGCAGACAGATGGGGGAGGCAGACAAGCAGACAGACAGGAGAGGCAGAGAGACAGACAGGGGAGGCTGACAGGCAGACAGACAGTTGAGGGAGGGCATGTGTAGCTCTGGGCCTTTAGCAGTCAGAGATAACCAGCTCACAAGCAGAGGTGACACTGGACCCAGAATGTCCACATCCCTGACAGACAAGCTCACGTGACACCGAGCCAGTTTTACTTTGCTGGTAAGTTCTGGGTAAGAGCAGGGCCTGGTGTCTCGTCAATGTCCGGGATGGAAGGACAGACGGACATGGGGAATGGCCTCTTCCTTCTACAGGCCACTTGCTTTAAGAAAACACCATGTGGCCCGGGATGGTCCCCGGCACCTGGAGTGGAAGCTGGAGCCCAGCCAGGAGTCAGGCCAGCCCCTTCCTGCTGGTTCTGATTCAGGCTGGCTGGAGCTAGGGCAGGGGGGGTGCTCTCCTGGGCTGGGCCTGATGCCACCAGGAAACACCTTAGGAGGGCATTGAGAGGCTAAGCCCCACTAACGCTTTACCCGAGACTCACATTAGTGCTTGGTTTCCTTTCTGGCATATGGTGTCCCAGTGTCCACTCCCAGAGGTGGGCTGCGGAGTCCACACATCAGTCTCGCCACTGTTTCTACTATTGGAGCAGCAAAGGGAAAAAATCTCCCCTCCCCTTTCTCAGGCTGTGATTTTTTTACTATAAGGGAAAAGTGTCTAATGAAACAGTGATAAAGAACTGAAGTGGGGCCGGAGAAAACAGGCCAGCAGGCAGGGTGCTTGCCGTGCCGTGACCGACATGGACTCAATTCCCGGCCCCCCCATCTGGTCCCCCAAAAACGTCCAGGAGAGATCCCTGACTGCAGAGTTAGGAGTCAGCCCTGAGCACCACCAGGTGTGGTCCCCAAATAAACCAAACTAAAAGGGGGAGAATAAACAATTGAATGTAATACACGGGGCTTTCAATCTCCCAGAATGTAAAATTTCAGGGGCCAGAGTGACAGCACAGTGGGTAGGGTGTCTACCTTGCACATGGCTAACTCCAGGTTCAACCCTGGCATCCCCATATAGTCCCCAGAGCACCACCAGGAGTAATTCCTAATTACAGAGCCAGGAGCAACCCCTGAGAATTGCTGGGTGTGACCTCCCACCCCAAAAAAAGGAAAGAAAAAAAATAAAAGTTTTCAATTTCTGGGTCCTTATTAGCTTTTGCTCTTGTTAGTCCAACTCAATCCTTGTAGCCAGGGTCAGAGGCCTGCATGGGGCGACCCGTGATCAATACTGTCTCTATCTCTCAATATCTTCCCTTCCTGATGAAACCCTAATGCATCTGGCGGTGAACACACTGCCCACTTCTCCTGCTTTGGGGGAAACCGCTCTCCAGTCCTTCCCCACCTGCCTGTTGAGGTCAGGCAGGAGGCGCCCAGGCGCCCTGTTTCACTCCGTTCTTCCCCCTTCCCCACCCCTCTGGCCCCAGAAGGAAGCACCAATTCAGTACTCACTCACTTTTTGAGGAGCCTTCCCATCCTGACTGTGACCAGATCTGGGGTGGGAGTTGATCTGTCTGTAAAACTGCCAGTGACTCAGACCCCCTCACCGGTGTGGGTCCTTCCCAGATCCCGAGAACTGGGCTTGGTCCTGGCTGAGTGTGGCAGACTTAGCGGAGGGTTCCCCAGGCCCCCCCCGGACCACCCACCGGGCTCAGGAAGTGGGGATGGAGAGAAGGGGTGTCCCACAAACACCAGGCTAGCCCCCTGCTTTTGTGAAGCCCTGCCCCATGCCTTGGAAGACTACACGACTATAAAAGGTCTAATAGTTCTTTGGGGTCTTGCTCGAGGCCTGAACGAGTGTCTGCCCGGCTCTGCCCTGTTCGGCTCTGCCCTGCTCTCTCTCTCTCTCTCTCTCTCTCTCTCTCTCTCTCTCTCTCTCTCTCTCTCTCTCTCTCTCTCTCTCTCTCTCTCTCTCTCTCTCTCTCTCTCTCTCTCTCTCCCGTGTGGATAATTAAAACCTTGGACCTTCTAAGAACTGATGGTCGTGCCCCTGTGTCCATTAGCGGGAGGAACAAACAGCTGTTGGCCCTGATCGCGGCCAGGGAACCTAATACTGTTGGGGACCCTGAGCCCTGACATGGGCATGGATCACTCTGTCTTGCTCCCCGCTGCTGCCCCACATGGGCCCAGCACCTCCAACAAGCCCGCCAAGACCCCACGCTCTTCTGGGCAGGCTCTGAAGCCCCTCAAGGCCACAGCCCCCGCCCTGCCTTTTGTTCCTAGTCTTCAGGCCACACCCAGTGGTGCTCAGGGCTCACTCCTGGTGAGATCTGGGGAGTTTACGGGGGGTGCTGGGGACGGGCTGGGTTCAAGCACATGTAAAGCAAGTGCTGAAATCCCTGCTCAGACCCCGTGGGATTTTCACAGGGTGAGAGGGGACGGAGCGGAGAGGGATAGGGCTGTACTTGCTGGGAAACCAAGGCAGGAACGTGAGTCTGGGGGGATACCTCTCAGTTTAAAAACCCTCTCTGGGAGGTGGGTGGGCCTGAGGGTCGTGGAGGAGGCGGGACCCCCAGTCTCACATCCCCATAGACCCTGCGGCTGGCCGGGCGGCCCAGAATCTGGCAGCATCTGTAAACACTGGCTGCCTGTTTACGCCTTCCGGGCCCTAATGGCACTTAGTGGTTCAGAATTAATTCCTCCGCCGCAGATTTATCCAGCCGCTCTCTGCCTATTTATAGGGTGCCCAGCCTGCTCCGCACCCCTGGGGCTCACCCAGCGCCCAGGCCGGCCTCTCCCCCGCCTCCTCCCTCCCCACTCTCCAGCTCCACCTCTCCCTCTCCCTCCCCTCGCCCTACACCTTCTAGATCTTGCTCTCTTCTCTTTCCTCCCATCTCTCCCTCCCCAAAGAGGGCTGCACCACTAGGCAGCGCCACCCACCTAACTTGCTGATCCTGAGTACTGTGCAGTGATCAGCTGAAGGGGCAGAAGCCACTGCGAGAGGCACGTGCCTTAGGGGCCTCAGCTTCACCATCAACGGGAGCCAGCACCTCCCCCAGACCCAAGCCCCGTTCCAGAGATACAAACAAAATTAATTTATTTTTATGAAAATGTTTAAGTGGCACAAAAACACAGAATCATCTACAACTAGGTGGAGGCTGCTGATGATCCAGACCTTCTCCCCAAGACTGCCCACCAAGGTTTCTGTCCCTGGGGAGGTGGGGACAGGGAGACGCTCCATCTGTAATCACGCGATCCCCAAGATGTGGGCCAACCATCCTTCCCAGAGGAGAGACCCGCCCCCACTGCTCAGCTTTCCAGAGGTGAACAACACAGTGGTTCACCCCGCCTCCCAAAGCCCAGAGTCCCCATGTGCTTTCTTTATCCTCCCTGACCTTCACGACCTTCACAGAACAGCTGGATGGACATGGCAGCTGCCCGTGGGGCTGGAACCCCTCCGCAGAGGCCACGCACAACACCCCCACCACGATACCATAGGCTACTGGCTACAGATGTGGAGTGGGGGGACTCTTGCTCAGGTGTGGGGCTGAGATGCGAAAAAGAAAGGGGGAGGGGTCAGGAGGCGTTTCTGCCCTGGGAGATAAAGGCCAGGTGAGACAGCAGGGAGCCCGGTGACTAGGACCCCCTCAAGTACAAATGCAGGAATCTGTGGGCACTGCCATGTGACCCCAAGTCCACAGTCTCATCCCTGAGTGATCCAGGCTGGGGCGAGGTGCCCAGTGTTCCAAAATCAGAAACTCAGGAAGTCTGGGGGGAGGGGCCATGGGTGCTGTGGACTGTTAATATTCCCAGAATCCCAAGTCTCCACTGGAAGGCGGACACTTAAGCTCTCGGCTGCGCCATTAAGGCCGGGGCCTAAATTATTGATCTCCCATCCCCATCAGCACCACTGTCACGTCCACGGCGTCCGCTAAGTACACTCGGGCCCCGCTGCTGCAGCCCCTGAAATAATTAGGAGAAATTCTCATTAAAGCTGCGCACAGGGTGTGGGGTGGGGTGGGGCACCGTGTCCCCCAAGGCCGCTGAGTGCCTCCCTTTCTGCAGGGGGCTGCGGGAATCAAGCCCCCCAGCGCTGGCCCACACATGACAGCCCATCAAAGGGGCAAAGTGGGGGCCTCACACCCCACTCTGTGTCCGTGGGGGCTGGGAGGGGATCTTAGCACTTGGTTCTGTCCAATGGTGAACAGGAGCTGACAGAGAGAAAAGGAGAAGCAGAAACGCCGACCGAGCAGCGAGCAGGCCATGAAAAATAAATAAAAGGAAACATATGAATAATAGAATGGGCACTCCGTTTCACAAGCTCACATGCAGCCTGTGAACCTGCTGGGTCTGGGGCCGGGGGCAGAGCAGGGCCTGGGAGCCTGGTCTTCAAACCAATAGCCCCAGCGGCTGGGTACAGACCCTGGCGTGGAGGACACACAGAAAGGCAGGTCGGGAGGTGGGTGCGAGCTTCCCGTTGATACAAACACCCCTCCTTCCCAACACTTTCGGGCTTCCTGTTGATACAAACACCCCTCCTTCCCAACACTTTCGGGTGGGGGTGCGAGCTTCCCGTTGATACAAACACCCCTCCTTCCCAACACTTTCGGGGTGGGGAGAGGGAAAAAAATAGTTCGGCCTTTCATGGACATCCCCTGGAACAGCCCAGGCTGGGGGCGGGGCTGGCTCAGGGGGTGAACTCAACCACAAGGACAGAAATTGTGTGCTGACCGGACCTGGCGGGGGCAGGGTAAGTAGCTGTATCTTAAGGGCAGCTGCAGGGCCGAATCCCCTCTGGCTCTCAGCCCACAGCCACGGCCCTATTGGAGCCTGGGCATGTTGGAAATGGAGTCTTGTGACTTATCGGAATGGTCCTCTGGCAGCACGTGCCCAGTGTGGAAGCAGCCTCATGGACCCATGAGCCAGGGAAGCCAAGGGCCATCACGGAGCATCAAAACCACGCCTCGCACACACAGGAACTAGGGTCAGCGGGCACGTGCTCGAGATTAGGATAGGGCTCCAACCGGGGAGCCATAGCATCAGGCGTCCTGGGGTGCGGGCAGAGTGCGAGGGCTTCCCCGCAGGCACTAGGCAGAGCAGGCAGGCCTGGGGTTCCCTGCCACCCTCCCCCACGGGCACCTGTCCCTGCCTCCTGTGGACTCTCAAGATTCCTTCTCTGCGGTGCAGGGACCTTCTCCCATGTCTTCATCCTCACGGCCCACCCCAAAGAGCCACCTGAAGCCAGCGGGAAAATTGCCCCTGACGATGTGGGGCATGTGCATGTGTGCGCGTGTGCGTGTGTGCGTGTGTGTGCGTGTCCGTGCATGCATGTGCGTGTGTGCTTGCATGCGGCGTGTGTGCAGATACACAAGAGAGGCAGAGAGCGGGTTGGGGACTGCGCAGTCACTGCCCCCATTCTCAAGGCACGTGAGCAGTTTAGGGCCCCCATCCCTCATCTCAGTATGTCTGAAACTTGCCTTTTGAAGCAGGCATCGAGCCACTGGCTGGGAAGGAGGGCTCTGGGGCACCCCCATTTCTCCCGCGAGGTGTGTCCTTAGAGAAGAACCGAATCACACTTCTCTGTTCCTGCCCTGCAGCCGCACTGAGACAATGTGACACAGTCCTGGAGCTCTGGTTCCCCGGGGCCAGGAGCAGGGGACAGTCTAGGGCACAGTCAAGCTCTCACAAATATGTAGCCAAAGCCGCCAGGATGTGAGGAGGCCACAGTGGGGGCCACGGGGGGTTGGAGGGCCGAGGCTGGGGAGTCCACAGGGGAGCCTTGCGTGGGGGCTGGAGGGGCTGGCAGCATGCTAGCATGGGTGGTGGCTGAGGAGAGGGCAGAGGGCGTAGCCCCGGATGTAAGTGAAGTCTTCCGGGGCACCTGGCAGGGGGAGAGGGAGCAGGCTTCCGCCCTGCTCACCTGCCAGGCGCCAGGATGGGGTGCCCCAGCCCCGTCCCGGCCTGGCCCCACCCCCCCTGGCTCTCCCGAGGGCAGCCGGTCCCCCAGCCCGAGAAAGTGGCCGCGCGTAATTACGCGGAAAGCAGCCTGAGCTGTATCAATAAGACAGACGTCTGCTGCCGCGTTCCCTCGCAGTAAGGCACTGCTGCTCCCCAATTGCTCATAGAGAATCATAGCCTAATAGCGTCCCATTAACATAATTGCCAACACAACTAGTGTTCCGTGTCTCAGAGCCATTTACTTACTTTACCATAAAGAATACCAAAACAGCCCTGGCATCACAAAGTGGGGGCAAGGGGGCTGGGGGGTTGGGGAGGCGAGGGGGTACCCCTGGAACCCCTCTCTGCCTATCCCCTGCTTCCCACAGGGGGCTCCAGGATGGTGTGGGTGGGGCTCAGCCCCGTCTGCGGGAACCATCACCCAGAGCTTCGACCAGACTCCTGAGCAGACGTGCGCTAAAATCTAAACGGATTCTGCCAGGCGAAATGAAATTCCCATTATTTTTAATTAATCCTTAATTAAAATATATTACTCCGCATGATTCCGCAAATCTCTCTTAATATGCAAATGCGGCCCATTCAAGGATATTTACATATCATTAATTAAAACGGCACATTCTTTCAGTCTAACAAGCTGAGGGCTTTTACCACACCGCCTTCCAGGAGCCCGTCCTGGCTGTGCCAAGCTCATCCGAGTCGAAGATGCCAAGTGAGGGGCTGCGCCGGGAAGGTGGGGTGTGGGGAAGAATGTCATGCTCGGGCCCCTTCAGCACGAGGCGCCTCTAAGGCAGCCTCTGGGGTTCTGGTCTCAGGCTCTGAGGCCACCTTGCCATGCACCAAGTTCAGTACCTCCTGGGAGACCCCCACACACACACACAGCCCAGGTCCTGAGGCAGGCAGGCTGTGGGTGAGGGAGGTGCATGGCTCACAACCTCTTTGAAACCCTGTCATGGATGCAAACGCTGACTTCATCACATGGGGCAGTTTCGCTGTGTGCCCTACACTCTCGGCATCCCGGGCTGCTCCGTTCTGAGGTAAAGTCCAAGGCTGGAGAGTCAGCTATGGTATTTATCTTGCAAGTGGCCGGCCCAGTTCCATCCCCAACGCCTCACGTGGAGGAATCTCAGGAGAGAGTCCTGAGCACTGCTGGGTGTGGCTCTCAAACCCAAACCAAACACAAACTCCATCCTTTGCCCAGACACTGCTGGACCCAACATCACCTCCTGACTCAGGACCCAGGCAGGCAGACAGGGTGTGTGTGTGGGGGCGGGGGCTGCAAAAAAACCCAGTATCTCAATCCTGTGTCAACCAGGTGAGGAGCTGGGGAGAAGGCAGTCTGAGTCTCAGGGGACAGAGGGCTGGGATTCTCGGAATCTGGGAAGGTTAAGCTGATGACCACAAATGCAGGGGGTGTGGGTTGGGGGGGGCCTGCTAGAGGGCAGGGGTGGCTCATGGGGGGATGCCAAAGGGCAGGGACGGCTGCGCAGGACACCAGGGTGCTCTGGACCAGATGTGAAGAAAAGCTGGTCCAGGGGCGTACAGGGAAAGACATCGGCCACCAATGCCACGAGCCAGAGCAAGTCACACTCTACCCTGACGGCAGCCACGGTGGGTGGCTCAGAGGCCACTCTGTGCCCCTAAGGCCAGGATGAGAAGCTGGAAGCAGTACTCAGGGCAGGCAGCTCCCTCAGCACCTTCAATGTTCCTGTTCTCTCATCCTAGCGGCTGCCCCTGGAGACAAGGCCTCACTCCACACCAACCTTGACAGCTGACCTTCAAAACCCACCGACCCAATAGGGTTGAGGTTCCAAAGAGGTTCCAGAGCTCCTAATATGCAGGCCGGACAGGCCGCCCAGGCACTGCACCAGGACAGCTCAGCTCAGCAGCCCTAACCCTGGGTCATCGTGGGACTCGAATCTCTGCGGAGCCAGCACGCACCATTTAACTGTCCAAGGCCCTTCACAATCAGAAAGGAACACGGTGGCCCACAGGTCACGTGAGGGCAGAAAGGTGGCGTGGCTGGAGAGGGCAGACCTTGATGGGGCGTGGTCTTTGTGGGGGGGCATGGCCTGGGAGACGTCTGACCCCAGGTGTGGCGAGAGGGTGTCCTCTAAAGTGTGGAAATCAGGGACCCCCATAACCTGGAAGTGTAATAGCCAGAACACCCCAGAGCTGGAAAGCAACCCCCCAGTACTTTCTCAGTGCCACCAGGCCCTGCAGAACAGGGGAGTGAAGCCCCTTCCCTTTAAAAGGACAAGCAAAGCAAAACAAAAGCTTGTCTGTGTGACAAGCCAAGATGAAACCTAACGGCGCCTCTGCCATGGCGCTCCGACTGAGTCCTCATCACACGTGATCCCGGGCGCCATGACTCGTTTCTATTTTGGGGAGAGGCGCCAAGGTCAGACCCTAATGGGCTCCAACACTCCTGATTCTCAGCGCCATCTCCTTGTTCCCTCCCTCTCGTTACCCCTACTGGGCGGGGGCTCTCCCCTCTGCTGAAATGCCCTGGAGGCGGGTGGCTGGCATGAACATTCAGGCACATTCGGTTCCAAAGAGCTTCAGAATGCGGGTCCCACTGGTAGGGCTGTTTCCGGGCACTCATGATTCCATTTTTCTTCCCCAGGCTCATCGCAGAAAGCAGAGCCTGGAGGGTTCCAGGATAGCAGTCTACGTGTCCACTAAACACATCACCGGCGGGGACCCCAGGCATGTTTATATACAGAGACCCGCCGAAGAGTGATGGTAACTGCGTGTACCCGCTGTCGTCCTGCAGCCGTGAAGTGCCGGCACAGAGCAGAAGCCAAAGCCGCCTCCCTCTCTGCAGCTGAGGGGCAGAGCTCAGGGCCGTGGGGCGGGCGGGGGCTCTGGAGAGAGCAGCCAAGCCAGACACACAATGGGGCACATGGTGAACCCACACCCCAGCCACAGCTCACACACCCCTGGCCTCTGCCCCAAATGGGCCCCAAGCCTCACCCCGAGGTCACCACCTTGGAATCCACCTTCCCAGAATACTGTCCTCATGGCATCTGGACAGGCTGCTAAGGCGCACAGGCAGGGCCTCAGCTGATGCTCGGGACTCACTCTCCCAGCAGCCCCAGGGCCCCAACAAGGTCCCCAAAGGCAGAAAGACAGTCTGGCCTGGGGCTCCCCAGCCAGAGTCCTGGACATTTTTTTTAATCTTTGCAATTTGAATCACACCCAGTGATGCTGGGTTATTCCTGGCTCTGCACTTAGAAATTACTCCTGGCAGTGCTAGGGGGACCACGTGGGATGCTGGGGATCAACCTGGTCAGCCGCATGCAAGGTAAATGCCCTGCCCACTGTGCTATCACTCTGGCCTCAACTCTGCTATTTCAACCAAGATTCTGATCTTGTTGTTGTTGTTGTTGTTGTTGTTGTTGTTGTGGGGCGGTGGGGTGGGGAGTCCAGGGAATCACTCCAAGCAATCAAATCACACTCATGTGTTGGGGTTCAGCAAAAGGATGCTGGGGTCTCACAAACTGCTGGTGGTGCTGGATCTCACATATGCAGCTTAACCACTGAACCACGTTCCTGGCCCCGAAGAATAATTTTTTGGGTAACTACTCCCCAAATGCAGTGCTCAGAGAACTGGGTGGTGCGAGAGATTGAACCTTGGCCTCTGCATGCAAAACTGCATCAGCCCTCAATGCCTCTCGGGCCCTTCAAAGTCCCATCTTTATTGTGCAATACTGTGGTGGCCTGGGCCTCAAACACACATGGTCGGCGCTTAGGGTGCACTCTAGCCTCTCAGTATCACAGGTCAACTTTCTTTGTCCCAAATCTGGTGGACCTGTGTCATCCCCTTCCAACATCTGGCTGCTCTATGGTCACAGCCTGCTTTCCCCAGCCCAGAGAGGTGGGGTCTGGCCCCATTAAAGCAGGTCCCCCCCATGCCTGTGCCCAAGGTGGGGCGGGGCCCCTCCAGGGAAGGAGGCGGGGCCTCATGGTGGGGCTCAGCTCTTGCACAAACCCAGGTCCCTACACTGGCTGATGAAAGGGCTGGCCAGCGACATGGCCCTCACTGGTCATGCGAAGGGGTCATGGCAGGGAAGGATACCGCGGCCTTGGTCTGATGGGACAAGGCGTTCCTGGATCAGGAGCCCTGACATTTCCACCAGGTGGCTGGGAGGGCCCTGAGTTCCCACAAGTGTCGGCCGGCTTCTTCCTGTCCAGCACCTTCCACCTGTCTCTCAGAGCTTACCTGTCAGCCATTCCTGGGGACCCCCCCCCCCCACACACATCAAGGTAATGTCCCAGTGGGTTCGCATTCCCAACACAGGACTCCTCCTCTGTGCTTCTGGGAAGGGTAATTCCTCCCTGTGATGAGTCAGGCCTGCTCCCTAGAGGTGGCCCGGGCTCACCCAAACTCACCTGCCAAAGGGCACCGACCTGCCCCCACTCGGGGAGGCACATGCTCAGGTCAGGTGGAGAGTGTGTCAGGAGAGTGGCAGGGGCTGGGGAGGGCATCTGATGCACCTATAGAGGTCTCACCATGCCAGTTTTCTGTGTGGCTTTACCCGCCCCACGCCCCTGCTGTCCAAAAGGTGAGTCTCCATCCAGCCTGGTGGCCTCAGTTTCGCGCCTCAGGCAAACCATCACCCTCTCTTCTCTCTCTCTCTCTCGCTCCCCTCTCCTCTCTTCCTCTCCTCTCTCTCTCTCCTCTCCTCTTCCTCTCCACTCTCCTCTCCTCTCTCCTCTCCTCTCCCTATCCACTTTCCTCTCCACTCTCCGGCTCCTCTCCTCTCTCCACTCTCCTCTCCTCTCCTCTCTCTCCTCCCCCCTCTCCTCCTCCTCTCCCCTCTCTCCACTGCTCTCCTCTCCGCTACTCTCCTCTCTGCTCTCCTCTCTCTGCTCTCCCTCTCTCCACTCCACTCCACTCTTCTCTCTTCTCTCCTCTCTCCTCTCTTCTTCTCCTCTGTCGTCTCCTCTCTCTTCTCCTCTTTCCTCTCCTCTCTCCTCTCCTTTCCTCTCTCCACTCTCCTCTCCCTCTCTCCACTGCTCTCCTCTCTCCTCCGCTCCTCTCTCCACTCTCCTCTCCTCTCCTGTCTCCTCTCTCCACTGCTTTTCTCTCCTCTCCTCCGCTCCTCTCCTCTCTCTTCCCCTCTCTCCTCTCCTCTTTCCTAGATCCACAGCTGCAAACCCACAAGAGCTCCCAGGGGTTCCCGGCCCTGCCCGTCCTGAGCCAACAGGGTCCCCAATGCCTCTATACAAAGCCGGGTGCAAGACAGGTTCAGATGGTGCAGGTGGGGCCACAGCCATCCCCTGTGGCTCGCTGGCATTATGGTGCTGCCAGGACAGCTGCGCTCACTGGTGCCCAGGGAGCAGCAGAGGGATTCTGTGTGTCGTTCTCAGGCCTGGGCAGGGCAGGGACCCAGTGGGCACTGGGGCTGGTTTAACTCAGGAACCGACCCTGGGTCCTGCTTCTCTCCTGAGGACTGACCCACAGGTTGGCGGGGCTCAGATACAGCACCCAAGGAGTCACTGAGTCACATGGGGCTGTGCTTCCCTCAAGGTCCTCGGGCCCTGGGGGCCCTCTCCTGGGCCAAACTTTCCAGAACCTTCCTTACTCAGGTCCTTGTGCCAAGAACACGGTGGACCCTAGTCATGAGACTTTCAATGGTGACCACGTTTCTCATGACCCGTGTCCAGTTATGTGACTGCCCCATCCTGCCACTGAAGAAGGTTCTGGGCAGAGGCTCAGCTGACCTGGAATAGGACTGTGGGGTGAGGTCTGGGCCCAGATGCCAGCCTGGGGCACAGGGGCAGGAGCAGCAAAATGGCATTTTGGAGTCAAATCTATAAGTCGGCCCTTGCCGTTTCTCTGCACCAGGCTTGGCTAATCCCGTCTTAACTATAGTGTGCTAACAGGAGATTCAGTTTGCAGATCTCCATGGTTCTCTGTTGAGATAAACACCCCATCAGCTGACAGGGGCTACTGTTCCACCTTTGAAGAGATGCCAATTCTGGGCAACCGAAGCCTGTTGTGCCCCGAGCTGGCCAGCCCTGCCCCACTGGAGGCCAAGGTCTGACAGGCTCCAGGGGCCTGTCCCCCAGGCTCTCGATGCTTCCTATGTGGGGGAGGGGGGACACATGCCTGCACAGACCACCTCCTGTTGCATGTATTAGCCTGGCCAGTCACTCCCGGCAGGTGGGCGGTTTCCCACACTGACAGGGAGGTTTCGGAGAAACTTCCTGGGCTCTTGAGTTTTCCAGCAGTGGTCACGGGGCTGGGTGCCTCTCCCAGCAATTCCAGAGCTGACTCTGGCTTCGACTTAATGGGGGCTTCGGGTGCATGGCTGCTTGGGGATTGATGGGTCCATGCTGGCACTGCTTAGGCTGCTCTCAGCGCGGGATCGGGGTGCTCCCAGCAGTGCAGGGGCCATGGATCAAACCTGGATTGGCTGCATGCAAGACCAGTACCCCGAGCTCACTATATACACAATACATATACGTATACACATACATATATACATGCATACATATGTACATACATATATACACACATACATATGTACATACATATATACACACATACATATACACACATACATATATAGCTCTTCGTATTCCTGAAGCGAGCAGATGCCATTGGGCTACACTGGCGCGTGACAGGGTCCAATGGAAACGTTACTGGCGCCCGCTCGAGCAACTCGCCGAGAATAGCGGGATTCAAGTGATCAAGTGAAGGGATCCTCATCCCCTAGCACAGCCCCAGGACACTTTCTCGAGGATCCTGGGCTTATCTCAACTGCCAGGCCATCCCCATTGGGGCCCTCCAGCCATGCACCCCTTCCCTGGGGCTCCAGTTGGGGGTGTGCAGGATGCAGGAGGGAGCTCCCTTGGGACAGCAAAGGCCGAGATGGAAATGTGTGCTGCAGCTCTCCCAGGCGAAAGCCCGCGATCAAACCTAAGCTTATTAGGAAAACCTGGTTTCTGCAGGATATGGGGGAGAGTTCACGGAGAAAGATGGAGTCGAGGACAACTTGGAAAATGGCTCCAGAGCTCACCGCGGCAGGAGCCTGACGGACCCCATGTGCACAGAAAGGGGCCCGCCCTTGAGTGAACACCTCTGAGAAGTGTGGCACAGGGGAGGAGCCTGGTCTTTGCTACTCTGGTCCTCAGTGGCCCAGTGAGCCGGCACCTGGCCAGCATGACATCACGAGCTCCCTGGGGAAACAAGCCAGGCGGCCCATCTGGGCACAGAGGCTCAAGAGATTGTGGAATGACTCATAAAGGTGTCCAGGATGACTCAGGTACCCCGTAACTGAGGTCAGGTTTGACCCTTAAAAGGGTCATTTCTTTGCTTTTGTGGGGGTCACACCCAGCAATGCTCAGGGGTTACTCCTGGCTCTGCACTCAGGAATTACTCCTGGCGGTGCTCAGGCGACCATATGGGATGCCGGAGATCGAACCTGGGTTGGCTGCGTGCAAGGCAAACACTCGACCCACTGGACTATCGCTCCGGCCCAAAAGGGTCACTTCTAAACTACCTAGGAATATGGGGGCAAGGGAACCTCACACTGCTGTGGGAGTGTCAACACAGGGACTGAGCACCCACAGGATTCAGCAGTCCACTCCTGCGGACATACCTGGAGGTCTAAAACACACAGCAAAGCCATCTGCTCTTGTATGTTCACAGCAGCATTGTTCACAACAGCCAGATCTGGAAACAACCTGAGTGCCTGGGAACTGAGCACTGAAACTATGGTACATCTCCGCAATGGAATACCACACAGCTGTGAGGAAATACGAAGTCATGAAATCTGCCTGTGCGTGAGCGGACAGGGAGAGCCTGCGCTGAGTGAACTGAGTCAGAGGGAGGGGGCAGACCAGAATGGTCTCATCCATTTGCAGTTGTAAGGAGACAGTAGAATAATGCCCAAAGACAGCAGAAGCGAGGGCCAGGAGGACAGGTCCATAGCAGGAACCTTGTCGCAGTGGGTGCGGGTCATTAGGCCAGAGAAGGGACCACAATGGCAGTGACAGTGGGGCGGTCACTGTGGATGAGAACTGGGTGTTGAAAGGAGGTCCAGTGATGCGCATGGGCCCGCCTAGTACCAGCCTTCAGGCCAGAGTCTGAAGGGAAAAGAAAGGGTCTGGTGTAGAGGCAGGCTGGGGGTGGGAGGATGCAGGACACTGGTGGAGGGACCAATGCTCCAACACTGTACAGCTGAGCGATAATGTTTGGGGATGCAATGAAGGAGGGGAGGAAACAGAGAGGAGGGAGGAGGAGGAGAAAGAGAGACAGAGAGAGAGGGAAGAGGGAGAGGGGGAGGGAAGGAGGGAGAGAGAGAGAGAAAAGAGAGGCGAGACAATAGCACAGCAGGTAGGGCGTTTGCCTTGCACACTGCTGACCAGGTTGGATCCCGGCATCCCATATGGTCCCTCAAGCACCACCAGGAGTAATTACTGAGCGAAGAGACCAGGAGTAACCCCTGAGCATCGCCAGGTGTGACCCAAAAAAAAAGGCAAAATAAAAGAGAGAGACACAGAGAGAGAGAAAGAGGTGGGAAGAGAGAGAGAGAGAGAGAAGAGAGGGGAGAGAAGAGAGAGAGAAATAGAGAGAGAGAGAGAGAGGAGAGAGAGGGAGAGAGGAAGAGAGGGGAGAGAGAGAGGGAGAGAGGAGAGGGGAGGGGAGAGAGAAGCAGAGAGGGAGAGGGGAGAGGGCAGAGAGGAGGGGAGGGAGAGAGAAAGCAGAGAAACAGAGAGAGAGGGGAGAGAGGAGAGAGGGAGGGAGAGAGAAAGAGGAGGAGAGGGAAAGAGAGAGAGGGAGAGAGGGAGAGAGGGAGAGAGAGGAGAGAAAGACAGAGGCGAGGCGGCTGTATACGGTATTACAGAAACTCTTGCTCTCCTTCTCTATCCTGCCCCATCTGCAGTGTCCCGCCTGGTCTCGGACAGTCCAGCACCCAGCCCACAGGGACTGATCCTGAGCTGCCGCGGGGCCTCTTAGCTTCGGTCGGGCCAGTGTGACTCCTTAGGAGCCCAGCGCATCCTCATCCCCCAGCACGGCCTCCCCCGGGCACCTTCTCCAGAATCCTGGGCTTAGCTCAGCTGCCAACCAGCTGCCAAGACATCCCTGTTGGGGCCCTTCCAGCCAGTGACCCCCTTCTGAGGGCTCCAGTCGGAGATCTGCAGAAGAGGGCTACTCTTGGGACAGCAAAGACTTGAGTGGGTCTAAGGACTAAGCCCAGGGGTATATTCAGGGGCAGAAGCTTCCAGAGAACCAATAGTGAGAGGCAGGAGGAAGCCGTGATGGAATGAGCAAAGACAGGGCCCCCAAAAAGCTGGGAGTAAAGAAGACTTTGTCGGGCAAGCCTGGGGCCCCTCCCTCTCTGCCAAACCAGTCAGACCAGTTTGGGCGGCACTCCAGACTGCAAACCACTTTCACGGCTCTTTCTTTTCCTTACAGAAAGAACTCAGAAGCAACAAAGAACATTCGAGGGGCGGAGCGATAGTCCAGCGGGTAGGGCATTTGCCTTGCATGCAGCCGACCCGGGTTCGATCCCGGCATCCCATATGCCCCCACCCACGCAGTGCCAGGAGTGATTCCCTGAGCACAGAGCCAGGAGTAACCCTAAGCATCGCTGGGTGTGAGCCAAAAGAAAAAAAAAACATTCCAAGAATTGTGTCACGAGGAGATTCTGGCACTCCAGGCTCTGAGCCCCGGACAACAGGGGCCGACATCGACCAAACCTGTCAGCCTTCACCTGGGTTGCAGAAGGGGCGGAAGGGTGTGGCCACTGCGCCAGGTGACCAGTGATGGCTTTGCTGAGTGCCGGGAGTGAGAGAGATAGCGCTGGTTCTCCAAAAAGGGACTTAGACACTTCAGAAGTCTTGAATGGGAAGTCAGCGGGAGGCACTTCGCCTAGCGTATGCAGACTTGGTTCGAGTCCTAGCACCCACAGAGTTCCCCCAGTCTCACCCAGGAGTGATAGCTCAGCACGGAATTGGGATGCAGCCGTGATCCCACTGGGTCTGACCTAAAACTAAACAAACAGACAAATCTCAATCTGGTGAACTTATGGGACTCGGTGAATTTATCATTTACCAGAAGTGGTGATGCCACCCTGGGGGGGGTGTGACACTATCCATGGGCGCAGCAGAGCCCCTGGGGCTGGAGGTTCTGTTTGTTCACTTCCAGGGGCACTGCGTGGTATCGGTTTTCTGGAAGGCGGGAGGTAATAAACAAAGAATCCTCTGATTTAAGTGAGACCCTTCCCATTGCAGCAAACACAACTCTGCGCCAAATGGCCACAGCCTGGGCGTCACGCCAGGTCTCCACTTTTCCTTTGACACACACATGCACTGTACCGGGGCACACATGGGTGTGCATGTACCTGAATACACACACGCATGTGTCCATTCACACACACTACACACACACCTAAACACCACCTGCCCTCAGTGGCACAGTGAGTAGAGAGTGTGACGACCAGCACGCAGGAAGGCAGTGGAGAGGTGGGGCGGTCACGGGGCCCTGGATGCTCCAGAGGTCATGACCCATGGATGGGGGCTCCCACACACCCCGCCCCTTCCAGGGTTCTGTGGAAGGTGTATGTGTCCACCCTCTGTGCCTTCTGCATACTCGCTCCCCTCCCTCTCCTTTTCTCCCTCTCTCTCTCTCTCTCTCTCTCTCTCTCGTTCGCTTGCTCGCTCTCACTCTCTCCAGCCCGGGTTTAATTTGACACCTTGAGCTTTGGTAACGAGGTGGGGAGCAGGGCGCCAGGGCGGAATTCATTAGGGCTCAGCACGGCAGGGTCCGCGCTCCGAGCGTTAATGACATCGGAGGGAGGAAGCAGACAGCCACCGCGTGCCATGAAATAAACATGAGGGCTGTCAGCGGTGACAGCCTAAGCAGAGCGGACAGACGCAGGCAGGTAGAGGGTGCCCCGGCCACACAATGCAGGCCGACAGCCGGAAGCCCCACCGTCGCTCCCCGAGGAGAGCCAGCTTGGGGGTCCGGCCAGGAAAGGGGGTACAATGAAATCACTGCTGCTTTATCACAGCTGCGGGTGCACACGCCCTGCCTCAGCCCCCCACAGAGACACAGGGAGGAGGAAGGGCATCGGCTTTGGGCTACATTGGGGTCCCTTCCAGGCTTCCCCCTCCCCACCCCCAGCAGAGACCAGAGGAGCGCAGAGGTGCTGGGCTCCTTGGATGGAGGAGAGTTCGGGGACGACAGCGCAGGAAGCCTTGTTTCGACCAGGCAAGGTGCAGGCCCTGTGCCCAGCCCCCAGGAGTAAAGGTCAAGGCGGCTTTGGGGGAATGGCGATGGCCTCCAGTCCCACCCAAGGACACGGTAACACTCAGGCTATCCAAGGCCTGGCATTCCCAGGAACACCATGAGCCTTCCTGCTCCCCGGGGCCAGCACCCGTATCCCAGGGACAGATGGGGAATCCACAGCATCACAGTCAGATTAACCTGCACCCAGCAAGGCCCAGAGGCAGGAGAACACCCCACATACATGGTCCCCAAGAGAGACCATGCATGGGGCTGCATTGCTCAGAGCAATGCAGCTTTTACTTGTCTTATTATGGGGCTGGGCCTCCCAAACACCTGAAAGCTTTCAGTTGTCTTATTTGGGGGCCTGGGTCTCCTGGAGATTCTCTGCCCATGGACTGCGCCATTCCGGGGTTGGCCTGGCCCTGTTCTGCTGCTTGGGCTGTGCTGGAACAGCCCTAAGGCCCCGCGGTCTTTGGTGAGGGCATTTGTGGCGGGGACAGAAGCCCAGAGAAAGCACCTGCCAGTGCCCCGCCTCCCAAAATGGGCTGCAAACCCCCTGGGATTACTGACTGTCCACTCCTCCCAACCCAGGGTCCCCTGGCCTTTCTAGCCACAGCAGGAAAGGGTAGAAAGTATGGCAGCATTTCTGGCTCAGAAGCACCCAAGCTCTTAGGTGTTCGGGAGACTGGGGAGAGGCCGTCTTCCTAAGAGGCACAGAGACGCCCTGAAACAGCTTCCGTGACCCCGTGCTGGACGATGTTGCCAGGGCCCAGCCCTCGCAGCCTGCCCAAGTGGGCCCAGGAGACATAGTCAGTGCTGCTTTTGTCAGCAGCCAAGTGAGCGCTGTCCCCAGGGGAGACCCCCACAAAGGACCCCGATTCTCTGAGGGGTCCTCTGCCTGCTTCAGCCCAGGCCTGTGGGTTGCCTGACTCCAACTCTCCTTCTTTCTCTTCCTCCCCCGACCTCGGGCTCGTGGCTCAGACCAGACTCAACACGTCTACATGTCTTTACCTGCCTGTCCAAGGACCCTGGAACAGCCCTGAGCTCCTAACTGGGTTCTCAAGGCTGAGAAAGGCAACGAGCGCGTGGATGCAGAGACCAGCGTGAATCCCAACTCAAGGTGGATCAGAGGGTTTTGGGGCCAACTGGCCTGGGGCAGTACTTCTTGGGGCGCTGGAACAGTTGTGAAGGCCCAGCTGTGGCCTGAGAAGGCTGGACAGGACGGGACAGAGAGACGCGGCTGCCAGGCTGGGCCCGAGAAGCTGGACAGGACAGAGAGATGCGGCTCCCGGGCTGGGCCGAGAAGCTGGACAGGACAGGACAGGGGACGCGGCTCCCGGCTGGGCCCGAAGCTGGACAGGACAGGACAGGGAGGCGCGGCTCCCGGCTGGGCCCGAGAAGCAGGACGGGACAAGGAGAGGCGGCTCCCGGGCTGCACTGCCCCAGCACAGTTCCTGTAAAGAGCAGGGACCCGAGAGTTTCGGTTTCTGGATCTGGTCTTATCCCCTGAGCCCCGACAGGAGCCCTGCCAGATGCCAACCTGGAAGTCAGGCCTCTTCCTGGTGAGGGTGTGTTTTCTCCCCAGGATCCCTTACCCCACCCTAATTCTCCACTGACAACAGAGGGCCGAGTCTCCCAGTATCACTCACCGACCCGGCTCTTCTTTGGTTCTGGAGTTGCTCCCACCCACCCTCGTGCTCTTAACACTTTTCAGCCATCCCAGCTCTGCGCTGTTCAGTCCCAGTCCCCACCTTCCCTGAGTCCCAACCCCCCAGCTGTCCTAACTCCCACCCCCATACCTTTACTGGGCCCTAACTCTAGTAAAGCCCAAAGCCCCAGCTGCTCTAGGCCCCCACCATTCCGGCCCCTGTCCCCCCACGCCCCCCTACTGCATCACTGCTTGGCCCCATTCATCAAGGAAATGAATTCCAAATACATAATTCATTTCTTTTTGTGAACTTTCTCCCCCTGCAGAGTGCCAAGACTGGGAGGGGGTCAGACTGGGGTTGCAGGAGCCAGGGGAGCTCTGGAGGTAAACTTTGGTCTCCTCCATCCCTGGGGCTCCAGGCTTCTTGCTGTGGGACGATTAACAGGGAGGGACTTGGTCCTTACTGTCCGGGCCCTGGGACAATTAACAGGGAGTGCTCTTGGCCTTTCCTGCTGGGCCCCAGGCTACAGTTGGCACCCAAGCTCAAAAGAGACACAACGCAGGAAAAAAGAGTGCCCAGGAGGGAAGAGGCGCAGGCGCGGGGGCAGCTTGAGAGGCGGGACCCACAGCAAGACCAGGCTCCAACACCCAGCTTTCCTTTGGGGTGTGCTGACAACTGACTCAGAACGGGCTGGGGAGGCGTGTCAGGAGCCCCAGGTGTCTCTCCCGAGACCCAGCAGAGCCGGGGCTGTGCAGGACCAGGGACCAGGCTCTGGGCCTGAAGCCGGCAGTACTGCAGCCTCTGGGTCGACTCCAGGTCTGGGGCCAAGAACTTTCCTTCTCAGGGCTTATTCCTGGCTCTGTGCTCAAGGATCACCTCTGGTGGGGGTTCCTGAACCTTAAGAGATGCTGGGGGATAGAACCCAAGTCAGCTGTGTGCAGGACAATTGCCCTACCCACTGAACCACCTCTCTGGCTCCTGGGAGCTGAACTCTTTCTTTACGAATAGCGGAGTCCCTGACATTCAGAACTAGCTTGAGCCAATCCAGGAGAGGAGGAGGAAGCCGGAGCTTGGATTCTGTGTTTATTTCAGGACCAGGTACTGGTCAGCCTCGGGTTACCTGGCCCCCAGCCTGCTTCCTATTTTGCTTGTGACTCCTCATCAGAGTCCACCTGCTTCCTCTACCATTTTGCAAAAGAGGCTGAAAATGAACTTATTTCAGTTCAGGGGGTCTAGGACCTGAGGTCTGGGTGCAGCTGCTTGTCCTGTCAGCCCCGGGCGCCTGTGACAGCAGCAGATGGTTGCGAGCACAGCTCTGGGTAGAGAGCGGCCAGTGAAAGCCTCCTGGAATCTAGTCCCCTCGACTCTGAGAACTCTGACATAGGGGTGGGGGTCGCCTGAGTCAATGAGAGGGCAGACACTCGGCCAGAGGATCAACGTCAAGAACCGGATAATCTCCAATGTCTACAGCCAGCCCAGCACTAGCAGGCAGCAGGCAGTTCTCTGGAATGTTCTAGAAGCTGGATGCTAACGGCTCACTGGGTGGGATGCCGTCAGTCTCATCTCATCTCAGGGGGCTCAGCCAACCTTGGCTGCTGGGACATGAGGGGTCAGCAGCTGCTTGCTGGCACCAGCACCTGAGGACAGCAAGCAGGTACTTCCGACCCATGCTGAGATTCTGGGAATCCTCCAATCCCACCATCCTGCTGATTCCAATCTCGAAAGGGAAACTGAGGCAGGCTGGCTGGCCACACACCCTTCCATCTCTGCCCTCCCAAAGCTGGCTCTTTCTCTGCCTCACACCCAACAGGAAGGATGTGGAAACCCATGCCCATGGCCACGTGGTGCCGTGTGGGTCACCCGGGTGTGTGGCTACGGTGCCAGGGTGTCAGGGTGTGTGGCTACGGGCTCCTGCCTTGCCCCCCACCGCAGAGCCTGGACTGTTCTGCGCTGCCGTGGGAACTTGGGGAAGGGATGATGCAGGAACCTGGGGACAACGGAATCCCATAAGAACTCAAACAGGACGAAGGGCTCGGGGGAACCCAGTGCAGGGAGGAGGGGACTCTCAGGCACAGTCCTTCACACGCCCGCCATGGGCTGTGAGCAGGAAGGCGTCACCTTGGGACCAGGAAGACCCTGTGTGGACATCGGGTGGTGGGCCTGGTCCTGCCGGGGCTTTGGAGTGAGCAGGCGTGGGTCTGAGACCGGGAATTGCTCTGCCTGCGCCGGGGCCTTGAGGTCAGGGTCCCAGCCCAAGAATTCAGGAGCAGAAAGCACTGTCCCAAGTGAGCCCATAAAAATAAGAAGCAGAAAAGCTCTCTGGGGCTGTTTCCTGGCCGGCCACTGCAGAGGGGCCCTAGAGCTGCCCGATCTCGCTGCTCGACCTAATATGTTCATCATCAGAGCCAAAGCTTGGGCTGAACATTCTACCTGGACAGTGACCGATGGGGTGATGGTTCCCTCGCCCCGGGCCTACAGGTGTGAACAGACCGGGTGCCCCTGATCCCCAGTGCCGGCGAGCGTCTCGAGGGCCCTGCACTCAGAGGTGTCTCGGGGCTGATCAACACCCCGAGAGCAGCTCCAACTTCTTGGATCTCAAGGCTCAGAACCTACGGAAGCACAGTCCGCTCCGTGGGTTCCAACAGGTCTTACAAGCGCTGATGCGCTGGGAACACTGCAGCCCACGACACTGTCCAGGAGAGTTCAGGGACTGGCCGGAAACACCACTGTGTGGCAGGGCAGGTTGTCTGCCTCTGTCCATCAAAGTCCCCAGGACACAGCCTGCATAAACCCTGGCCTGGCCCGTGAGCTCAGTTCTGTACACAGGCTCTCCAGTACTGAGGCCTTTGGCCATCTGTGGCTCGCAAACAAGTTTCTTTATATTCCATACATGATAGGGGCCAGCAGCAAGAACAAAAACCAATAGAGCAGGCATGGGATGAAACAGACTCTCGTCCACAGCTGGGGGAGACTGCTGCTGGGCTCAAACTCTTCAGAAAACAACCAGGAACTTTGTAACAGAACCGAATCAACCAGAATCAAGCTTCTGTGAGACCAAACATCACTCTTAAGGCCCCCAAACATGATTTGGAAAAGACCTCCGTGCTCCTCCTGTAGCAGTGTTCACGAGATCGACCCAGTGACCAGGTACGTGGACATGGAAATCATGGTCCATAAGCACAATAGAACCAATGCAGCTCGAGAAAAATCTAAACCCTGCTCTGTTCATGAGCCTTTCCTGGGACCCTGCCAGAGGCCAGAGAGCTCTGCTCTGCCTCTGGGAATGGTTGAGTCTCCTTTTTACTCCGGAGACCTCAGGGCAGCTCCAAACTGCCTCTCCCTTGTGGGGGACCGCAAGGCATGTGTCCTCAAACCAACATAACATCTCCACCAGAAAAGGCACCAGAAAGGAAAAAAATGAGAACAGAAATAGGGTACAAGTCAACAAATCTAGGGGCCGGAGTGATAGTTCAGCAGGGATGGCGCTTTGCCTTGCATGCAGCTGATCTGGGTTCGATCCCGGCATCCCATATGGTCTCCTGAGCACCGCCAGGAGGAATTCCTGAGTGCAGAGCCAGGAGTAACCCCTGACGATGATCCCATTATCATCATCAAATATGATGATATGATCCATCCATATTAGCTGGATCAAATGGGAAAATGATGATCAAACCCCAAGACAGGGGTGTGGAGAGAGCACAGGAAAGGCACTTGCCTTACACCAGCCTCGACCCCACCACCACAAAGGGTCCGAAGTTTCGACAGGAGTCAGCCCTGCGCATCATGGGGAGTGGCCCTAAACCAACAGGGGCTGGAGTGATAGCTCAGAGGGGAGAGGTGTGTGCCTTGCTTATGACCAACTGGGTTTGATCCCCAGCACCTCTAGAGTGAGCGCAGAACTAGGAGTAACCGCTCAACATCGTCCAGTGTGGGCCCCCAAACCAAAATAAATAAATTAACTAAATAAGGCCAACAAAGAAACTCAACAGGGTTCAAGCATCGCTGGCTCACTGGCAGAGCTGGAGAAGACAGCAGCCACGTGTACCCGACAAACCACTGTGTCCAAGTGTCCAACATCTGGAGATGGTCGATGGGCAGCTTCTGCGCCCTGGTGTCTCTGCAGCCCCCAGACTAGAGAGCGGAGCTCAAGAGATTCAAACAGATCAAGGCTGGTGGATGAAACAGCAGTCACAGAAGGGCAGGTGCAGTGCCACACCGGGGAGGGACACTGGGAGACACCGCCATGCCACCCTCACGCCAGACCAGCCAACACCTCCTTTCTATTCCAGAGGGAGCCCAGTGGGGAAGAAACCAACCTCCCCTGACACACTCACCTCCTCCCCACAGCTCTCTCCAGACACACACTCACCTCCTCCCCACAGTTCTCTCCCTCCTCCTGGACCCAGGACCAGGAAAAGAAAATCTATTCTGGCACAGAAGGGGGAAATGGAAGGGGAGGAGAGAAGGACAGAGAGAGACACATACATACAAACACACAGAGAGAGACAGAGAGAGACACAAACAGAGAGAGAGAGAGAGAGAGAGAGAGGGCAATATTAAGAACAGCAGTGCTAGAGGCTGTCTGGAAAGCTGGGGAGTCAGTGAGTGGTCACTGATTGAGGGGTCACCAGCCTGTCCCAGGAGTCAAGCCAGGTTGGGGAGCTTGTGAGCTCCATGTTGTTGGTGTCCATCCAACGAGGACGTGAGGAAGGACCACGAACAACCTCATGGGACTGGGCAGAGGAGGTCAGAGAATAAAGAGAGCCGAGAATAGTTCCTGGAGACAGTCTGCACTGAGTATGTGAGCGAGAGACAGAGGCACAGAGACAGAGAGAAACAGAGAGACAGAGATACACAGAGACAGAGAGACAGAGACAGAGAGACAAAGAGACAGAGAGAGACAAAGAGACAGAGAGACAGAGAGACAGAAAGAGACAGAGAGAGTGAGCAGAGACAGAAAGACAGAGAGACAGAGAGATGGAGAGAGGGAGAGACAGAGAGATGGAGAGAGGGAGAGACAGAGAGACAGAGAGAGACAGAGACAGAGAAACAGAGAGACACAGAGAGAGACAGAGAGACAGAGACAGAAAGAGAGAAACAGAGACAGAGAGACATAGAGAGACAGAGACAGAGAGAGACAAAGAGACAGAGAGACAGAGAGAGTGAGACAGAGAGATAGAGAGTGAGACAGAGACAAAAAGACAGAGAGACAGAGAGACGAAGAGAGGGACACAGAGAGAGACAGAGACAGAGAAACAGACAGAGAGAGACAGAGAAACAGAGAGACACAGAGGAAGAGACAGAGAGACAGAGAGATAGAGAGAGACAGAGAGACAGAGACAGAGAGATGGAGAGGAAACAGAGAAACAGAGAGACAGAGACACAGAGACAGAGAAACAGAGACACAGAGAGACAGAGACAGAAAGAGAAACAGAGAGAAAAACAGAGAGACAGAGAGACAGAGAGAGTGAGACAGAGAGACAGAGAGACAGAAAGATACAGAGACAGAAAGACAGAGAGATGGAGAGAGGAAGAGACAGAGAGAGACAGAGAGACAGAGACAGAGAGACAGAGACAGAGAGAAACAGAGACAGAGAGAGACAGAGACAGAGAGAGACAGAGACATAGAGAGACAGAGAGACAGAGAGAGACAGAGAGCTAGCGAGCTAAAGAGTGAGAGCGAGCAAGCACAGGCTCCTCCATTTGAGGCTGCATCCCTAACGAACCTTAATCAGTTAATGCAGCTCGGCCCTCAGAGGCCGCGGCCAGGGAGGGGCTGGGCCGGGCCGGATGAGGGGCGGCTGCGCGGTGACATAATAGATGTAAATTAAAACAGAAAATCTATCATGCCTCTAATGCACCCTGATGGCCGAGCCGGCCCGGACACAGAGAGGCGCCAGGAGGAAGCGTGATGTATGGCGAGGCTGGATGGAGGGTGAAAACCGTGGCGAGATGCAGGGCCGGCGCTACCCGCGGCGCGCGCCTCAGACCCAAGGGCGAGAGAGGAATAAATGTTGATTAGTGTTGATTTTGTCCGACAAACGCCTGCCGAGTGACAGTCGGGCTAAGCCGCCCTGAAAGAACGCCATTAATCTTGGTCTGCTTTAAGTAGAGTATATTAATTTGTGTCATTTTTACTAAGTCGGACCGAGAGAGGCCTCTTACTGCTCGGCTTCTGACCGTGTCTCTCCGGCCCAGGCCCCCCCCCCCCCAGGAACCCCCCACTTTCAGAAACAAGCCAGCAGGGGGCGGCTTGGTTGAGACAGTTAATTCAAACGACACAGCAGGAGCCCGGGGACCAGAGACCCTCTTGGATTAAGGAAATCAACTCCCAGGCCGTTGGCATGGCGACAGCATTCCGGAGAAGGGAGATATTCCATGATTAATAAATTAACATTTCGTACCTTGTTCCTCTGCCCCTCCCAGCTCCACACCCACTCACTGAGAGAAGGGGCGCCTGGCACCTGGTCCAGCGGTGCCCCTGATCACTGTGGGGCCATCTTAAAGGACGTGTGGCCTCGGGTCAGGGGGGGGTAGGGGGGCAAGCTGGGCCTGGGCACAGTGGGAGACCGAGGGCAGCATGCCTGGCCTCTCCCATGGCACCCCTGGGTGGCCTGTATCTCCCTAAGCAGACAGCTTAGCGCCCAGCAGACAGGCCAACACACAGAGACACCCCTAATCCAGAGAGAGTGCCAGGCCAGCACTGGGAGTGGACAGGGAGACAGACGTGAGCCTCTGCCACGCCGTCCCACCTGCCACTTTCCAAGGAACCACAAGTCCAAGATCTTCACCAGGCCCAGGCCTCTGTTTCCACTGCAGGCACCTTGACCGAGGCCTCCTCACGGGCTACAGCTGCGGGTGTGGACAGGGTGGGGAGTCCCTGGGCTTTCAGGTCATGGGTCATCTATGTCCACCAGGAGCCTCTGAAGCCACAAGCCCAGGCGCCAGGCGGTGGAAAGAGCCAAGGAGGAACCACAAGGAGCCACGAGGAGCCACGGATAAGGACAAGGTGAGCCTTTCACAGACAAAGGCTCCACGCAGGAGCAGGGATATTGGGGGCCCCCTGCTCTTCCCTGTGAGTGAGCACCCTGGGGAACCAGGAGACTAAACTCCTCCAGCCTTGGGCAGCTCGAGGCACTGCCAAAGGGGGCAGAGCAGTAGCAGGGGCGCCTCCATGTTCTGGGGTGTGCCCCGCACTCCCTAGGGACAGAGGCCTGGACGGGGTCCCCTGAGAGCAGACAGGACAAGGGCAGGACACCAGAAGGTGGAGTTCACCGCCAGCCTGAAAACGTGGCAGTGGCTGCGCAAAGCCTAGGCGTCCAGCCTGGAGGGGGAAGCATGTGCCAGAGCTGGGCACTGGATCTCATGGCACAGAGAGGAGAGGGAGAGGATGGTGCGGGCTGGAGTAACAGCACCAACGCCACCAGCTAGGGGACACTTAATTTGGACACCAGTGAACTGCAGCCAGCTTCCCGGCTCCACGCTGGGCAGGACCCACAGGTGAGCCATGCACTCTGCAAGGCTGCTGAGGGTGGGGCGAGGGGGGGGTCTCAGACCATCTCCAAAGTCACCCCAGCAACACCCTTTGCACCTGTCCACCTCCAAGACGTGGGGGCATCATGCGCTCCTGTAGGGGCTCCCACATACGTGGCCCCCTTTCATTCTGGAAAAAAAAGTCACGCAGTGCCCCTGAAATCTTGCTCTCAGAGAACAGACAGATCGTGCCTGCCCACCCTGAAGTCACTGTACCCTGCGTCCAAGCTCCTGAGGACACTCTGGGACGTGCTCCTCTTAGCACCACAGATACAGGGATGGAGCAATAGTAGCTCTGCATGCGGCTGACCCAGGTTGCGTCCCCAGCATCCCACAGAGTCCCCCAAGCACCACCAGGAGTGATTCCTGAGTGCAGAGCAGGAGTAGGCCCTGAGCATCACCGGTGTGGCCCCACCAATGAATAAATAAACAAGCACCACTATGTGGCTTCTCCGTGGCTGCCCTGTGACTGACCACAGCGGCAGCACTAAGCCTCCGGCACGAACCAGGAGTTGGGGCAGAACCCCAGATCCATGGTGGCAAGGTGGGCCTGTCTCCATGCCTGATACATGGGCCAGGAAAATACCTCGAGCCTGATACTCGAGGCTACAGGCTCGTTGTGACCATGTCAGC
Organism: Cryptotis parvus; assembly: GCA_021461705.1. Lineage (NCBI taxonomy): Eukaryota > Metazoa > Chordata > Mammalia > Eulipotyphla > Soricidae > Cryptotis > Cryptotis parvus. The sequence continues at coordinate 107,671 of JAJIBD010001514.1, read as the reverse complement.
CACGACCTGATCACCAGACTCTGATCTCAGAGCTGAGATATGGACCCTCAACAGTCCACGGTTAAGAGAGCAAAGTGCAGGCCAGGGGCTGTAGGGCAGCAAGGTTACAGACCTTCCTGCCCACTCTGGGCTGGACATATCCAGGGGGACCCCATAGGGTCGTGAGGTCCTGACTCGAGGTTGGGGGGAACAGGGCCCCTTCAGTTCCAGGCCAGCCCCCACGATGAGGCAAAGAATATCCTCCCTTTGTGCCGGTGTGTGTGTGTGGGGGGTTACAGCAGGTGCAAAAGGGCTCAGCAAAGCCCAGGCCACACAGGCTCGGTGGGCCTTGCCCCACGGCTGCCAATCTGTGGCTGATCTGTGGCCAATCCCGAGGCTTCACTGTGCCTCTCTCCATGGCTAAGGGCACCGGACAGCACACCACGAGGTGTCACGGGGACACAAGCACCTCAGCACCACGGCCACGTTAGGCTCCCCAGAAATACTCGACTCTTCAGGCGTGGAGGAAAGCCAGGATGACGGCCAGACAAGGCAGAGGAAAGGCAGAGCAAGGACAAGGTGTCGGCCAGACAAGGCAGAGGAAAGGCAGAAGACAGCTCCAGGCCCTGCCACTCCCCACTGATACAAGCCGACTCCTCAGGGCACTAACAGCCTCGGCTGCATTTGCCTAAGTCTAAGGGCATGAGTCTATTTCTGAGTCCCCCTACCATGGCCGTAAACAGACCCGGCCGTCTCCCTCACACAGCCTCTCCGGGAGGGATACTAAACAATGAATTGAGTGGACGTGTCCCTCTCTGTGAGGGCCACTGACGGTCTCGTGACATTATCTCAGAAGGGTCACCCTGGGCTTTCACTTCATTTCTCTTCGCCTGTCCCCAGGCGCCAAGACCGGAAGGCAGAACACTGCTCTCTGGCTTCTCACGGGGCTCACAGCTCAGGCTGGTTCCTGTGAGCCCTGAACATCGCGGAGACTGGCCCCCTGAAACAGTTCTAGTTTCACCCGAAATTTCCCCTAGCATATTCCAGAGAAACAGGCCTTTAACAGGCACCTTTGTCAAAACAAAACTGGACCAGAGACGCTGAGCACGTCTCTGCATGCACCAGCCCAGGTCTGGGCCCCAGGGAACACCAGGCATGGTCCCAAAATGGAAATAAGAACCCCCAAGCTCACGGCAGACAGATGAAGGGGTCCACAGGTCAGTCCCGCTCCCTTAGAATACCTGAAAATATCTGGAAAATGGGATGCAGCTGCAGCGGGCCCCTAAAAGCCCCCAGACCCAAGTTGGTGGAAGACCTAGCTAGGACTTCAGATGCTCAATCGATACTACATCCTGCTCCTCTCAGCCCAGAACAGACTCTAGAACCTTCTTTTCTAGGCTAATATCCTCAGAGGCTCAGATGAGATTCTTTATCCTAATAAAAATCACAGCTGTGGGCGGCACTGGGTGAAGGCGCCTGCCTTGCACGTGGCTGGCCCCGGCTCCATCCCTGGCACCATCTTGCTGGGGCGGAAAAGGGAAACAAACAAACAACAGGACTCAAGCCAGCCGCATGCTGTCAGCCCCCTGCCCCCGTGTCCCACGCTGGTCCAAATTTCCTGTTTCCAAGCAGAAAACAACCACTTTGGGTTTCGGGGTCGTTCTAGCAACCTTCCTGTGGGAGTAAGAAAACATGCTTAGCGGCTTCCTGGTAGCCTTTCTGGAATCGTCTGTGATGTGGGCACACTCATTCACTCTGTCTTTCAAAGAAAGCAACAGTCAAAATATTGCCCAGATAAAAATATATAAATATATGTTGTCACGCACGCGGCAGCTCCGGGCGAGTGGGAGAGCAGATTCCAGGCACTCCCACCCGAGAGCCAAGCCGGCAAGAACCGCTGGGGAAGGGGCCTTGCCACTCTGCAGTTGGCTGTGGCCACACACCGCCCAGGAGGCGTGCCTGGGCTGGAGGGGACCTGGCCGAAGACGGACTCTTAGTGCAAGGTTCAGACACCACGTGGGAGAAGAGGCTGCATGCCCCAACCCTCTGCCTCCTGCTCCACGCCACGACTGCGGGACCTCAGCCAGAATGGCCTGTGCCTCGGTTTCTCTATCAAAGCAGCAGGGGCTGGTGGCACGTGGGGAGCAAGGGGATTCAACAAATGGCAGCCAATGCAAGCAGTCCTACAGCCAAGGAAGAGGAGAGAGAGAGAAACAGAGAGAGTCAGAGAGAGAGAGAGAGAGAGAGAGAGAGAGAGAGAGATCGCCTGAAAATCCCACATGGCAGCTTGCGGCAGCTACCAGGAGTGAGGAGAAGGTCGAGCACATGCAGACTCTTGCAGGTCAAAGCACATGAGCAACTCACTCGCTTCCGCGGGGGTTCAGCACGCAGTGGTCAGAGTCTCCCCCATTCCACGGAGGACAGATGTGGGGGGCCCAGAGAGATAGTACAGCAGGGAGGCGCGAATGCCCTGCATGTAGCTGAAGCAGGTTTGATCCCCAGCACCCAATGGGGTCCCCTGAGACCACCAGGAGTGACCCCTGTCTCAGAGCCAGGAGTAAACCCTGAGCACCACCGGTGTGAACCCCAAATCAATAAAAAGAAAGGACAAAGGCATAAAGAAATGGGCAAATTCCACAGAAAGATGCCGGCACCCTCCTGGGCAGAGAGAGCATCTGGCCCCCAAAGCAGCACAGGCTGAGCCCCTTGGAGCAGCATCAGCCCCGGCTCTCCCTGCGCCCGGCAGGCACGGTGGTGGCGACACCGGAGCAGGCCCTGGACCAGAAACGGGGCCTGGAGGAGCAAGAGAGAATCTGTGTCCTTAACAGAAATCGGGGTGGCGGATGGGGCGCCGTAAAGCCTTTATTGCCTTGTTAAGGCAGACCAGCGCAGCTCACTCGTGAGTAATAAGGCGGTCAGCCCAAACTAAGGCACTAAAATTTTTACTGCGCCTCACATATCATCTGTGCCGAGGGCGCCAGAAACGGGGAGATACATCACGGCTCTCCGCAGCTGCGCCGTTCCCGACATCTGATTCAGGGGCTCGCAAGGACCCAGGTCGCCAGCCCATCCTCACCTGCCGCAAGGTGACCTCTGGCCCACGGGACCATTTCCTATGGCACAGGGGCTTGGTCCCTCCTCCTGTGGATGCGGATCACTCCCCACACCCCCAGATCCCCAAGCCAGGCTCGAGGACTTCACCCTGTAACCCGAGTGATTTCCAGGTTTAAGTGGTTTCTGTCAGGGCTCAGGGGTTAGGGCCAACGGGTAAGAATGGAGTAGTAAGCAGGAAGGGCATTGCCTCACACACGTCCAACCTAGGTCTGCTCACCAGCACCACAAACACATTCCCTGAGCCCGCCAGCAATAATTGTATGTGTGCCCCTTGCAAAGGAGACTTTTCCCGGGGGTGGGGCGACACCGGAGGTGCTGGGGAGGGGTGTGACCCTCTAGCCACAGAGCTCCAAGATTCTCCTGGAGATGCTCTGGGGGCTACAGGGGTGCCTGGCCACAGAGCTCCAAGATTCTCCTGGAGATGCTCTGGGGGCTACGGGGTGCCTGGAGCTGGGGCTGTTTCTCATCACAGACAGTTGGACCTTCTCTGGCGCCCTGCATGGATCCGCCCACACGCCACACGCAGCTGAAGTGCCTCTCTAGGAAGTGACTCTTAAGTTATGGGTCCTTGGAAGAAAATCTGCGAATGGCTTGTTTCTTCCAGAAGGCAGAGGGGGTAAAGCCATTTTCAAGGAGGTGAGAGGAAGGCCAAGGCGCTGGGTGTGTCCTGCTGACGTCATTCACGCGTCTGAAGCCCCCACCTGTCAGAGGTATTAGCGACAGAAGATTTAAGATGTCCAATTAATTTTTTCCAACCACCAGCCAAAAGTGGATGCCGGAGGAGGTTAAAAAGCTAAGTGTTTAATTAATATTAAATTTATAAGATTCGCTATCACTGAAAGCATTGTGAAATTGGAAAAGCACTTAACTTTACGGCAGCTCGGTAGCTCTCTGCTGGACTCTTTGATGTATGATATAAAATCACCGGCTGGAAATGTCCCCCGATTCACACACCTGCTTCTGGGGATGAGGGCGGAACTGGGGGTGAGGGGGCCCCCAAACTGCTTGTCAGTGGTGCACGGGGAGCATGAGGGGCCCATGGCATGACTTCGGGGACCCCATCCTGCCTGTTTCCCCAGCGGGTGCGGGTGGCTGGCCTAGCGCAGCTCTCTGGGGGTGGGGGTGAGACAAAACTTGGAAAAGGTCAGCCATGAGGGATAAGGAGTTTCCGGAAGCTCAGGGGGACCAACTGGTAGGGAAATGGGAAAAGGCGACGGCACTGACCCTCTGGGGAGAAACTCTGAAGCAGAGCCAGGCTCTTCTGGGGCCCCCAGGTGAGCACCCATGGTGAGAATCACAGGTGGGTTGAGCCATCCTCCCAGGGGCTGGGGAAGGGGTGGGTCGTGTCAGGGGCTCCTCAACTAGGGGGTCTGGTCTTTCCCACACCAAGTCCTGAATACCAGGTAAAGGAGGGGAGAGAGCAGCCCCCAGCTCCACCCCTCCACCGCCTGTCCTCACCTCCTCTCCTGACCTCCACCTTCACCCCTTTAATCTCTGCTTCACCCCTTCTCACTTCCTCTCCTTCACCTATCTCCACCCAACTGGGGTGGGGGTGGGAAGGAAGAGGCGAGAGAGCAGGGTTGAGGGAAGGGGCAATGGAGGGGACCAGAGGCTGGAAAGGGTCTTCCCTGTCAGATACGAAGCTTGTCTCTTGTCCCCCCTGAAGAACAATGGTAGTTTCCCACTCCTGGCCCCTCAATTCAGCTCAGATCCAGAGACAAAGACCTATTATGCAGAGCAGATCTTAGGGAAGACGGGGAGAGAGAGAGAGAGAGAGAGAGAGAGAGAGAGAGAGAGAGAGAGAGAGAGAGGCTAATTCATGGGAGGTGTTTTTTCCTTTTTTTTCCCCTTTTTTAAGTCCCATCAGGGATCTCATTATAATTTCATTATTAGCAGAAAAGCAAATAAGTGGCAAGAAAGAGAATCTCCACTTAATGCCGAGCTCTCACACACAGAAGATGAAAGAGCAAAGCTTCAAAGCTGCTGCTAATTTCCCAGCTTCCATCAGCCACACTGGGCGGGAAGGGCCTTCTTGCAGGCCCCTCGGGCTGCCCCCTGACTCCTGCCCTCGCCCTCCCCAACACAATCTGGCTCCTGCTCATTTGTTCTTTTTCTTTGCTTCTGGGGCCACACCAGAGATGCTTGGGTTACTCCTGGCTCTGTGCTCAGAGATCACTCGTGGTGGTGTTCAGGGGAACTTAGGGGATGCCAGGGATGGTACAGGGGTCAGCAACAAGCAAGGGCAGTGCCCTTCCTGCTGCAGCATCTGCAACTATGAGGGCCCAGCCCAGGGTGCTCAGGGTCCTTCCCCAATTTAGCACCAACAGCCCAGAAAGTCTTGGGGTCATGAGGAGAATGAACCCCTTTGGTCACAGGGCCAGCCAGAAGCTGGATGGCCACAATCATGTACTCACCACACTAGGTTCCCTTCCATCCACTGAGGTCTGCGGAGACCCTATGCAAAAGCTCAGGGGTCTTCCAGCCATACCCCTGCCACAGCCCCCAAAGCAAGCCCAGCCAAGAGTCCCCAAAGTGAAGGGCAGAGCGTCACCGGCAGCTGTTCCCACTCGAGCCCAGGAACACCCCGTAACACTCCATCGGGAGGGACGGCCAGGCTCAGGTTTACCTAGCAAGCAAGAAGTGGGGAACAGGAAAAGCCGATCTCTAGAGACCCGAAACTGATGTGCCCCGTGTCCCCATATTTTTCACTTTTTGGGGACCACACCTGGCAATGCTCAGGGCTGACTCCTGGCTGTGCGCTCAGGAATTACTACTGGCAGGGATCAGGGGACCATATGGGATGCGGGGATGGAACCTGGGTGGGACACAGGCAAGACAGCAACCTCCCTGCCACGCTATGGCTCTGCCCCCTACCCACTCCTCACGGCCCTCCAGGCCTCAATGGCACCTTTCTGGAACAACCCGGGCCCCGTGCTCTCGCCAGTGGCGCTGGGGGTACACTCTGGTCCAGTGTGGCGTGGGTACTGCTGTGAGCAGGACACTCCATCCATAGTTCTTCCTCACCCAAAACTACCTGTCGGGGCCAGCCACTGTGAGGAGCTGAGGTGGCTGACGCTGAGCTCGGCAGGTGGAGACGCCGGTGCAGGCCAGGGGAACTGGGGCACTGGGTGCAGGTGCAGACCGGGCGGGTGCCACTGCCCCATGCCTCGGCTGACGTGGCTTGGTCCGGCGTGGACATGGGCCACCGCTTCCTGACCATTTCCTGGCATCCCTCCCACAGACCCCAGATTCAGATTCTTGGACCTAGAAGCCAGGAGATCCCAGATAAAGATATAGACACTGTGGTGGCGTTTTTGATCGGGAGCAAATGGTGTGGTCAGCACGTGGCCCACAGCCAACTCAGCTCGGTCAACCCACCCAATGTGGACAAGCTCATGCAGAGGGTTCCCAACACAATCTCCCAGACTCCTGCCCCCCTTCCACCTGCGCTGGCCTCGCTGTCACACAGCACAGGTGAGGAGCCCCCCAGGGACCTCCCCAGCAACCCGCATTTTTTTTTTTTTTGCTTTTTTGGGTCACACCCGGCAACGCTCAGGGGTTTCTCCTGGTTCCTCACTCAGGAATTACTCCTGGCGGTGCTCGGGGGACCATATGGGATGCGGGGGATCGAACCTGGGCTGGCATGGGCCTGCGCGTGCAAGGCAAAGGCCCTAGCTGCTGGGCTATCGCTCCGGCCCAACAACCCGCGTTTCTAAGGGAGCCATCGCATGAAGCCAGTGCAGAAGAGCGTTTGCTTAAGACACATTCGTAAATAATTTTTTTCCAATGTGTGCAGACCCTCAAAGCCTTTGTCACTGACAAGAAAACCCCCACGGTCCCTCAGAAAGTCTGGCCCCCCCACTCTGCACATGGATGGACACAGGCGCAGCCCCCAAGAGTCCCCATGCGGACACCCCCTCATCCATCCTCAGTGCCTATGTCTGAGTCCACAGGTCCCCGTTTGTCAAGGCCCCCCTCTGAACGCCTCGCAGTCACAGTCCATTACCAAATTGCATATAGTTATATATTCCACTAATTGAGGCTTCTAAAATATCATTAACATGTCTCTTGATCATTAGCATAGCGTATGAGGCGTCCTCGTCAGGCGGCGCGAGTTTGTTAGCGTGGAGATGAGGCGCAGGCAGGCGCCGCGGGCACCCAGACACAGGGAGAGGTGGGGCTGCCCTGCGGGACCGGGTGGAGACAGGCGAGGCAGAACCCTGGCCATGGCCCGCGCACCGGCACCAGCGTAGCTAGAACACTGGGGACTCGGGCCGGGGAGGCCCCGCACTCCCTGCCCCATCGCCCACCCTGGGGAGCTGTGCCTGGTCAAACTGTCCTTTGGCTGCCTGAGAGGGAGCGCGCAGGTCTGCCTGTGGACAGTCTGGGTCAGAGAGCCTGGTGCAGGCAAGGCGAGCCGGAGAGCAGAGCCGGGCAGGGGCTGAACTGGGCCCTATGAGACACACGGGCCTAAAAAGCAGCACCCCTCCTGCCCTGTCCACCAGATGGATGCTGGACGCCAGGCGCAGGATGGTCTAAAATCCCCGAGGCCCCTGGGGCGGGTGGCGGTGGCCAGGCTGGTCCAGAGGCGACAGCCCTGCACTTGACACACGCCAAGACAGCCAGGCGCCTCCCACTCTGCTTCCTTACCCCACGCTTGCGGCTTAGCCCGCGCTGACACGCTGACCACCAACAGCTTCCACTGCCCATGCCCTGGTCTACACAGCCCATGGACACAGGACTGCGCATTTCTCAGGGGTCAAGGCCGCATGACCAGGCTTGGACCGCAGCCGGCACTCAGTGCAGCGCAGAGACTGGCTGGCGAGTGTCTGGAACCAATAGCCAGGAAGGCGCAGCAGACACAGAAACCCTCCAGGCCTCTGAGTGGGATTGTGTCCGTCGGTCTGTCCGGTCTAGGAACCCCTCAGACTCCACACGTGTGGTGAGCATAAGGCTACCAGAAGAGACAGCTGGGTTAGCCAGGGTGCACTGACCTGGAAGGACTCTGCAGAAGTCGACTCCGTCCCCCACAGACCGCCAACAACACCCCACAGTGCCAGGCCACGGTGCCTCCACGTCGGCCCTACGCGTAAGCAAATGTCTGTGGCCATCCCAGGAACCCAGTTCTCCCAACAAAACCCGAAAGAGAAATGCAGCACAGAAAAAAAGAAAAAGAAAAGAGCAAGGGCAGGAGAGTCAGGAAGAGACAGGAAAAGTGAGCAGAGTCTGCAATCAGAATCACTCAGTTGCTCACAGGGGGCTCGGCCAGAGGGCCAGAGAGCACTGTGACCGTCAGCAAAGAAGGAAAGGAGCAGGCGCCCAACACACATGTACACACCCCAGCACACACCTGTGCATACACACCCACACACGCCTGCACGCATGTACACACCCCAGCACACACCTGTGCATACACACCCACACACGCCTGCACGCATGTACACACCCCAGCATATACCTGTGCATACACACACACCTGCACGCATGTACACAGCCAAGCATATACCTGTGCATACACACCCACACACGCATGTACACACCTAAGCATACGCCTGTGCGCTAACACCCACACACGCCTGCACGCATGTACACACCCAGCATACACCTGTGCATCCACACACGACTGCACACATGTACACACTCCAGCATATACCTGTGCGCACATACCCATACACACCTGCGCGCATGTACACACCCTAGCATACACCTGTGCATACACACCCACACTGCATGTACACACCTGAGCATACACCTGTGCGCACACACCCACACACACCTGCACACATGTACACACCTGTGCACACACACCCCCACGCCTGCACATACCTGCACCCACGCACCTACATACTTGCACGGACCTGCACTCATTCACACACACCTCCTACACATTTGTACATACCTGTGCACACATCTGTACTCACATTAACACATGCCTGCGCCCAAACCTGAACACACACCCACACATGCCTGCACACACCGCACTCCACATGCACACCTGCACACACCTGTGCACATACATGCACATAAACATAGCCCACACATACATGCACATAAACATAGCCCACACACCTTTCCAGTTTCCCAAACATACATAATCTGTGCACATGCCTACACAAGTGTGCACGTAGAAGTCACCTGCACATGCATGAGTACACACACATACACAGCTGCAGACACACACATGCACACGTGCCAGGGGATGAGCTGGTGAGGGACCTGAGAGGACAATGTCACCGAAGGGGACTTCCCATGTCCACCCGTGTGCTGGGCCAGAGTCAGCCACGTTCAGGAAGCAGCAAGGGCCCTGGAGCTCCAGAACCGATGGCCACACCGCAGAGCTGGGTCTCGGCTCTCCCAGACCGAGGCAGCAGGTCCCTGAACATCCACCCTGAAGGGGTTTGGCAGGACCTGCTGAGATGCCAGCATAGCGCGTGACCCCACAGGGAAACCACCCAGGCCAGGCCACCTGACCCGCAGCCTGACCTCTCACGAACTGCCTGTTGGACCCTGCCTTGGACAGGGACATGAGGATGAAAGTGTCCCGAGGCTGCCAGCCCAGGGGCATACTGAGGACCTGCTGCAGCCGAGTCACCCACCAGACCCTCATCCCCGCTCAAAGCACTAAACTGAAGAGGCAAGGCACTTCCTCGCACAGGGGCACCACAAAAATGCCCTTACGGAGTTGGAGACATAGTCCACGGGGTTAAGGCACTGGCCTGGCACACAAGGGAACCTAGGTCTGGTTCCCAGCTCTACAGATGGCCCCATGAGCCCTGTCACAGTGATCCCTAAGCCAGAGCCAGGAGTAAGCTCTGAGCCCTGCTGACTGTGACTAAAAAAAAAGAAAAAAAAAGAAAGAAAGAAAGAAAGAAAGAAAGAAAGAAAGAAAGAAAGAAAGAAAGAAAGAAAGAAAGAAAGAAAGAAAGAAAGAAAGAAAGAAAGAAAGAAAGAAAGAAAGAAAGAAAGAAAGAAAGAAAGAGAGAAGAGAGAAAAGAGAAGCAGAAACAGCGATCCTGGTGCCAAACTGCTTCGTTGTGTCTTATTGAGCCAGGGTTGCACCTCAATAAGACATTTCTAAACTAGCAGCATCAGGCTGGCTACTGGGATTCCACCAAGACCCATTTGTCCTGGTAGACACCAAGAGCAGTTTGGTCGGGGAGAGAGGTCGGCCCAACACAATGCTCTGGGGTCGGGGGGTGGGGGCCACCTCGGATAAGAGCAGCAGGGGGGCCAGGGAAGGGATGCAGGTCCCCAGGCTGCAGTGTGGGGCTGGCCCGGGCCTGCTCTCAGATCCGCCTGGACTGGCCGGCAGCCACCTCGACATTGCCTCGAGTCAGCCGTGAGAGGCTGAATATAGAAATGCGCTGAGCCAAGCTCAGCCTGTGGCTCCAGGGGCCGCACAGGCGCACCCTGGATTTGTTATCTGGTCGAGGGATTTCCATGGTGACATCTGTGAGGAGCCACCCCAAAGCAAGCACAACCCTCTGCAGGGCAAGACAGGATGGTGGGGAGAGAGTTTGTTTTGAATGTGGTCAGCCCTCCATCCCCCCAACACACACAGTCCTCAGAGCATGACCAGGAGTGAGCCCCCAGCATAGAGCCAGAAGTGAGCCCCAAGTACAGACTCAGAAGTGAGCCCGAGCACAGAGCCGGGAGTGAGCCCCGAGCACAGAGCCGGGAATGAGCCCCGAGCACAGAGCTGGGAATGAGCCCCGAACACAGAGCTGGGAATGAGCCCGAAGCACAGAACTGGGGAGTGAGCCCCGAGCACAGAGCCGGGAATGAGCCCGAGCACAGAGCCGGGAGTGGGCCCCGAGCACAGAGCCAGGAGTGAGAACCCCTTTCTCTCAACAAAAACACATATGTATACATACATGCATGCATAGATGCATGCATACATACATAAAAACATATATGTATACATACATGCATAGATGCATACACACATAGATGCATGCATGCATACATACATACAAAAACATATATGTATACATACATGCATAGATGCATACACACATAGATGCATGCATGCATACATACATACAAAAAACATATATGCATACATACATACATAGATGCATGCATAGATGCAAACATACATACATAGATGCAAATACACATACATACATGCATACACACATACATACATACATGCATACACACATACACACATACATACATACATGCATACACACATACACACATACATACATACATACACACATACATACATACATACATACGTGCACATACAAAGCCCTTTGCTGCCCAGCTTGGAACACTTAAGTTCTGTCTGGACCTCAAAGGCTCTGGAGAGACAGCCCCCACGCCACACTGCTGCTTCAGGGTGTGGGCGTGGCCTAGGTGCTCTGGCCTCCTCCTCCTCCCTGCTCCCTCCTGACCTTCCTCCCTCTTCCTCCCTTTTCTCCTTCTTCCTCCCTCCTCACGGGTCATCTGAAACTGTCTCCAAAGAGTCAGTTAGTTGTGGACACAGTAAATGCAACTTAAACCACAGAAACCTCGTTGGTCAGAGGATGAAAACACCAAGCAAGGGGGCAGCAGTGGAGGCCAGAGGCAGCGCCTCACACCCATCACACGTGCGGCTGGTGTCCACAAGGCTGGATAAAGAGCAACCTATGGCACAAGGGTCAGTCTGGCACCTCACACACACCGACCATGCTGGGGTGCCCAGGTCCACTCTGGAGAGGCCACCCGCAACTGTACCTCAGGCTCTGGCCTGGGGAGATCCAAGATGGGGTGTGGGGGGACAGGCCACAGGGTAGACGGGGCACTGGGTGAACGGGACGTGGGATGACAGAGGCGTTACCAGCTGTCCCTACTGGGAGAACCAGAAAACCAATAAGCGAAAAACAGACATTCTTGGGGTGGGGGTGGGGCACACCTGGCAGTGCTCAGGGATGACTCCTAGTTCAGTGCTCAGTGCTAGGGCTCGGTGCTCAGGGATGGCTCCCGTCGGGGGACCAGGGGACACTATAGAATGACAGTGAATTGGCCCCATCCAAGTCACAGTATGTGCCCTGGGCAGAGAGCAGGGTCCTATAGGCGTGTACAGCCAGTCACAGGTCAGCTGGCCCGAAGCGCCCTCTCCTGAGCGCATTCCCGTCTGCAGGCCTGGGCACTCCCCATCCCTTGCCACAGGCCCTGAGACCCCTGACTGTCTGAGCATGCGGCTCTGAACTCACTCACAGGCCACCTCATGAGTGGGGACACTGGAGCTCCAGGGGGACACCTCGGACACTCCCCAGTCCCAGACCAAGGGTGGCCCCTGCCTGAGCACGAGGTCTGCTCTTGGATTCCAGGCAGGCTCGTGGAAGCCGGAAACAGGATGTGCTGAAGGCTCAGGATCCAGCGCAGTCACCAGCACCCTCCTGGGGAGCCCCCAGAGCTGCTTTAGGGCCCAGCAAGTCTGGCAGGGACGCGGCCCCCAGCCTCCAGCTGCTGCCTCCAAGCTCAGCCCTGAGCAGGCACCCTTGAGGGAGATGCCTGCCCCAACCCAGGAGCCTGGAAAGGCACCAAACGAAGCCTCCTGGCCTCACCCACAACTCAAGAGCCTTTACTCCCCACCCAACCCCAATTCACCAGTTATCACAGCCTGTCTCTGCTCATTCTGGGGGACAGTTATCACAGCCTGTCTCTGCTCATTCTGGGGGGACAGTTATCACAGCCTGTCTCTGCTCATTCTGGGGGACAGTTATCACAGCCTGTCTCTGCTCATTCTGGGGGGACAGTTATCACAGCCTGTCTCTGCTCATTCTGGGGGGCAGTTATCACAGCCTGTCTCTGCTCATTCTGGGGGGGACAGTTATTTCAGACTGTCTCTGCTCATTCTGGGGGGACAGTTATCACAGCCTGCCTCTGCTCATTCTGGGGGGCAGTTATCACAGCCTGTCTCTGCTCATTCTGGGGGACAGTTATTTCAGACTGTCTCTGCTCATTCTGGGGGGACAGTTATCACAGCCTGTCTCTGCTCATTCTGGGGACAGTTATCACAGCCTGTCTCTGCTCATTCTGGGGGGACAGTTATTTCAGCCTGTCTCTGCTCATTCTGGGGGACAGTTATCACAGCCTGTCTCTGCTCATTCTGGGGGGACAGTTATTTCAGACTGTCTCTGCTCATTCTGGGGGGTAGTTATCACAGCCTGTCTCTGCTCATTCTGGGGGACAGTTATTACAGACTGTCTCTGGTCATGTTGGGGGACAGTTATTACAGAGCTGTCTCTGCTCATTCTGGATAGGGGACAGTTATCACAGCCTGTCTCTGCTCATTCTGGGGGACAGTTATCACAGCCTGTCTCTGCTCATTCTGGGGGCAGTTATTTCAGCCTGTCTCTGCTCATTCTGGGGGAACAGTTATTACAGCCTGTCTCTGCTCATTCTGGGGGACAGTTATTACAGACTGTCTCTGGTCATGCTGGGGGGGGACAGTTGGTTACAGCCTGTCTGCTCATTCTGGGGGGACAGTTATCACAGCCTGTCTCTGCTCATTCTGGGGGGAACAGTTAGCCACAGACTGTCTCTGGTCATGTTGGGGAGACAGTTATTACAGACTGTCTCTGCTCATTCTGGATAGGGGACCGTTATTACAGACTGTCTCTGCTCATTCAGGGTGGGGCAGTTATTGAAGGCTCTCTGCTCATTCAGATCAAAGTCAGCCGGAAGATTTCTGACCAGGGACAAAAACTCCCTCATCAAGATCCCCAAAAATAACATGATATCACGTCCAGCACCTGGCTATAAATGGGCCTGAGGCGGGTGGAACCTGATATCGACGTGGAAGGCGGCTGGCACAGGAGGCGCTCCTGGGGGCCCAGCCAACCCCTAGTAATCAGACTGCAGGCAGCCCCTCCAAAGCACAGGCACAACTCCACTTCCGCCCCTCCAGCCGGCCAGACAGACCAGGAAGTGAGACAAGAACCCTGGTGGGGCCTGGGTGAGCCAGCCCAGTCTTTCTCAGAGCAAGGCAAGAAGGGCCCAGAGCCCCAGGGATCAGCAGCGGGAGACACAAACTTTCCTGCAAGGAAAACAACAAAAACACAGGAGCATAGAAGAGTGAAAGGTTGGGGAGGTGAAAGAGGGGAGAGGGGGAGAGGGGTGAGGAGGGAGAGAGAGGGAGGGAGAGAGAGAGAGAGGGAGAGGGAGAGGGAGAGGGTGGGAGAGAGGCGGGGGGTGAGAGGAGAAGGGGAGACAGAGGGCCGGGCGCCGGGCAAAGGCAGCGGGCAGACAAAGGGCTGGCACGAGGATGAAAATCACGGGAGGTAAAGAGGCCCAAGGATTTATGGTGGGAGAAAGCTGGGAAATAAAAAGCGCGACAAACGCGCGCCAGTTGGGCGGGGGCCGGCTCCTTCTGCTGGCCAGAGGCACCCTTTGATTCTCTCCCTCCCAGTGCCCGGCTCAGCCCAGTGGGGAGCAAGGCCAAGAGTAGAAGCCGGATAGGCCTGTGGCCTGGGACCAGGGGACGCCTGTCACCAGGGCCCTGGTGGTGCCCAGAGAAGTGGTAACTGGCTTCTCGGAAATTCTGCTAGTTTGCAGAGAACTGTGGTTAATCCCCAACCCCTCTTATCCCCAGGACCTCCCAGGCTGTCAGTCCTGTCCCCGATTCAGGGGGCCGTAAAGTCTGCAGGCGTGTGGGACAGAGCCTGGAGGCCCAATCTACTAGTGCGTCACCTAGCGGCTCAGAAGCTCCTGGCGAGAGGCGGGTGCGAAGGTCCCCACAGGACCTTGGAACCAGCTCCCTGCCCCAGTTCGAAGAAGAGAAAGGAAGGGGTCAGGACCACCCCAATGCTGTGAACAGACAGTGAGGGGAGGGGAGACAGGGTGTTTACGGGCAGCCGTTTGAGGGACGGTCACCATCAACTGCTGCAGCCAATGGCTGGGAAGAAGGCCACTGGGGGCTACCCCTAGCACAGCCTCGCTGAGGGTCAGGGATGGGGGCCTGGACACTGGGCCTTTACTTCTCTCTCAGGACATCTTTCTGCAGCCCTCGAAGTCCTGTAGAAGATACTGGACACCAGCTCATGGCCCCACCCTGTTCCTGGCCAGATCCCGGTTCCATTCCCTGTTATTAAGAATCTGTCACTCCTGGGGTACAGGGACCCCCCAACACAAGAAGGGTCCTGCTCCTGGCACTTGCTCGCCTGCCTTCCCCAAGGCTCCTGGTCAAACTCTCCAAGAAGATTCCTAGAGCGATTCCACGCAGTACTCGGGGGGTCTGGGCCAGCACCCAGATGCCTGAGGCACTGAGGAACCCTGGCATCCCCAAGAGGGGGTGGGGGGCAGGACAGGAGGGGGCTGAGAAGACAGAGAAACACAGACTATGGGGTTTTGGGAATCCCGCCCCCCATCTTTTCGGGCTGGGACCCAGGGAATAAAATCCTTGGAGCTGTGCAAGGCTCTGACCAAGGGGACGACCAGCCTGCTGTGTGCTTCCATCTTTCCTGGGGTGTTGTGGGCAGAGTTGGGACCCGCCTGGCTGTGCCCTGGGCTCCTCCCAGCCTGTGCTTGCAGGACCCTACCTGGTTCCTGAGATGAAGCTGGGGTCGGCTGTATGCAAGGCCAGCGCCCCACGACCCCTTGCAGCCTCGAGGGTTCACTTTCTCATTAACAGAGGTGGGGGATTTACTGCTCACGAGAGCCTGTTTCCTATCAAGGCTTCCCGGGACCTCGGCCACGCAGCGGCCCAGCAGATGTTTCCAATTTCAGGAGCGTCGCCCCTCCAATGCCTGCAGGATTCCTAAGATTCCTTCACTCAGCCAACAAGAGCTCCAGAGAGAGCCGACCCGACACCCACCTATGGCCATGCCCAAGGGGCACCTGGCGTTCACCATCTTCTGGAACAGCCCAAGACAGCCGGGATCTGACCATCTCAGAGCCCCGTATTGTCTGCAAGGAGGCTCCTCCCGGGTCGCTGCCTGAGCCGTCCCAGCATTGGGGCTCAGGTGCTGGCAGCTGCTGGCATCCACTGACCCAGTCCTCTGGCGCCGCTCTCCGATGCCCACCTGGGCCTCTCTCCTCACTCCCTGTGAAAGTCAATATGACCTCAACTATGAGAAATAGAACTCGGGGCTGTCCTCGGTTTGGGAGGCCATACCCAGCAGTACTGGGGGGCTACTCCCACCTCAGTGCTCAGGGCTGGAGCCTGGAGGGCCTCAGGAGAGACCGAGCGGAAGAACGGAACCCGGCCAGCAGCTCCCAGCCACAGTGGGCAGCATCCAGGGCGGGGGCCCCACCTGTTAGGGTGCACCCAAGGAGGGTGTCAGGCTGAACTCGGCTGCGCACTCAGCGTGAGAACCTTAAGCCACGGGCCCCATTTCTCCAGCACAAGCTGGCCCCGGGTGAGGACAGGTTGAGCGACTGTCTCTGCCCTTGCTCTGACCCAGGGTGCTTCTGGAAGGAAGCCAGCCTGCCAGAGAGATCGCCCACCTTGCGTGGCCACCAGTTCAGGTATTCCTTCAGCTCCGCTTCCCTTCGTGGATGAGGTGTTGCTAAAGGACCTTTAGATGAGGTCAGGGAGAAGGAACGGAGTCACTGTATTCCTAATCTGGGAGGATCCAGAAGGCTCAGGAGCGTTTCTCCCTCCCACCCCTGATTGGGTCCACTCCTGATCTCTAGGTCTGCAGGCTCTGGGTCAGGCTCCCAGGAAAGAGAGCGATGACCACCAGGCCTTCCTGCGGAGGGAAGGCCACATTCCCAGAGAAATCTGAATTTTAAAATACAGGTGCAAGACCCAGATCTCAACACAGGCACACGAGGGTCAACGCCGATCAACAGTCTCCACAAAGAAACGACAAGGTTCTTGCCTCCTGGCACCTCCGCAGAGCGCAGGCTGAGACTGGGACCCAGGCGGAGATGCTGTTTGTAGGATTGGAACGTTTTGTGTCTCAGAACAGGCTCCATAAAGCTCGGCCCCAGCCCCAGCAACCTGGAATGCATTAACGCAGCACCCTAAGTACTGACTTGCACCATACGCCCTCATGACTGGGTAGGTTTATTATTTACGTGCACGTTCAACAGCTTTGCCCAATTCCCAACATAAAACTCAAGCCTTGGAACGAGGATAGCAAAGCGACCAACGCCGGCCTATCAACACGCAGAGGGAGAGACGGCTGAGCCTTCCCACCAATTAAGGTGGAGGGGCCGGACTTCTGGGAGCGCTCTCCAATCACGACCAAGAGGGCTGGACTTCCGGGTCCTCCCCCAATTATGAGCTGAGCTCCCTATTTTTTGAACCTCACTCACAGGGCGGTAGGAGCTTGAGGTAGGAGCAAAGCTGGGCGAAACTACCTAAATCCACACAACCCAAGTTCTCTGCGGCCCCATCCTGGAGCCCTGCTCACCTGTCAATCTTGGAGAAAGGGGCCATGACCCTCTTAGCATCCCAGTCCTCCAGGTCAGACACTGGCTCAGCTGTTTTCTGCCACAGCCCCAGAGCGAGGTCCCTGGGAACGGGGCCTGGCACAGACGTCACTGAGGCAAGAGAGAATCTGTCTTCTCCCACCTTTGCTGTGCCTGTCTGCATTGACTGATTGGGTAAGCAGGGAAAGTTTCAAATGCAGATTGTCTAGAAACAATCTGATGGGGAGCGGGCGGTAATCCCCAAGAAAGGGCGTGGCTCCACAACGGCACTACTAAGAATCTGTTTGCTCCAAAGCCCTGTCACTCAAGTTTCCAGGAAGGGGTCCCTGAGGTCTGAATGGCCCAGAAACTTCCATCCCGTGCCCTTGGCCCCTCCACCTGCTCAGGGCCAGCATCCAGCATCCTTCATCGACAAGACCAAGCATCGCGTTGCCCCAGTGCATTTCCTGTGAGAACTCACTGGCAGCGCTGGCACCTTTTCCCTGACCTTAGCCCAGGGGCCACCCTCCCACACGTGTGCGGAGTCCTGTCCACAGCTGCCACTCAGGCGCTAGGGCTGGACAAGGCGTGAGGGGCTCCCGGATGGTGGAGACGCCACCCCAAGGGTTATCTGGGTCATTCCGGTCCTGGTGGAATGGGCACCCCGCCAAGTAAACCATATGATGGAAAGTGTGCAAGGATGAGAGAGACGGCTGGCGTCTGGGGGCACCCAACAGGCCCCCAGTGTTCTGAACAGTGTGAGCAAGCCAGTGACGCCAGCAGCCAGTGGACAGCGAGCAAAGGGCCCAGCGCTCTGGGAAGTGAAGGCTGCTGCTGTCAACAGACATGGGGTGGTCCAGCCTTTTGCCCTGGTGGCCCTGGGGGAAGGAACAGGGCTCCAGACCAGACCACGGACCTGGCTGCCCACTCCCAGGCCTCCACCCCTAAGGAACCACACGCATCTCCTTATCCAGACTGTGCACATCTCCCCAGTGCCCACGGCGGAGTCCGGCCTGCTGGGCAAGAGGAAACTGCAGGGTTATGGCCCTGCGTTTGGGGCGCAGAGCTGAGGATCTGGCCCCTCAGGAAGGAGCCAGGCGGCTGGGAATAAGAATATGCCTGGGTAAGAGCTGCTCCCGGGCCCACTCATGCTCACTGGCGCGACTTCTGTTGGCTGGTTTCAAAAGAGCCCAGAGCTTTTTTTAAGGGAAGGAAAAATAAGGGCGGGGGGGGGGGGATGGACAAAGTCTGCTTGCGGGCACAGCAAGGGCACAGCAAACCCAGGGGCACTGCAGAAGACGCCTGCCAGCCTCTCACAGCCCACCCCGCTTCCCAGGGCCCTCACTTCCGGCCTGCGTGTCCCTCAGCCACCCCCCCAGCTCACCAGTTCCTGTTCCACTACAAGTATGGGTGCCCCAGGGCCACCCCTCCCCACCCCCAAACAGAGGGGACCCCTCCAGGAAGCTTTTGTGTGTTTCGACCTTTACAAGAAAAATGATGGGTTTGAACTATTAACCCTTCCCCAGAAAGCACCGAGGTTAGGCAGGCCCCGCCCACCCTTCCTGTGGGCCCGCTGTGAGGAGACAGGAGAGACCCGCTGTGAGGAGATGGGAGAGACCCGAGAGGCCAGAGAAGACAGATCTGGGCTCAAGCCTCCTGGGGGAGAGGAGGGGGTGGCGAGCAGCCCAGGGAGGCCCCAAGATAAAGGTGCCCCAGCTGGTGCCAACACAGATTAGATTTCAAGTGCGGCCATGGGGGCTGGGCTGGGGGTGTTAGTAAGGCTCCCCTCTCGCAGGTGGGGAAAGTCCCCCATCCTTACCCCGCCTCTCTCTGTAGTCTGTCTGTCTGTCTCTCTCTCGCTCACACACACACACAGACAGACAGACACACACACACACACACACACACACACAGACAGACAGACAGACAGACACACACACACACACACACACACACAGTGCCCAGAACTCAAGATAGCAAGTGCCATGCTCTCTTATGTCTGTGGAGCCTGGTACGCCGGGTGGGGGGCAGCTGAGAGGTGAGGGTGCCCAGAAAGACGAAAGGAAAACAATCTGCATCAGTATCTCCAAAGACCTCCCTCTGCCAGCTGGAGGCTAGGGATCCTGTCCCTGCTCTGCTCTCAGGAGAGCCTACGATTTATTTAGGAACCCCTGCAAAGGGGTCCCAGAGCAGTGCCCTGCCGAGACCACGCCCACCGGAAGCCATTCCCTCGGCCACGCCCAGTGAAGGGGGTTTGCTCGAGAGCACGCCCACATAGGGCCACGCCCACCGTGGCGCAAGACCTGCTCTTGCTCCACTTCTAGTGGAAGGAAAGGAAGAGAAAGAAACCGGCTGGGCCAAGGGAAAGCAGGGACAAAGGCGGCCATGGGGGCTGGAGAAAACTCGCACCCGAGCCAGGCCCCAGGGCAGGGAAAGTGCGCTGGGGACCCCTGGGCACTCCGCCCAGGCGCATGCCCCTTCCCCAAGAACAGGACAAGCACAGAATGTTGGGCAGGCAGGTCCTGGCAGACCCCATCCATCAGGGCCGCCCCACTGCTCAGGCCCACCCCCCACGGCGCCGCAACTCAGAGCCTTTTCCCAGCATGGGCCCTGGAGCTGAGTGGCCAGTCCTGGCCTCCAGGAGAAGGCCCCTGGGCAGACGGGCCCTTCAGGTGAGCACTGTGTGCGCCTGGGGACCAGCTGTCCCCACCCAGGGCCTGTGGGACCATTCCCACCGCACCCAAAATCCTCCCAGGTCAGCAGTTTACTCAACTCCTGCCCATGGAACCTCTCTCCGGCTCCCAGCCCTGCCAGTCTCCCCTCAAACCGGGGCTGGGTGCTCGCACTGCTGGTGTTTATTTCCTGGTGAGAGCCCTTGGCCTCTGGAGGTCCCGGTTCCGCCCAGACACTCATGTATTTCAGAGCTTCAGAGCCACCATAGAAGCACTAGCGGAGAGAGCAGGACAGACAGAGGGAAGGAGGCGTCATTCTGCCAGCCCACTCCCGGGAAGCCGTGTGAATCCTGCCTCTGGGGACAACGGGGTTCCTGTGCCTCACCTCTTGCCCGGGACAAACTGGAAGCATGGAAAGTTGGGGTGAAAGGCGCCGGCCGGGTCCTGCTGGGGCCGGGCACGAGCACCGGAGGGGAAGAGTTCAGGGGGTGGGGGCTGTGCTATGCACGCGGCAGCCCTGGTTCCATCCCCGGTGGCCCAGGGATCCCCAACACCGCATCCCCTCACGGTGCCCTGCCAGCCTAGTTAACCAAGAATGACCTCAGCGCCCCAAAGTGCCCATTACAGACAGGAAAATCGGCTCATTACAAAAACGTGCGGTGGTGAATAATAGAATACCCCTGGTCTTCAGCTTTAGGCTGCTTTCTTTTTCTATGTTTAGTTTTGGGTTGTGGGGGTGACTCTAGCAGTGCGCAGGGCTTACTCCTGACTGTGCTCAGGGATGACTCTGGCATTGCTTAGGGCTTACTCATGGCTCTGCGCTCAGGAATGACCCCTGCCGGTGTCTGGGGAATCTATGTGGTGCCAGGGACTGAACATGGTTGGCTGTGTGCGAGGCAGTGCCTTCACCCTGTCCTAGTTCCAGCCCGTAACTCACTTTAACAATAAGGCCGGGCCCAAGCCAGGACTCAATTTTCCTGGGAAACTCCACTCAGCCTTCTCTATTCTGGGGGGGTATCTGGCTGGACGCTCCGGGACCCTGCTAGCAAGGTCAGGTGCTCTCAAAGGGATTTGTCAGGGTGCTGGGCCAGAGTCCAACTCTAGCTCCAGCAGCAAGTCCCAGACAGATGTGGGTGCGCATCCCCAAATAATGCCTCGGCTCCCACCACCTGACCCCTATATTACACTTTCCCACCACCGACATCCCGGCAGCTGGTGGATCTGCCCCATTCCGAGGCTGTCACCTGCAGTGGCGAGGGGCAGCCGAGTGGGGGTGGCTGGGGCGGAGGCTCAGGGGCCACACAGGGATTCACCCCAGCAGCTCAAAGGCAGCGGAAATGCACTTACTCTGGGGGTTGGGGGAGCCACCCCCACCATGCTCCCAAGATGCTCACAAGCTGGGAACACCCCACAGCAATGTGAGACAGGAATTCCCGTGCCCCCTGCCTTTCCCCATGATCCCTGAGCTTGGCAGACACAGCACAGGAAGCGACTGGCTGAGGACACTTATGCTCTGGCCAACCAGGTGCGTGGGAAGCTGGACTCAGCCAAGGCAGCTCTGTGGCCATCTGCAGGTCAGTAGGGCTCAGCACCTCCCTCCCGAGTGAAACGCAAAAGCTCCCAAAGGCTCACCCTGAATCGGGTTGCCCTCTCAGAACCCCAAGTTGGAACACCGCTGGCCGAAAGGAGAGCTGACCCCATCCCCCTCGGTTTTGCAAATCCGTGGCCCCAGCCCCATTAACTGCCCAGGAACAGTGACTGCATTCTCTCCAGCCCCTAGTCTCACATTCTCAGAATAACTCATCAATTATACCTGTCAGCGTGCCAGAAGTGCCACGGGGGACAGGCGGAGTCTAGACGGGCTTGGAGCCGGCGGCACCACAGCCACTCACAGGCAGCCCCACATTGCCCAGGCCCCCGGCAGACCAACAAGGCTCAGGCCCAAGGACACCGACTGTCACCCCACACACTCACTGCACAGCTCTGGGGCCTGGGACCCACAGGCCCCCATCCCTGGGCAGGCAGGTGGGGACTGGCCATCAGGTGGGAAAGAGATGGAGCACCTGACCTAGACGGGCAGAGCACAGTGTACAGCTGAGGACAGCCAGACGGATGGACAGACGGATGGACCAATCAGGGGGTCAGCTGCGATAACATCCCAGCATGCAAACGCTGGCCCAGTCTCAGTCCCCCAAAACACACAGGTTCAGGGTGGAACCACCCCCACTGCTCACCATGCAAAGTCCCCCCACCAATCCACAGAACCAGGGCATCCCAATGGGCTAACGCACCCCGGACTCTCACGGGGCAGGGCTCTCGGGGACCCAGCTGGGCTAACGCGTGGTCCTGGAGCCGTGGCCATGGAAGCTGCATCACCTGCTGCCCGCTTCAGCGAGTCTCTGGGCGTTGGCCCCAGCAGCAGGGCCTCCCGAGTGAGCTGGAGGGAGGCGGGCATGTGGGCCTGATGGCTAGAGGTGGCAGGGACAGCCTGAGGGTCCCAGACACTCAGAGGCAGCAGGCGCCAACGAGACAGGGGAGGGACCGGTGAGGGCCTGGGGTGCCCAGGTGAAGGTTTGGAGGAGCAGGTAAGGCTATAAGGGCCCTAGGTGAGGCCATAGGGGGTCAGGTCAGGGCAGGGGGAGCCCAGGTGAGGCCATGGGGCCCAGGTGGGACCCAACAGCAAGGGGGTCCTGTGTGTTCCTTTCCTGCACCCTGGCCAGGGTCCCTGAGACTTTCCTAAGAGACTTCAAGAAACATGACCCCATCCCACCCAGGTGGGGCTGGGGTCAGACCTCAGGGAGTCCCTTTTTAGGGGGCAACAATGGACCTGGCCATTGGTCTGGTGGAGCAACACCCACCAGCCGCCCCACCCTTGCCATCACGCACCTGAGGCGGGTAAGGGGGTGGGCCCTTGAGGGCAGTCAACAGCCCCCATGAACCCGCTCCTCAGAAGGCCCCCAGCCTCTCCGGAGACGCCCTCCATGCTGTCCTCCATGTTGTCTCCTGGAACAGAAACCAGATGCTGGGGTGGGGTTAGGGGGCTGCAAACTTGCAGGGAGGGTCCCTAAGCCCGGGGAAGAGGAACAGGCGGGGGAGGGGCAGCTGGGGAGGGGGCTGCTTTCCTGCCAGCCCTCCCAGGTCCTGGCATCTGATCCTGTCTGTCACTGAGCCCTGAGGGAGGGACAAAGGGTGAGGAGTCGGCCTGAGGGCCTCCACTGGGTTGGGATCCGGACGCGAACTCTGGATGAACTCTCTCAGTGGGAAGGGGGGTGCGGGGTAGGAGGGCCAGGCAGCAGTGGGGGGAAGGGGGAGTCTTGAAATGACAGAAGGGGAGGGGGAGGGAGGGGGGTTAGCGACAACCCCACAACTGCCTGGGGGAAGGGGGAGAGTGGGGGGCTCGTCAGAAAGGCGAGGTGAGAGCCTGGCTCTCAGCACGGTGGTGGGCAGCCTGCCAAAGGCGGCCTCACCGCTTCCCTTGTCCAGCCCAGGCTGTCCGACCCTCCCCGCAAAGCAAAGGGAATCCTTATAAAGGCAGGAGCCCAGCAAAGGGCGGGAGAAGCAGCTTGTACCCCAAATGCAAGCTGCCCTCCCCATCACCCGGGACCTACACCCCAACACTGTCTCTCCTTGGCCTCCTCCAAGTGTGGACGAGGAAGGGGTCAGGTCACGCCTGCTCTGCTCAGGGAACACTCCTGGTTATACTCGGGTGACCCTATGGTGCCAGCATGGAGCTGGGGTGACCACACGCAAGCCAGTGCTGTCTCTCTGGCCTTCCGATCACTCTCTGCCCTTCTGTCCCTGGTACCATAATCCTTCATCGTCAGCACCATGGACGTCCAGCTGCAGCAGCCACACGTGCACCTTTGGGGCTGGAGCAACAGCACAGCGGGAGGTTTGCCTTGCACGCGCGACCTGGGTTCGATCCCCGGCATCCCATACAGTCGCCCAAGCACCGCCAGGAGTAATTCCTGAGTGCAGAGCCAGGGTAACCTCTGAGCATCGCCAGGTATGACCCAAAAAGCAAAACACACACACAGACACACACACAAGACACACACACACAGACACACACACACACACACACATACACAGACACACACACCCCTTTTCCTTACGACTCAACTAAAGTCACAAAAAGCTTCTACCTTCGCTCAGCTCTGCTGCTGGAACGGCAAGGGGCTAGGCACATGCCCTGGCACTGTCCTGCCCTATTCTGTGGGGTGCAGACCTGAGAGCATTGGCTGGCAGTGTGGGGAGCTCCAGCATGACCGCCCAGTGGCCCTCCTAGGGATCTCTCCTTAGCCCCCAAACTCGAGGTTCCAGCCTGAGGAAGGGGTCTCATTCCCTGCTCATTCCCTGAGCAGCCAGATGAAGCATGGAATAGGGTCCCAGGGTATCCAAACAGACCCCTGTGAGGCCCCCAGAGTCCCCATGTGCAGCTGAGCGATGGACAGACAGACGGACAGGTGTATGCACAGGACAGTCGTCCGGTGGGAGGAAAGAGAGACGCTGGAGTGCATCTCGGTGTCGGGCCATGACTTCGGTGGCTCCCCTGGACCAGGGGCAGCACCAAGTATGAGACTGATGCTTGGGGTTTCCTGAGGTCCCCGAGACCCTCCACCTCTAATACAGACATGCCGGAGACGGAACGGGTGCACAGCCACTGAGCTCCCAGCCTCTGGGGGCACCACTGGAGCCAGGCCCTGGGCGACCCACCTGGATGGGCCATGACCCGGCACACATAGCTACAGTCGTGCCTTCCCACAGCATCTGGGGGCTGCAGACGATCCCAGGCCCGGCTCTGCCCTGCGGAGGAGAGCGGTACCCTGGCCACTCTGGATGCAGAGTCTGTCCCGACCCGACACAAGTCATGCTAGCCCCTAGCGCTGATTCACCCAGGTCCAGAAGCTGCAGGACCTCGTGCACCTGGGCCCTCTCGCACTGGGGCTGACCTGTCCGTGGGGCCGATGAGAGACGCCTGCTGGCACTGACACGGCTGCATGGACACCCACATGGCCAGCCCCGGAGCTCCTGGAAGACTGGCACTAGCCCAGTCACAGGCGATCAGCACCGGCTATGGAGGGGAAAAGAGGAAATGAATAATGAACGTGAGTGAATAAATGAAGGAGTGAATAAACACCTACAAACTCTTCTTATCCAAGGGAGACACCACAGATTTGCACGCTGTTTGTAGGAGGCGGAGGGAAACGCAGAAGTCTCCAGCCAGCCTCGAGCAAGGTCCCTCTCAGGGCAGAGACGAAAACTGAGCATGGAAAACGTTCCTGGGCATCACCCCTGTCAGCAGAAAGAGCTACAGAGTGACCCATCCCCCACCCAACCCCCGGCCCTCTGAAGCTGTGTCAGGAGGAAAGTGCTCGGAGAGCAGAGTGCTGCGGGACCCTGGGGTGACCCTGAGAAGTGACAGCCTGGCTTGAGATCTCACAGACTCCCTCGGAATGTTCTGAGCAGGAGGGGAGGGGCCCAGTCTCTGCTCCTCACCCTGGGGTCCCAGTTTCCCACATGCAGCCCAGGTGGCCCCTGCGTGCTGTGGGGCCAGCGAGGATGGCGCTCTGCCCACAGTCCAGTCTGTCGTGCCCAGAGTCAGGTTGAACCAGGCAGGCGGCTGGGCTCTGGGGAGAGGGGGAGACAAAGACCACAGCCCACACTTCCGCAGGTGGGCAGGGATAGGGAGCCCAGGAAGGTTCTGGAAGCAGTTGCAGAAGCCTCACCCCATTCCTCCCAAGCCCCTGATTTCCCCCACTCTGATTCTCTTAGTTGAAATCTGCCCCTTTTCTCATTGGCTGCCAGGAGCTGGGCTGGCCTGGAGCTGGCAGGATCCAGACGAAACAAGACCCAGGAACAAAAGGGACCGGGGACTGCGTACCTGGGGGACCGGGGACTGCGTACCCAGGGGGGACCGGGGACTGCGTACCCAGGGGGACCGGGGACTGCATACCCAGGAGGGGGACCGGAGACTGCATACCCAGGAGGGGGACCGGGGGACTGCATACCCAGGAGGGGGGACCGGAGACTGCGTACCCAGGAGGGGGACCGAGACTGCATACCCAGGGAGGGGGACTGGGGACTGCGTACCCAGGAGGGGGAACGGGGACTGCGTACCCAGGAGGGGGACCGGGGACTGCGTACTCAGGAGGGGGACCGGGGACTGCGTACTCAGGGGGACCGGGGACTCGCATACCCAGGAGGGGGACCGGGGACTGCGTACCCAGGGAGGGGGGACCGGGGACTGCGTACTCAGGAGGGGGACCGGGGACTGCGTACTCAGGGGGACCGGGACTGCATACCCAGGAGGGGGACCGGGACCGCGTACCCAGGAGGGGGACCGGGACTCGCGCACCGGGGGACCGGGACTGCATACCCAGGAGGGGGGGACCGGGGACTCGCACCCAGGAGGGGGGACCGGGGACTGCGTACCCAGGAGGGGGACCGGGGACTGCGTACTCAGGAGGGGGACCCGGGACCGCGTACTCAGGGGGACCGGGGACTGCATACCCAGGGAGGGGGACCGGGGACTGCGTACCCAGGAGGGGGACCGGGGACTGCGTACTCAGGGGGACCGGGACTGCATACCCAGGAGGGGGACCGGGGACTGCATACCCAGGAGGGGGACCGGAGACTGCATACCCAGGAGGGGGACTGGGGACTGCGTACCCAGGAGGGGGGACCTGGGACTGCGTACCCAGGAGGGGACCCGGGACCGCGTACTCAGGGGGACCGGGGACTGCATACCCAGGAGGGGGACCGGGACTGCATACCCAGGAGGGGGACCGGGACTGCGTACCCAGGAGGGGGACCGGGACTGCATACCCAGGAGGGGGACCGGGACTGCATACCCAGGAGGGGGACCGGGGACCGCGTACCCAGGAGGGGGACCGGGGACTGCGTACCCAGGAGGGGGACTGGGGACTGCGTACTCAGGGGGGACCGGGGACTGCATACCCAGGATGGGGGACCGGGACTGCGTACCCAGGAGGGGGGGACCGGGGACTGCGCACCCAGGAGGGGGACCGGGACCTGCGTACTCAGGAGGGGGACCGGGACCGCGTACTCAGGGGGGACCGGGACTGCATACCCAGGAGGGGGACCGGGACCGCGTACCCAGGAGGGGGACCGGACCGCGTACTCAGGGGACCGGGACTGCATACCCAGGAGGGGGACCGGGACCGCGTACCCAGGAGGGGGACCGGGGACTACGTACTCAGGAGGGGGACCGGGACTGCGCACCCAGGAGGGGGGACCGGGACTGCGCACTCAGGAGGGGGACCGGGGACTGCGTACTCCAGGAGGGGGACCGGGGACCGCGTACCCAGGAGGGGGACCGGGACTGCGTACTCAGGGGGGACCGGGGACTGCATACCCAGGAGGGGGACCGGGACCTGCGTACCCAGGAGGGGGACCGGGACTGCGTACTCAGGGGGACCGGGACTGCATACCCAGGAGGGGGACCGGGACTGCGTACCCAGGAGGGGGACCGGGGACTGCGTACTCAGGAGGGGGGACCGGGGACTGCGTATCCAGGAGGGAGGGATCATCTCAGACCCCCATGCGACTGGCTACCTGCCCTGCCACTGGCTTCTCTGCCTCTAGTCCCTTCTCATTCCTGCTAGTGGACGGAGGAACCTGACCCCGAGTCTGGGTGTCCCCAGGAAAGGACAGAGCTAGCAGGTGCTGGAGACAGAAGCCCAGAGGGGGAGTGCGGGCCCCCAGGCAATGGCGGAACAAGACCCAAGTGTCTCGGCTCTCCTAGGACTTTCCTGAGGACCAGATTTCTAGCCCAGGGTGAGAGGGGCACCCACACTTCCCCCTTCCCACCAGGCTTCTCCCTGCGTACCCCACATCCACGGGCACAGGAGGAGGGGGTGGGAGGGCAGGACCAGGATGGGGCCGCGTGAGCAGGACTCGGCTCGCTTGTGCCTGGGAGACTCTCACCCATCTCCGAGAACATCCCAGGGGCCTAGCCCTCGCCCCGCTGGGCATGGAAGCGGCACCCCTGTCTGGAGAAACGAAGAGGTGGGGAGCACTGGGGCTCTCCTGGGCTGTGGTGCAGCTGGTCGGGGGCACATCCCAGGCACGGAGAGAGCCAGGGCCGGTGCTCCTGGGAAACCCCTCAAAGCCCCAGTTTCCCGCAATGCACCTGGGGAAACCTGCATTTCGAGCTCTCAGTCATGGTCACCTCAAAGCTGTTTCTGGTCTCAGCCATGGCCCATGGTGCTGGGGACCCGCAGTGCAGCATCAAGTCCCTGAGACAGGGCACATGCTCCAGCCCTTGGCGCCATCCCGGAACAGACACACGCTTGCAAGGTAAACCCACACCCTGCTTTCCTCTCACACTGCCAGCATCCACTGGCCAGCCCGGTGCCTCAGTTTCTCCCTCTGGAATAAATCTTGAGTTTCCCGGGCAGGCCTTAATGCCTGCTGACCTGGGTTCCAGCTGTCTCCCAAGGGGACCCCCGGTCCTCACTGCCACATGTGAGGAACACATGAATGCGGGCTTAGCCAGCTACGAGTAATGTCCACCTGCCAGGCCCAGCTGCCCACGTCAGAGACCCTGCACCTGCGTCTTCAGAGGCCACAGGGCCAGCCTGTCCCGGGCACCCATCCTGACCAGCTCCAGGTCACTGGGGATAACTACGCCTGTGTGGCTTCTGCCACGGCCACAGCAGGCCACCGAGAGGAAACTGGGTCTTGCCCAGGTAGTAAGCGAGGCCCGAGGGAGGTGGCAGAGAGAGCAAATGAACAGTCTGATGGCTTTATAGCTCAGGTGACTGGCAGGGAGGGTGAGAGATGGCACTCATAGGTGGGCATGGGCCACTGCCAGAACCGCCAGCCAGTGGGAAGCCCATGCTGGAGCCCAGCCTGGACGTGGCAGCCGAGTCCACGTGGGCTGGGCAGAGGAGTGCATCTGGGATCTGGGGTGCAACAATGCCCCCACGGCCCCAGGTGAGCGACGGCCTGTGTCACTGGGCTGGGGGCTGGACTCCCCACGTGGTGAGAGGCGCCTGCAGACTCTCCCAGGGAATGGCCACCCTGCAAGGTCCTGATTTCCGGTGTCTCCGGCCCCTCCAGCTGGGGATATGAAACTATGAGAGCCGTCGCCCTCTCCCTTCCCAATGTCAACTCGTTGTCCTTTCTTTGTTTCTTGGGGCACACCAGCTGGTGTTCAGGGCCTATTCCTGGCTCTGTGCTCAGGGATCACTCCTGGCGGTGCTCGGAGGACCATATGGGGCTCGGGGGTGGAACCCAGGCCAGCCACATGTGCTAAGGCTCTGGCTCCCACCCTCTCCACTGTGCTAAGGTTCTGGCTCCACGAATACCACCTTCTAAGAGAAGCAGAGGAGGGTCCGCCACAGCCCCCAGGCCCAGTTTCAGCAAGCTGCTGGGAGAGGGGCCTGTGCATGAGCACGGGGAGACAGGGCAACCCACCCCACGTTTATTCCATCTCCTGAAGGATCTGGCCGAGGTCCAGCTGCTAGGGGCCTCACAGACACTGGCTGGGACAAGAGGGATGGAGAGGCAGGAAGTGGCCACAGCTGGGGCCCCACGCACCTTCCAGAATGGAAGGAGGACATTGGGGTCAGTGCTGAGGTCCTAGGATCAAATGTCTCCTGAGGGAAAAGAGCAGAGGGATGGCGAAAAGGCCCTTCTGTGCTGTGACCCCAGGGGTTGAGCCTGGCGTCTCGGCCTCTCAAGGCTCTGTGTCCTGCCTTCTCTCCTCCTGGGGCTTCCTCACACTGAGGGACTGTAGCCAGGATCCCCCCCACGGTATGGGGAGGGGTTCTCCTGGTTAGGGGCAGTCTGGAACTAGGGGCTTAGGTGAGGAGGGGAAGGCAGAGCAGGGCGGCGCCTGCTGGCATCCAGGTGACCCCGCTTTGACCCCAGCACCACATGTGTCCCCAAGCCGTCACCAGGGGTGACCCTAGATCAGTGTCCGAGACCTGTGAGATGTCCACCCAAGCCCCCAAGCAGAAGCCAAGGCTGAGGCACGGAAAGAGCATCACCAGAGGGGCCACGGCATCAGCAGGGGAGAATCTGTCAGAAGTTTCTACCAGCCTTGGCAATGCCAAGCTTAAAGCTCCCGGGGGGGTCACCTTGTCTCCCCCAGTTCCACATGACTGTCTGGACAGTGGACATGAGGCATCCAGTAACCGGGAATGCCGCACAGTGAGAAAGAGTTAGGGTCTGTCCCAGGAAACCAGTTCTCGGCAGGGAACATAGAGAGATAAGTGGCCCAGGAAAGGAGGGGTCAGCGAGTGGTGACCGGGGTGCCCATTCCACAGATTCAGAGACCAGGCAGTCAGGCGGCTTAAAATAGCCCACTCATGAGACGCTGGCAGCGATGACCTGCAGGGCTGCAGGGGTGGGGCAGGGGACAGTGGCTTCTGCACCCCAAGAGTCCCTCCCCTGGACTCCTGTCCATTACTCAGTCACGGAAATAAACCAGAAAGGGGCCCCCACCCACTGTTTCTATTTTAGGGAACGTTCCAGATTGGTGAGGGCTGAGCAAACAAAGCACAAAGGAGACAGGGAGGAAGGAAAGAACAAGTCCGAGTTCCCGCACCAGAGCCGCCTGCTGTATTCTGAACGTGAGGGACCCCCCCACCCTCCCGCCTGCTGAGAACAGCCTCGCACGTGCCTCCCCAAGTGTGAAAACAAGGTCAAGAAAAGGGAACAAAACACAGGCCAAAGACAGGACGGGATGAAGGCAGCCCCCGGCCCACCCGGCACCTCACCTCATGGTGGGAGCACTACCATGAGTGATCCCTGAGCACTGTCAGGTGTGGCCCAAAACACACACACACACAAGCGAAGAACAGGAGTAAAACAAAGACACACACTCCCAGGTAGTCTTCCCGGGCAGACGCTGACCCGGCAAGGCCACAGAACAGTGGCCACGCCCATCGGACTGAAGAACCCAAAGGTGGATGACACCTTGCAGAGAGAAGGTGGAGGTGCTTCTCCTGCCTGCCATGCTCTGATGCTTTGGGTCACAAGAAAGTGTCTTATTAAAGCAAGTGGCACCAGCCCACGTTTAAAGATGTGATGGACGCTCAGGGCCGGAGTGACGGGACAGCAGGGAGGGCACTTGCTCGCATGTGGCTGACCTACGGTCAATCCCCGCACCCCATAGGGTCCCCCAAGCCCAGTCAAGAGTGATTCCTGAGTGCAGAGGCAGGAGTAAGTCCTGAGCACCCGGCGTGGCCCCAAAACAACGAGAGCAATGTATTAACACAGTCCATTTGGGGGCCTCTGCAGCCCCATAGTCCAGCCAGCAGATACTCCCCAGCGGTGGCGCAGGCCAGAGCAGGGGCTGGTAGAGTGGCCACAGAGCTCGTCTAGGCAAAACCTGGTTCCCTCTGACCCGTGCCTGCAAGGGGATGCTGTTCCCTGTGGCCTCGGGCATGCCGGACAAGCCCAGCCTGGACGGAGAATGGGCAGAGTGGGAAGACTCCAGGCACAAGGCAACACCGCTCATCTGTGTGTGCGGAAATCTCAGCAGCTCAGCCGGCTGCACCCAAGCCCAAGTGACCTGGCAGTGCCCATGCGACCCTGCCCAGCCAAGTCACCCCCCTTACTAAACCAGCAAGGAACGAAAGACTTGGGGTCAATCCAACCATCCACTGACATCCCACAAGCTGGGATCTGAACCCAGGCTGGTTCACGCCAGCTTGATTTACTGGACGGCCCTCAGAACATGGCCCCCAAACTTTGTGACTCTCTTCTCCCTGACACCTTAAGAGAGTCATTCCTCAACAGGACTTATTTTTCTCTTGATAGGCAAAGAGGTCTGGGAGAAGCTTCACATATGCCCTGACCACACACATTTCAGGGTAGACAAACTACCAACATGCATATACATATTGACCCCAGAAGGCAGGCATTGACACCCCCCAAAAAAAAAAAAGCCACAAACAGAACAGAATGAGCCGTAAACATAAAGCGAAGCATTGCAGGACACTCTCAAGACAGTCAGTCAGTACGAAGCTGGGGAGACAGCACAGAGGCCTGGCACATGCTGTGTGTGTGTGTGTGTGTGTGTGTGTGTGCAGGAGCCCACACGGTCCCCAGTGTCGCAGAGGGACCCCAAAATACACAGCGTCATTTATAACACACAGCGTCATTTATAACACAGCAAAGAACACGCTCCACGGAGTCCAGCGACTCCCAAGTGCCGGCTGTGGCATCCTGCACCAGCCAGCCCAGGCCCACGCCCGTGTCATGACCGGCAGGGGTGACGAGGCACACACTACGGCACTTGCTCACGCCGTGCTCTGAACAGCGATGTCTGGAAACCACTGAAGGGTTCATAAGGCGGGCAGACACAAGGGCTCTGGGACACACTTGCCATGGAACAGCTACAAAAAAGAGGGATGCTGGCACAGAAATGGGTGAGGAGAAATGGGTCAGAATCCATGCACACGCCATGCACTTCCATTGAGGGGAAACAGGAGTGGCAGAGACGTGGGGCCCCAGCACAGGCGCGGGGGAGAGCAAGACGGGCTGGTGAAGGTTTGGGCAAGAAGGGGAATAAAAACATTCTACATTTGTGTCACGTGACGGGCATAAAATCACATAAATCAGCTAAAAGCCCTGCCCTGTACATTTTGGGAGGGTTAAGTGTCAGAGGCAGGTATTTTAATAAAAGAACCGAAAAAGAACAATTCTGCTGTGAACCCAGGCCGTGACCACGGGAAAATGAACGCGTGTCCTAAATAAGACATGTCTTGGAAAGACAGGATGAGGTCAGGGCGGCTGAGCAAGTCTGCCTGCCTTTAATCATGGTGGATCCTGGGCCCGGGCACAGGTGGGGAACTGGGGTCCCAGGGCCTTGCGGGGGCCGACACGGAGGAAAACCCTCTCTCAGGAGCATGGGCACAGCCTCCCAGCCGTGCGGTGACCGTCGGGACCTTTGTCTCTGTTTACTTCATGCTCCCTCCCGTCTCCCCCACCCCTGCCCAGCCTGGGGGCCAGATCCAGCTCATTCTCACTTCAGGGGACGGCAAGAGAAACGAGAGAAAGCAAATCTTAAATTCAGCAATTTTTTTTTGTCTCTTTCCAGCACAGAATCACAGAGTGCTGGAACCGGCTCCGTCTTTAGGGACCATCTGCTACGAACTCTTTTCCTCTAAGAAAACTGAGCCAGAAATAACAAAAGCTCAGAGTTATTGCCTGTGTATGCCAGGCAGTGTAATTTACATGGATCGCCTCATTTAATCCCTGTGACGGTCCTCCAAGACGTGTACCACCGCAGGCTCCGGCTCACCCGCCAGGCACAGAGAAGCTTAGCAACTTGAACAAAGTCACACAGCTGTAAGGGAGCAGATCTGAGTCCAACCTCCGATGAGGCCATGTCCCAAACCCTGACAGATACAAGACCTGCGAAAATCAGCCGATCCTTAGTCCCGCCACCAGGTGGTGAACATCTCGGGAAGGACGAGCAAAGAAGAGCAACAGGAGACCAGAGTATGGAAGTGGCAGGTGAGCCCAGCTAAAGAACATCCAAAGCTACACCACACTGAGGTTAACCAAGACGGCACAGGGCATCCAGCTCAGCGCTGGGACCCTCTGCCCGCACCCACACCCAAATCATTCTGCCAACTTCTTGGGTGAGGACGGAGCAGAAGTTTCCAGAACTGTCCCGAGAGACGCCCGGCTTGGAAAGGGGCCAATGAGTGGCCATTTTGCCTGGCCTGAAATGGTTAAGGCAGCGTCCACTGGTGGTGTGTCCGGGGACAAGACCGGACTGTGTCTGGGAGAAAATGCAGCATCTTTTAATTTATCCAGCCTGGGGAGCTCTGAGCACTTTGCAAACAGCTCGTTAATCCTTGTTTATTTTATTTATCAATACCAGGGAGTCCTCCCTCTGGCCTCGAGCCCCGGCTTTGAGGGATCCTGATCTGGCGGAGTGTGGCATGAACTTATGGACCCGGTTTGACAAAGGGAAAGGAGCATGTTTCACTTCCCGCAGCCCACCACACCAGCACACGCCCATCAGGGGTGTCTAGGGCCTGCAGACACGTTTCCCGAAGGAGGCCGTGTGGAACTCCTGTCCAGGAAACATCCACACCCGTCTCTGCAAACAGGGGCTCCCTGGGCCCGGGTTTGTCTGCTGGGGTTGGGGGGGACTTCAGCAACTCTGCCAACAAGCATCAAAAGTTCACGCCCATCGGAAGGAGAAGCACAGCCGCCTGGCACCAGTACCCACAAGCTGGCAGGCGCCGGGTCCTTGGCACAGCGGCTGCCCAGCTGCACACTGCGCCTCACCCTCCCACCTCCCAACACCCCTTGGGTGCCCTGGCTGAGTCTGTCTCGGCCCCATCCTCGGGGCCCCAATGACAGCAAATGTGCCGTTCTCTCACGAGTGGAGGGCTGCCACCTCCGAAGTTCTCCAGGCCTGTCTCATCCTGGGGCTGCAGGCCGTGCCTGACCTGACTCAGATACACACACGGGCCAGGCACATGCTCCTGGCCCCTGCCCCGGGCGGCCGAGCCCTGCACGCGACCCTCTGCCTGCCAACAGTTGGATTTCTCATCAGCTGGGAAAAGTTTCCGCATCTGTCTGCGGGCTGAGGACTGAGCAGGAGGACGGTTCCAACCCCCAAAGGAAGCGACCTGAGGCAGCGCCAAAAGTCTGCAGTTACTTTGCTTCTGATCTCAGCTCAAAGCCCAAACACCCTCAGAACCGCTTGCTGGGCGAGCCACAGCATCCTTCCAGAACATTCTCTCTTCCCTCCACAGACACATGCATGCACACATACATGCACACACAAATGCACACAGACACAACCACATGCATTTTGCACACGCATGTGCACACACATGCACACTCCCCCGCACTCCCTGGAATAGGCCCCAGACTCTCCACTCCCCAGCTGAGAGCTCAGCCTCCCACAGTAGCCATCACAGACAAGGGGCAGCGGAGAACCACGGGTGAGTGTCACCAGCGAGAGTCAGTCAGAGATCAAAGAAAAACTCAACTGAAAATTGCACACCCCTCCTCCTCCCACACACACTCCGGTTCTCTGACGGCTGCGCTGGGCAGAGAGAAGAAAGGAGAGAGAGAAAACACGAGGGTGTGAAGTAGAAAGCAAACTCGAGCAGCTCCCGGGGCCTTCAGCGGGTGTCCCCGTGCTCGAGCAGCTCCCGGGGCCTTCAGCGGGGTGTCCCCGTGCAGAGCGCAGAGGAACCGGGCACACAGGGCCCACAGCCACATCTCAGAGGCTCTGTCTAATGCAGTGACTCAGAAAATGCCCTTCAGCGATTTAGGGGTGGGGTGAGGGGGAGCTCCAAGCTGGCAAAATTGCCGGATCTGTGACGCAGACAGAAAAAAATAAAGAGAGAATAAATACAACACCCAGGAACCGGGCAGACAGGCGTCAAGGTCTGTTGTGATCCACAACTGCGCCCTTGACCTCCCCCGCCAGCCCCCCAGCGAGAGCAGGGCTGCCCCCCCCGCCCACCCCCACAAGGCAGCCAAGGAGAAGGGCTGGCCCAGAGCTCGCTCTACAGCTCTGGGGTCCCCCACGTGGTGGGAGGGGCACACAAAGGGGGGGCGTTCTCGCCTCCTGCCGCGGCCTGGGGAGGGGGCGGTCCTGCTGGTGGGTTTCTTTTCTTTTCATCTTGGCATTTATAAGCAAGGCCACAGGCCTGTGGATCTGAACTCACCTACACTCTGAAGCGGAACAGACGCGAGGCTGCTTGTTTTGTTTTGTTTTGTTTTTTTTCAATAACCCCACAGTAATTTCTGACTTAAATATCCATCAGTCAACTGTAATCTAGACGGCGCTGCCTACTTGGGGAGCTGTGAGGCGGTTTCCTTCAAGTTGCAAAGGTGGAGGAGACGGTTCCTCACAGTCTTCGAACATGCTAGCAACAGCCAAGGGCACGGGGAGATGGGTGCCCGCTTGCTCCAGCACCCCTTTGCCCTGTCCTGCCGCAGAGAGCAGTGATGCCCTCACAAGGCCCCCATCAAGCACCTGTGTCACCAGGTTTCAGGCGCACACTCCAAGGAGCTCACGCCATGCAGAGCACATGCAAGAAGCAAGTGGAGAAGTCCCAGACCCAGGCCGAGCAAGGCAGCATCCAAACACCTCTACACTCGTTTCACATCAGGCATCACAAAAACAAAAACACCAGCTGCAACTTCAGACACTCGGTGTGGCCACACAGACCGCCACAAAGGGGCCCCCAGCCTAAAGCCCTCCAGGCCCTCAGTGATCCACGGGGCTCTCTCCTCTCCCTCCAACCGTCCACATTCCACGAGAGCTCTGGCCGTCATCGGAAGCCCCACCCGACGCCCTCGGTCTCAGTAGCTCCACAGCAGAGCCCGGCTTTTACTTTCATCTCCGGCCGCCCTCGGACACACACACACACACACACACACACACACACACACACTCACACACACGAGGCCCACCACGTGCAAAGCAAAACGCCGTATCATTTTTAACAGGACCCTTTACCAATGGCACGTTCCACCTTTGCTTAGTTGTTTAAGGATCTCCAGGTATTCCGTGCCACAAAACAGAAATATTCCCACACCGAAAGAAAACTCCCAACCACAACAACACAAGACACTTTTGAGGTGGCAATGTCATCCATCCTCCAGCCCCCGCTCTGTTCCCTGATGCCACCAGAAGAGACAGGGGGCAACTCTTGAACCTGCACACTGGGAGTGACCACCACTACCCCCAGCTCCGGCCTACTCCTCAGCAGGCTGGGATTCCCCAGTTACACGCCCTTCAGGACTTCACGCCATCCACGCCCCATAGAGCCCTGCAAATGCAGAACCTCAGCTCAACCCCAGGCGCCTTCCCACCCGGATTTTCTATGCTGGGCCCCAGGAAGGGAAGGAATGCGAGGTCAGAGAAGCAGATTTCGACAAACCCGGTATTTCAAGTAAGCAAGCACTGGGGATCAAGCAGGAAAAGAAGGAGAGGGTGGGGGAAATTTTCTCTCCATATATAAACATTTGGGTTTCCTGCTCTGAGCTAATAGAAAACACACACACACACACACACACACACACACACACACACACACAAACACACGGCAACTATAAAGTATGACAACTGCTAAGCACTCTATATGCAGAATCCATAAATCTCCTAAAAGGTGTCTCGCAGCTAAAACAATGCAATTAGTAGCTTTGCCATCAAGTAGGAGCCAGCACGCAGTGAGGTCAGCGCGGCCACTCTAAGGCGCTTTGAACAGGAGCCCACAAACAACACTTAACATCCAACAAAGGAACGGCAACCTGGCTTAACCCACATTTCAGGAGACCCGAGTAATTACATATTCGAGCACCGGTCACATCTTGAAACTATTTATTTTTCTTTAAAAGAGACGCTCGGCCCTACAAGAGAAAATCACCGCCTGCACAGGGCAACCTCCACCCCCCACCCCACATCTTCCCCCTCTTTATGTGTATCAATGCATCTGCACCCGGCCTGCAATCATAGTTATTGTCACTCCATTCTTGTCATGCCCTTGCTTATGTGGTTTAGATATGAATTATTGACTCCTTTGCTCCTCGTTGTGAAAAAATAAATAAATAAAGTCCATGTCAGGCACTCTGCAAGGGCTCTTGAGCCCGCCAGCCAGTGGGGGCCAGAGGGGACCCCAGCTCTCGAGAATCAAGCCCCGGCCCTTCCTGGGGTCACCACACGAAGCCATTTAGCGCCTTCTCATCCCAGAGTTTTTGTTCAAACACACATACACGCTGCCACTCACGTATGCACAGGCACATGGGGAGCCAGCCAGCCTCCCACCCTGAACTGAAGGCCTTCAAGAGCCCATAGGTGGGCGCTGTGCTGGGGCCCTGGCATCTGCTGCCTCCGAACATTCCTGGTAGATAGTGGTGGTTTTTTAATTGTTGCTTTCAAATGTAAACAGCCCCTGAGACCGATGCTCAGTGTGGGAGTCCATGCAAGGAGGACCAGAGATTGGTCAGACAGTAGGTGTGTACTGGCATGGGGTGGGGGTTGGGGTCGTCTGAGCTCCCCGAAACCCCCAGTGTGTATGAGGGGAGGAGGAGGCAGGCCCACCTGCCATGTGGCCGTCCAACCCAGAGAGCATGGCAGCTTGCAAGTGCGTGACAAGGAAGAAGCTTCCCGTATCATCAGGGACAAAAGGAAAAGAAACTTCTGGCACTTTCTGTCCTCTTCTATCCCTGCCAGGTCCAAGTAAAAAATTAATAAATGAAATAAAATCAGATTTTAAATCTGGGCCAACATACATTCCTTCAGGAAAGACTTTTCCTTTTTTTTTTTTTTTCTTTTTGGGTCACACCCAGCAATGCTCAGGGGTTGCTCCTGGCTCTGCACTCAGGAATTACTCCTGGCGGTGCTCGGGGACCACATGGGATGCCGGGGATCGAACCCGGCCAGCACAGGCCAGCCACGTGCAAGGCAAACGCCCTACCCACTGGGCTATCACTCCGGCCCCAGACTTTTCCTTTCTTATCTGCTTCCCCCCCACCGCAATACACACACACACACACACACACACACACACACACACACACACACACACATGACATAGTTCTATACATTTCCCTTCCAAAGTGTCTTTCAGCTCCAGTCCCCGCAAGGCTGGGGCCAGAGGAGAGGAAGGGGGCGCCCAGCCCAGACCCCATGAGGCATACAGCACGTGCCCACAGAACTTGGAAGTTTTGTTATCTTCCTGGTACAGGTGATCTATCTCCAGGCACTTGTGTTCCGAGATTTTAATATTTAAATAATGGTTCTACAGTTGCTGGCTAAGCAAGTCAGCTGGTCATAGAAACAGCTTCAGAGAGACTGGAATCTCTTTCCTACCTGTTTTCTCTTTGATTTCACACAGCACGTTGAACAAGGCAGGTTTCATTCTGTGGCAGTTCAAAGCGCGGTTTTCTGCAAGAAAGAAAAAACATAATAGCTTAGGTGGGCTTTCCAGAGCAAACTGCTGATAATGGGAGGTGGGGGGGGGGGGGGCATGGGACTGGAAATCTGAACATTTAGTCAAAATTATATACCAAGCATAATTCTGTGGCATGCTTCAATTGTTTTATGGCTTCGTACACAGAGTCCCGCCATAGAAAAGAAATAATGTTAATTGGAAGAGAGGAGGGATTTAACTACAGAACAGAGTAACCTAAATTATACCCATTTAGCCAAAGCTTTCTGTCTCTCTCTCTCTCTCTCACACACACACACACACACACACACACACACACATACACATACCACACACACACACACACACAGACAACACTTAGAGAAAAGTGGAATCTTTAAAATAATAAGCCAGCCCTGGGCTGGAAGTGTTGGCTAACAGTTTCGTCTAATCCACGCAGCGCCGCCTTACGGGCGCTGCCGGCTTGTTCGGCCTAGGTTTCTGTTTTCAAATTTAATTCCTCCATGTGTTCAAATTCATTCCGCAGACGCCCCTGTCTTCTCATAAACACAAGATGCTTGAAAGGTCTTCTGAGCGGAACTGTCAATTTATAAAATTTCAGTCCCCCCACTTAAAGAGTATGGAAATACATTGCCGGGGGCTGGCATACCCATATGGGGAATAAACTCATTTCTCTCTGTTCCCAGTTAGCCCCTTGTGCGTGCACACTGCTTATTTGCAGGTGTTGAAATTCAATTATTTACAATTAGGACCTTGCACCCAATGGGGAAAAATAAATACAATTATGCCTTTTAGGTCCATGATTTACCTGGTCCTGGCAGATGCCTGTCTCCGGCAGGCAGGACAGTGGAACAATGCCTCTCCCTTG
Source organism: Cryptotis parvus (assembly GCA_021461705.1). Classification (NCBI taxonomy): domain Eukaryota; kingdom Metazoa; phylum Chordata; class Mammalia; order Eulipotyphla; family Soricidae; genus Cryptotis; species Cryptotis parvus. Next base: position 67,772 of record JAJIBD010001514.1, on the reverse strand, counting down.
GTTTTACGATGGAAAGCACTTAGCAGGCTGATTTTGTTTGGGAAATAAAATACTGATCATATCAGCTATTAAGGGAATTCTGTTTACTAACTACAATTAATGCATAAAGATAAATGGGAAACATACTTCCCCACTCAAGATACACGCAATTCCTTTGTAATCCCCTTTGAAAGTAAAAATAAAAAGGAGAAGAGAAAAAAGAAATAAAGAAAAGAGAAAGAAAGAGAAAGAAAAGAGAAAGAAAGAGAAAGGAAGGAAGGAAGGAAGGAAGGAAGGAAGGAAGGAAGGAAGGAAGGAAGGAAGGAAGGAAGGAAGGAAGGAAGGAAGGAAGGAAGGAAGGAAGGAAGGAAGGAAGGAAGGAAGGAAGGAAGGAAGGAAGGAAGGAAGGAAGGAAGGAAGGAAGGAAGGAAGGAAGGAAGGAAGGAAGGGAAGGAAGGAAGGAAGGAAGGAAGGAAGGAAGAGACCCTTGAAGAACAGAGAGCGGCAGCTGATTATGTGGTCAGGGAAGAATTACTGAATCAAAATAAACAAATACATTGTGTCTAAAATGTTTTACTTTGTCAATAATGAGAGCACTAGAAGAAAGTGTAAGCAGGGCAAGGGGGAACAGGATTTCTAAGCAGTTACGTTGTTTAACCAAAAGCTTCTTAGCCATTTAGTTCTCCTGTCCCAGAGAGAAAAAAACGTGGCGGGTGGGGGTAGGGGGGCAAGACTCTTCCCAGAGTCTAGGGGAGGCCTTTGAAAAAGGGTTTTCCTTAATTGTATTTTTCTACATAGGTCCCATGTCCCACCGAAACAAAGCAAAACCCCGCTCTGCTGTACAGAAATCACCTATTTCCAGACCACATCCACCGGGCTCTCAAGAACAGAAAATGTCCCTTTTCCAAAATCCTGTCTGAGCCTACTTTAGGCCACTCCAAGACTGGGGTGCCTTGTATTTACAAAAAGGAGCCAGTAAACAGCTGCGAGAGCTAGGACCAGTGTCCACTCCTACCAGCCCCTTCCACTTAGCAAACTTGGGCTCAAACCAGTGTAATGCTTCCACGGCTGGAGTTATTTTTCTGGAACAATGAAATGGCGAAATCTGTCCCAATGCAAAAGGTCTTTTGCCAGTGGAAATCTCCCGCTTGGCTTCTTATAGATAATAACATTCAAACATTAAACAGATTAATTTAGGAAGTTTCCCTGTTTAAAAAAAGAACTCCCCCCCCCCCAAACAGCTGCCGTCCCTGAATATTTCCAAGTTTTCAAGCCTCCATAAACCTCAGCACTTTTGAGTTTGCACGCTGCATGTGCTTGGTGCTAAAATAAGTGTGATTGCTAACGTCCATGATTTGAACAGCTGCTCATTTTCCCTAATTCAAATTCCTACTTCCCTTAGCCCCACGGATGGGCTGCTGGTAACTCAGTCGTGGAGGTCTTGGTAATGGTGGATATGTTTTAAAAACCCCAACTACTTCTGAGTTGGACAAAGCTGCAGGGATGGTGGCTGCAGACCCGTGTGGTCATTAGAATTTTTAAATTCTTCCTCCGGAGAGGGCCTTAAGCAAGCGGCTTGCGTGCTGTGATTGAGCCTGCTTTATTTTTTAAGAGAACGCACTGTACAAATCCTACAGCAGCGAGGGGCTGCTAAGAGTGTGGGAAGTTGAGACGCTGGCGCCGGCCGGCTCTGTCCTACAGCCTTCGAGCCCGCAAAATTCTAACACACACTCTCTCACTTCTCCCCAGCTAAGTCGGTCCTACACTGATCCTGAAAGAATTCTAGTTTTTGTAACCTCCCCCTCCCCACCACACACACCCTCCTTTTAAAAGAATTTTATGCCACGAGCACCCTCAAATGAAGACACAATAAATTTAAAGTCTTTAAAAACTAACAAACTGCCGCCTGCCTGCAATCAAATTACCCCCGTTCTTTCTTCGCTTTCGCCTTTTAAAAAAAATGCTGAATATTTTCTGGTTGACTGACGTCCTGGCTTTACAAATTAAAAAAAAAATAATAATAAAGAAGAAAGAAAGTGAAATAAGAGGGAAGGAGAAAGGGGAGAGACCTACACCCTATCGGAGGCCGAAAAAGAAAGCGAAGCGAAGAAACCCCCCCAAGTCTGTGCACCGGGAAAGGATCAACTTCAACGTGCAGACCAGCCGCGGCCGGGACATTTCATCGGAAAATGTTGAGGGGTCCCTGCACTCGCCAGGCTGGGGGAGCGGCCGCAAACTTGACCACTGTGCGGGGGCGAGTCGGGGCGGCTGGGAGAGAAGCCGCTCGGGAACCCCGCTCCCGGCGCACACACAGGCGCGCGCACAATGCGCCCCGCGCCCCGGCCCGGCCCGCGCGCCCGGGCGCGCACACTGGGACAACGGCGCGCGGGCTCCGGCGCCTCCGCCATGCAAGTTGCGGGCCAGAACGCGGGGCGGCCCCCGGACGGGGTTCCCCTGCGGCCCCCCGAAGGCGGCCGCCCATTGTCCGCACCCCCGCCCCTCAGCCCGCGCCGTCCGCTGCCCCGCGCTCACCTGGCCTGCGCCTCGTCCAAACTCTGGTCCGTGATGGTCATTATTTGCTGTAAGATGTCTCCGATGTCCTGCTTCCTCCCGCCCTCCCCCTCCGTCCCCTCCGGCCCCGTCCGGCAAGTGCTGGCTCAGGCCCGGGTGTCCGGCCATCCCCACCCCGGCGTGGGCATGCATCAGCCTAGGCTGCTCGTCCATCTCCAAAGACGCCCGGCCGCAGGGCTGCTCGGCGCTCGGCTCGGCTCGCGGGCTGCACCCGCCGGCTCCTTCCAGCTGTCTTCGACCCTTTGCTGGATAAACAGGCCAAGGGGGGGGGGAAAAAAAAGACCCAAAGAGGTGAAAAAAAATCCCGTGGCCTCTTTGGAGGAGGGGGGGAGCTGGGGAGGGCGAGGAGGGGCGTGAAGGGGTGGCGGGGTGGGGAGAAGGGCGGCGGGAAGGGTGTTGATTCCCCTTCTTTGCAAAAAAAAAAAAAAGGCAGAAAAATAAAACCACCTTCTTGTGCTCGCTGCACGCAACGGCAGCAGCGCCGCCGGGAAGGGGTGGGGCGCTGGGTTGGGTTGCTTTTTAAAAAATTTGTTTTATTCCCCCTGTAAATCCCACCCCCAGCCCCAGTCTGGGGGCCGCACAGCTCAGCCCGGTTCAGCACCGCGTCGCTCGCGGGCTGCAGGATTCGGGGCGCGCCGGGCCGGGCACGGACGGCGAGCCCGGGGCGCAGGGGGCGGCCGTGCAAACTTTGCCCCCCGCCCCCCACTGGCAGGGGGGTACGGCGGGGGAGACGGCGCCCCGGCCCTGCAGCCCCGCGCTCGCCTCCTCGCGCCGCGGCGCCCCTGCAACTCCGGCCGCCTCCGGCTTTTGTTTAGCTCCGGCTGCTCCGGACTCGGGAGCCGCGCGCAGAAAAGGCACAGCCTGCGCGAAGGAGGAGCAGGGGGAGGACAGGGAGCAGGGGGAGGAGGAGGAGGAGGAGGAGGAGGAGGAGGAGGAGGAGGAGGAGGAGGAGGAGGAGGAGGAGGAGGAGAGGGAGGAGGGCGCCGAGCTGGAGCAGGAGCGGGAGGAGCGGGAGGCGTTGGAGGGGGAGGAGGGTTGGGAGGAGGGGGAGGGGCGCTGGGGCTGCGGCCGGGGGCGGCCGCGGCGCGCACACACCCCGCCCCCGGCCCCACTGGCCAGCAGGCACACGTACGGCCACGCCCCCCCGCCGCTCGGCAACAGGCCCCGCCCCCGGGCCTCCCGGAGCTCCGCTCCGCCCGGCGCGCTGTCCATCACTACCGAGAGGCGGGCCGCCAAGGAGACCGCGGCTCGCCTCCTTAAAGGGGCCCGCGCGCCTGGAGCGCCTCGTCTGGTCCGGAGAGCTAGTGGTGAGCGGGGGCGGGGCGCTTCCCCTAGTCCCTGTCTGCCAGGGCTCGGGAGGAGCAAACCCTTGCTGCCCTTGAATGCAAACGCTCCTGGAGGGGCTCGTGCACATCAAAGCTTGCCCCCATGCAAAGCCCTGCGCTCTTTCCTGTGCTGAGCCCGGAAAATCCTGAGGCTGGTGTGGGGCGCCGGTTAAAGGTGCGCGCCAAAGTTTGTCAGCCCGGCGGTTCTGCGACACAATAGGGCAGCTGATAGCTTTAACAAAGATCTGCGGCGACCAAACACAATCACCACGGTGGAGTTCACAAGAATATCTCGACTGAGACTTTCTTTCTTCTGGTGGTGAAAAGTAAATTATGGATCAAGAAAATAAATAATATTGCACTGCAGAAAAAAAAAGAGACGAATAAATAAGTTCACCAAATGAAACTGATTGAACAGATCTCTCTCATCCCCCCTGGGGGAAATTAGTTATTTGGTTTAAATACTTAATAAAGAAATGCATTATCACAGTCTGGGTCTAGTTTTTAATATAGTCTAATAACCATTATTAACTGGGATAAGAAGCTAACTGACATTTATTGAATGCCCTACTATGCACCGAGTAATTTATGTGAGTTATTTTATTTAATCCCCAAGATATCCCTGTGAGTTATGGATTATTACTTCCCTGTACATAGAGGGGTCAGAGAACACGGTGGGTCCCACATCATGAGGTGTCCGAGAGGAAACTCAGCCGCAAGCGTGGTTTTATCCCCCCCGACCTGAGGTTTCAGTGACCAGCCTTGGCACCACAGGATGTAAATCAGAGTCTAGTCTAGGTGAGGGCTGGCGCGAGTGCAGGTGCTCACGGGAACATCCTGGCAAGGCTTGGGAGCAAGCGAGACGAAACCACAGACCCAAGCAGGGGCAGAGCGGAAAAGGAGCTGGAAGAGGAGGCTGACCCCACACTCTGGGTGCAGGTCCCATGTCTGATCTCTCCAGGAAGAGGGAAGCCTGAGGTCGCAGCCATTAGGGCCAGAGGAAGGCTCAGAGCCTTTAGAGCAGGATGAAGTAGCCCCCCCATGTTGCTGACCCTCTTAGCTGCCTGCCCGTAACACCCAGGGACCAGACCCACCACCCAGGGACCCGACGCAGCACCAACCTCCACAGTCCGCGATCTGCGGGTTGGCCATCACGACAGCAAGAGATGGTCTTTCTCAACCTGTGTCCCCACCCTTGGTGGCAGGGGACGGAAGAGAAGTACAGGGCCACTGATGAAAGGTTTTAAAGGCGCTTGGCGCCATGAAAGGGGCGTGGCACAGAGAGGATGAATCGTTACCGCCCCGTGTTGCTCTGGCAGCCTAGTGGCTGAACACATCCCCCGGTGGAAACTGGCTTTGTAAATCGACCTATGGGTGCGGAGCACTACAGCCCTTCATCCCGGAGCAGGCCTCTGAGCCAGGGAGGCTCTTGGCCTTATGGGCTATGAAACCAACCCAGACAGATGCCTGAAAAACCAGGGTTGGTGGCTGAACTGTGAATGAAAGAGAAGTTTGCCAAGGAGCTAGTTTGAGAGTCCAGGATGTAACGCGTTTGCCTTTACATGAGGCGGACACACATTCAATCCCAGCACCCCATGGGCCCTCTGAGCCTGCCAGGAGTGATCCCTCAGTGCAGAGCTAGAACCAAGGCCTGAGCACTGCAGGGTGGCCCCTAAAGAGAAGTTGCCAAAGTTGGGAGAGAGAGAGAGAGAGAGAGAGAGAGAAGTGTGTGTAAGAGAGAGTGTAAGAGTGTGTATGAGACAGTGTGTGTGTATGTGGAAAGAGAGCAAGAGTGTGAGTGTGTATGAGAGTGTGTATATGTGTGTGAGAGAGCAAGAGTGTGTGTGAGTATGTGTGAGAGTGTGTGTGAGAGAGAAAGAGACAGGGAGAAAAGAGGGAGAGAGAGGGAGAGAGGGAAAAAGGGAGAGAGGGAGAGAGAGGGAGAGATAAGGGAGAGAGACAGAGAGACAGAGAGAGGGAGAGAGACAGAGAGACAGAGAGAGGGAGAGAGACAGACAGAGAGATGAGAGAGTGAAAGAGGGAGAGAGGGGGAGAGAGAAAGGGAGAGAGAGGGAGGGAGAGACAGAGAGCTGGAGAGAGACAGAGAGAGGGGAGAGGGGGAGAGGCGCTTATTTCCACGGCCCCAGAGATCCCTCCCTCCACCCCTCAGCTGCTGAGTCTGCAATGGTGGCCCATCCGTCCCAGTGCCCGGTGATATCTGGACCTAGAATAAATGCCAGAGAAGTGACACCATGTCTTCTGCAGGGGTGAGAGTGCAAATGCTGGGGTGCCGCAGGTGAATTTGGAGGTGGCCTGTGCGTGGGAACGGGCCAGTGTCTTGCTTCTGGAATACGGGTGGGGGAGTGGCATGAACTTGTCCAAAGGCAAAGGACACCAAGGTCAGATGGCAAGACTCAGAGAGGGCCCTGTGGCAGGAAGCCAGAGGGAAGGGGCTTGCAGTGGGAGGAGCTGAGAAGCATGACTAAGGCAGGATTTGGACGCCTGCCCCGTCGTCTCCCAGCATGAGGCTGCTGGAGCCAAGAGGACAGGAGCGGACTGTGAGTTGTAGGGAGATGACCCAGGATGGCCAGCAGCAGGGGCACGGCCAAGGGTCTTTTAAGTGAGTCAGAAGAACGCAGAGACGAAGGATTAGGCCATAGCCACAATTTGCCGAGTGCCTGCTGACCACGCTCCAGGCGATATGAAAGACCATTCAATCCCAAACATTTGACACTCAATTGGAACCACTTCCTGCCAGGGTCTAATCTTCATTTTTCAGGCAAAGACACCAAGGTGCCAGGGAGCTGAAGGGCTGGATAGACTGCTGGAAGTCTGTCCTGTCTTTCATACCTCCCAGGGAATGAAGGAGGCCAAGGAAAGGAGCCACCACCGGGGAAACAGAAATAAGGGGAACCTTCTCTTTGCATCAGGAGCACATATGTAAAACCAGCGAGAAGGACAGAGTGGCCTCCAGCTGGCTGCGCGACGCGAGCTGAGACAGCCTCTGCCCCTCCTAGTCTCTGCAGAGAGGACAGGTGACAGCAGCCTCGAGGACCCCTTGCAACAGTGACTCCCTTGCGTTTCTCTCTGATAAGGACTGAAGTCCGCGAAAGTGTTTCAAACCTGTGAGCAGTCAGAAGTGGCCCACCAGCAAAGGGGCTTCCCCAGCTGGCCTGATTCCAGTTTTGTTTTTGTTTTTAATTTTTGCTTTTTGGGTCACAGGTATGCTGAACCAGAGACTCTCAGACATGGGGCAGAGCTGCTACTTGCTCTCCCTGTGCCCAGCCGCTCATGAGGCGCCCGGGAGGCATGGCGGGTTCTAGCCCTGGCCTGCCACCCCAGCAGAGCCTCACAACAAGTCAGATGACCCCCTGACTCCATGGGGGCCACCATTTTCCACATCCTGACTTCTTTCTCACAACTCCACCCAGCAGATCTTGTGTAGTATTTGATATGCCAAATACCAGTAACATTTATATTAGGTCATTCCCATGACCTAATATAATGGCTTGAGGCTCTTTATGTTCCTGGAGCAAGCGGATGCCTTTGGGTTCTACTAGCATGAGACAGGACATATGAAGATATTACTGGTGCCCGCTCTAGCAAATAGATGATCAACAGGAAGATAGTGATAGATAGGGTCACACCCAGCAATGCTCAGAGGTCACTCCTGGCTCTGTGTTCAAGAATTACTCCTGGCTGTGCTTGGGGTACCATATGGGATGCCAAAGATTGAACCCAGGTGGGCTGCATACAAGGCAAATGCCTTAACAGCTGTGCTATCGCCTCCGGCTTTTACTCCGAAGGACCAACACTGTCAGGCCAGCCTTGGTGGGTTGAGTTCAGGAGGCTTGGCAGTTTCCAAAGGACAGACCTGTCCACCTGCAGGACAGGAGACCAGCCCAGTGCCTGTTCCCAGGAAACAGGGTAGGTGGCCTGCCCAAGGGCAGTAAGGGTCCTAGGGCTCTAGGAAACATAGGCCCAGGGCCTCAGTGGGCCACACGCACTGGACGCAGCACTGTGGGGTGGATTTCAGGACCCATCTAGGCTGGACTGAGCTGGAGGAGGCTAATGAGACACGGACACTCGCCTAGGTTCCAGTCTCATGACCAGGTGAATGGGTCGGTCACTCTATGTGGCCCAAGGTGCTCTCTGCGAGGGAGGCTGCTAAGGAGACCCGGGTCCCCAAAGCAGCCCTTGCACATTCTGCTCCTGGAGAGGACCACTCAGACAGACACACGTGTAGGGGAAGGAAGGACAGGGAGCCAGTGTTGGCAGTGTTGCCAGTACATACATGACTGTGTGAACACAGGTGTATGTGTGTGCCTGAGTTTTCTGAGTTTGCATGAGCATGTTACATGATGAATTTTGTGTGTGCATACGTGTCTGCCTATGAGCATATTATATGCCTGATTGTGCGCATGTGTGTCTCTATAGGAGCCGTTACACACCTGTGTGCACGTGTCTACATATGAGCATGTTACATGTGAGTGTGTGTACACATGACTATAGGAGTGTGTTACATGTGACGGTGTGCATGTGTCTGTATAGAAGTGTGTTACATACCTGGTTGTGCACATGTGTTTGTGTATGAGTGTGCTGCATGCATGATTGTGCCTGCATGTGTCCGTATGAGCATGTTATACACATGACTGTGTGCACGCATATATCTGTACAAAAGCATCACACACCAAGCCCACTCTTTCAGATGCTGTGGTGTTGGCTGCCCCTCCCGGATTTATTTCCATATGTTAAAGCAACAGGCTTGCATCAAAAAGGGCCAGGTTTCAAAGCAATCCTTGGGAAGAAGAAGATGGGAGGCATCACCTTTCCCAACCTCAAGCTGTACTACAAAGCAGCAGTAATTAAAACAGTGTGGTACTGGAATAAAAACAGACCTGTGGACCTATGGAATAGAGTCGAGTATCCTGACACCCACCCTCAAAGACATGATCACTTAATCTTTGATAAAGGTGCAAAGAGTCCAAACTGGAGTAAGTAAAGCCTTTTCAACAAGTGGTGCTGGGAAAACTGGACAGCTACATGTAAAAAATGAATTTGGACCTGTGTCTAACACCTTGCACAAAAATCAGATCAAAATGGATTAAAGATCTCAATATCAGACCTGAATCCATAAAGTATATTGAAGAAAATATAGGAAAAACCCTCCACGACATGGAAGCTAAAGACATCTTCAAAGGTGAAACACCACTAACAAAGCAACTAGAAGAAAATATAAACATATGGGACTACATGAAACTGAAGAGCTTCTGCACCTCGAAAGAAACAGTGGCCAAGATAGAAAGACAGTCCACAGAATAGGAAAGAATATTCACCCAATACCCATCTGATAAGGGGTTAATATCCAGAATATATCAGGCACTGGTACAACTATATAAGAAGAAAACAGCCAACCTCATTAGAAAATGGGGAGAAGAGATGAACAGAAACTTTGACAAGGAAGAAATTTGAATGGCCAAAAGGCATATGAAAAACTGCTCATCATCACTAATCATCAGAGAGAGTGCAAATCAAAACAACAATGAGATATCACCTCACACCAAGAGACTGGCCCATATCCAAAAGGGTAAAAGCAACAAGTGCTGGCATGGATGCGGGAAAAGGGGACTCTCATACATTGTTGGTGGGAATGTCGACTTGTACAACCTTTCTGGAAAACAATATGGACATTCCTCCAAAGACTAGAAATTGAGCTCCCTTTTGACCCAGCCATACCACTCCTGGGAATATACCCTGGGAAGCCAAAAACACACAGCAAAAACACAATCCACACTTTTATTTTCATAGCAGCACTATTCACAATAGCCAGAACCTGGAAACAACCAGTATGCCCAAGAACTGATGACTGGATAAAGAAACTGTGGTACATCTACACATGGAATACTATGCAGCTGTTAGGGAAAATGAAGTTATGAAATTTGCCTATAAATGGATGGACATGGAAAGGATCATGTTAAGTGAAATTAGTTAGAAGGAAAGAGAGAGACATAGAATGACTGCATTTATTTGCATGACATAAATATATCAGGTGGTCTTACCAAAAGTGGAAATTACCACAAAAGTGAGGGAGTCAGAGGTTATGTAAGACAGAGAAGGGAACATGTGTGAATAAATGTCAAAAGGGCTGATACCAACATAGAACTGAGCATTAAATACAGGCAAAAAATGCACATGATGGCTTCTAAGTGTATGTAGTGCAACCCACAATGTGTAAGAGAAGGAAAAAGAGAGAGAGGGAGAGAGAGAAAGAGATAAAGAACCTGCCATTTAGGCAGGCTATGGGAGGGGGAGGGAATTAGGGACATTGGTGGTGGGAAATGGGCACTGGCGGAGGGTGGGGTGCTGGAACACTATGAGACCGAAACCTCCAAACATGAACAACGTGGTAATTGTATATCTCACGGTGGTATAATAAAATGTTTAGTTAAAAAAAAAGATATGACCACACCACTCAAAAAAAGGGGGGCAGCTTTCTAGCATCTGAGCCTCCCCTCCACCGCTCCTCTCATCCAGGGACCCACAGGGGCTCCCAGCAGGGCCTCAGAGCTTCCTAGCCAGAAGAGACCCACAGTGTTTCCAAGAAGAAACAGACACGCTTGGTCATCTCCTGTCTGAGCTCCTGAAGCCCCAACCCCCACCCCCACCCCCTTGATAAAGGTGACAAGAGCAATAGCAGAAGTGAGTCTCCAGTCACCCGTGGTCTGGCCAGCCTCTACCGTGAACCGTGGACCGAGGAGTTAGCTCTGGGGAGCCCCTGGACACCAAGAGGGTGCTTGTTGCCGGAAACACGGTGGCCAGGTGTGGGCTGCTCCCTGCGCACCCATGTCCCTTGAACACCCCAGCCAGCCCACAGAAGGAGCTCATGCCCACACCGACCAGAGAGCCTGGGAGCCCCAGGGAGGTCTGGGTGCTGCTGAGCTATGCACAGCTCTCCCAACCCGTCCCTGGGGGACCTCAGCCATCTGGACCTTTTGAGGGACCACACTCAGTGCTGCTCAGGGGTGCTCCATGGTGCCCTGGCTCTCGGGGCTCAGGGGTGCTCCGTGGTGCCAGAGATGGGCTCGGCAGTGAATTCCCAGGGAAATGCCTTGAACCCTGTCGTGGCAACTGGCCCTACGTGGCGCCTGTTCTTTCTCAAGAAGGGTGTGCCACTCCCTGCAAACTCTTCCGGTGTGGGTGTCCAGCAAGGCCTCCTGCACCCAATGGAGAGAGCAAGCACCACCATCAGGCTGGCCTGATGGTCTGTACTAGTCCTAGCTCAGCCCATGGGAGAAGAGCTGGGATATGCTGCAATATTTCAGCTTCTGAGCAAACCAAGCTGAAGGCAGCTGGCCACTGCTGGGAGATATTTTGGATTAGGACAGATTTTATTTTTACCACAAAGGACGGTAGACATGATGCTTTAGTGTATTTGGGCTGTGGCAGGTGGAGTTGGGACACACTCAGCAGTGAGCAGGGCTGACTCTGTTTCTGTGCTCAGGGATCACCCTCGGCAGTGCTTGGAGGCCCACACGTGGTGCTGGGGTACAAGTCAGGTGTGTGGACACATGTGAGGCAAGTGTCTGAACCCCGAACCAAATGAAGTTTCCATCACATGGTTCTCCCATGTCATGGCTACTGCAAGGTGAATGTATATGTTGGGAATTATTGGGTCAGGAAAGATTTTTAATTTTGACAGGTGTTACCCTGGCAGCTCATGGTCCCAGCCAGTGATTAAAAACCACCAACAAACAGGGCCAGTGTCTGTCCCCCACCAGCACAAGCCTTCACCATCTCTGCCAAACATACGGTGGAGATATGATCCCTTGTGAACCTCATGTGCATTTTTCATATCATGACTCAGCGAATGAGTTTTTCACTTTAACACCTAGGCTTTGCATGTCAGTTGAAAAAAATTCATCAAGAGATTATTCCCATCTTTCTTTCTTTCTTTCTTTCTTTCTTTCTTTCTTTCTTTCTTTCTTTCTTTTCTTTCTTTCTTTCTTTCTTTCTTTCGTTCTTTCTTTCTTTCTCTCTCTCTCTTTCTTTCTTTCTTTCTCTCTTTCTTTCTCTCTCTTTCTCTCTCTCTTTCTTTCTTTCTTTCTTTCTTTCTTTCTTTCTTTCTTTCTTCTTTCTTTCTTTCTTTCTTTCTTTCTTTCTTTCTTTCTTTCTTTCTTTCTTTCTTTCTTTCTTTCTTTCTTTCTTTCTTTCTTTCTTTCTTTCTTTCTTCCTTCCCTTCCTTCCTTCCTTCCTTCCTTCCTTTCTCTCTCTCTCTCTCTCTTTTCTTTCTTTTTTAATTTTGCTTATTTATTTATCTATTTTTGCTTTTTGGGTCACACTCGGCGGTGCTCAGGGGTTACTCCTGGCTCTGCACTCAGGAATTACTCCTGGCGATGCTCAGGGGACCATATGGGATGCCGGGATAGAACCCAGGCTGGCACAGGCCGGTCGCGTGCAAGGCAAACGCCCCTACCCGCTGGGCTATCACTCCAGCCCCACTTACTTTCTTTCTTTTCTTTCTTTCTTTCTTTCTTTCTTTCTTTCTTTCTTTCTTTCTTTCTTTCTTTCTTTCTTTCTTTCTTTCTTTCTTTCTTTCTTTCTTTCTTTCTTTCTTCTTCTTTCTTTCTTTCTTTCTTTCTTTCTTTCTTTCTTTCTTTCTCTCTTTCTCTCTTTCTCCCTCTCTCTTTCTCTCTCTCTTTCTTTCTTTCTTTCTTTCTTTCTTTCTTTCTTTCTTTCTTTCTTTCTTTCTTTCTTTCTTTCTTTCTTTCTTTCTTTCTTTCTTTCTTTCTTTCTTTCTTTCTCCCTCTTTCTTTCTTTCTTTCTCTCTCTCTCCTCTCCCCTCTCTCTCCCTCTCTCTTTCTCTCTTCTCCTTCTCTCTTTCTCTCTCTTTCTCTCTCCCTCTCTCCCTCTCTCTCCCTCTCTTTCCCTCTCTCTTTCTTTCTCTTTCTCCTTCTCTCTTTCTCTCTCCCTCTCTCACTCCATCTCTCTCCCCTCTCTTCTTCTTTCTCTCCCTCTCCCCCCTCTCACCCAGAGCCTCTTACACACAAACCAACTTCTGCTGCTAAGGCCATTCTGGGGCCCAAACCAAGCAGTCTTTACGCTGCAGATACAAACATGCACAGGCACAATCCTGGGCAGAGAAACGGAAGATGGTTTTGTCCGCAAAGGGCGGCCAGGCCAGGCACGACCGAAGCCCAGCGAAATGAACACGTTCTAACTGGACGGGGAGAGGAAGGTGCTTGTCAGTAGGAACCATTTTAGGGGGTTTATCTCTACCAACTCTGCTATATCTGGACAGAGACAGTCTGAGGGTACAGACACTACTTTTACCAATAATGAAGTAACAAATTTCTGGCAAATTGGCTCAGCTGAAAAGGTCACAGAAAGAAACCAAGCATGTGTGGATTCCGGCAACTCTTAGAGGAAATCTGTGTGATTAAACCTCCCCTGCAAAATGATTTCTGAGTTCCTAGGGCTGTGAGCAGCATTTCTGCCCAGACATTTAAGGACAAAGAAGCCCTTCATGTCCCCTCCCAGAGACTCGAAATCACGAAGCACGTTCTGGCTGCCCTTGTCTCCATGTCGGTGATGTTCCCAGAGGTCCCTGTGAGACAGGCGTCTCTTGTAAACCTCACTGTGGAAACCCTGAGAAAAATAGCCCAGTGACAAGCATATGTGAAAAGTAATGGTGCCCAGTAGGACAGCCCTGAGCTTATTCCCTCAACAGGTCTTTGGAGTAATACTAAATGAACAATATAGGGCTGGCTGAGGATTTAGCACAGGGCAAAGGGTTGCCTTGATCACTTGATCACTTGGCTTGACTTCCCCGCAGATCATCGATTAGTCGAGCGGGCACCAGTAACATCTTGATATGTCCTGGCACATGCGAGATAGCCCAGGGCATGTGCCAGCCCCAGGAACATAAAGAGCCTCAAACCATTCCATTCAAGTCATGGAAATGAGGTCAATAATTGTTACTGGTACTTGGCATGTCAAATACAACACGGTACCTTGCCAGGCTTTGCCGTGCAGGTGGGATAATCTTGTAGTCACCTCAAAACCTCGAGTATTTAGTGAGTTCTAGTGTGACATCATAATTCCTCATTCCCCATAACCTCTCCGTTTGATGCAATATAGGGCTGACTGAGGATTTAGCACAGGGCAAAAGGGGTTGCCTTATATGTGGATAATTCTGGTTCATTCCCTGGCACCCTGTATGGTCCCCCTGAGCTTCACCTGGAGTGATCCCTAAGTGCAGAGCCAGGAATATGTCCCAAGCACTTCTGGGTGTGGCCTAATGGCCTCAAATAACCAAAATAAAGCATCTCTTTTGCTGTATCACGGGCAATAAAGGAGAAAATAATAGTGTAATGGAATAGATGTAATAAAAGCATATACTAAAACCCAATATCCATTCATGGCTTTTATTTTTTTATTAACCAGGAATACAATGGAACAGTCTCAACCCAGTAATATTTGTTTACAGAAAAACTATAGCAGGCGGTGGGCCAGAGAAGGCAGGGCGTTTGCCTTGCATGCGGCCGACCTGGGTTTAATCCCCGGCATCCCATATAGTCCCCCAAGTACCGACAGGAGTAATTCCTGAGCACAGAGCCAGGAGTAACCCTGAGCATGGCTGGGTGTGACCCAAAAAGACAAACAAAAAAAGAAAAACAGCAGGGGCCAGAGCTAACTTGTCCCCCAAAAAATAAAGAAAAGGAACTCTGTACATATATAAATTCTCCAAGAATCCAGACATGTCATATTGGAATGATGGGTAAATTGTTATTAGAATATTATTAGAATAATGAGTGGATTTGGTGGCTCCATGCTCAATAGACCAAAAACCAAGTGTGCTTTTATAATTAACTATAAACTACAAATTTCCGAAAGCCACCATTGATAAAGTTTCAAAAAACGCAAACACCAAAACCTGGCTCCATCTCGCCAAACATGTCTGAGACCCCTACAGAGAAAATCTGACGTCATGATTACAAGATATTTTAGAATGGTCTTGCTAGGAAATGCCCACCACACAGGAGGCGCTCTTGTGGGGGTGAAAATCTCTCTATTTATCCCTATAGCCATCACTTGCCCAGAGGAGAAAGAACAGCTAAACCTACATGAATATGCAAAGTGCCAAGTTGTCAAAAACAGTCTGGGAAAAGGTAGGAGAAGGAACAGGAAGACTGGCTTTTCTGAGGATAAAGTCCTACTAATTTAGGCCAGATGGGACGAGCCCGAAAAGACAAGTAAAACAGCTAAAGTAGACATATAGCAAGAAGCCAAACTGTGTGCATGTGTGTGTGCGTATGTGTGCATGCACATGTGTCCATGCATGTATGTACATGCATGTATTGTGTCTATGTGCATGTGTTTGTGCTCATGTGCATCCACGTGTGTCTGTGTGCATGCATGTGTGCATTATGTATGTCCACATACATGTGTATATGTGCATACATGTGTTTGTGTTCATGTGCATGCATGTGTGTCCATGTGCACTCATGTGTGCATGTGTGTCCATATGCATGTGCACATGTGTGTCCATGTGCATGTCTGTGTGTGGAGTGCATGTGTTATGCATGTCTGTGTGTGCATGCAAGTGTGTACATGTGTGCATGCATAAGTGTGTGTGCTTATGTGTAAGGAAGAGCGTACGTGGTATGTGCATAGAGTGGGTCTTAGATAAGGGCAGGGGGCACACAAGCTCAGGAACTCATTCCTCACCTGAGACTTGCTCAGGTGGCAGTGTGGTGAGAACCTTCACCTGCTTCACTCCATGAGCAACAACTCCCTACTCCCCACAACACACACGCAAACCAACTGGCACTTGACAAAGAGTCAGAGCTTAACGGGGATGCACAAGGCATCTCCCTGAACTCAAGGAAGAAAGCTGTCTGGAGGCAGTCACTGTGTGGAGAGCCATGCAAGAGAGACAGGTGCTGGGGTCTCACGGGGAAGAACATTCTAGTCACCAGAGGGTAAGGTAGAGAGGCCAGAGGCAGTTGGATATTTATCGAATCGTCTACACGTGAATGGCTCAACTTGACTACCCAAAACCGAGAAAATGTACACGAGAGAAGGAGGACACTCAGATGGGCAGAGTGGAGGACACTCAGGTGGGCAGAGCAGGAGGACACTCAGGTGGGCAGAACAGGAGGACACTCAGATGGGCAGAGCAGGAGGACACTCAGGTGGGCAGAGTGGAGGACACTCAGGTGGGCAGAGTGGAGGACACTCAGGTGGGCAGAGTGGAGGACACTCAGATGGGCAGAGGAGGGAGGACACTCAGACGGGCAGAGCAGGAGGACACTCAGGTGGGCAGAGTGGAGGACACTCAGGTGGGCAGAGTGGAGGACACTCAGGTGGGCAGAGTGGAGGACACTCAGATGGGCAGAGTGGAGGACACTCAGGTGGGCAGAGCAGGAGGACACTCAGGTGGGCAGAGGGAGGACACTCAGACGGGCAGAGTGGAGGACACTCAGACGGGCAGAGTGGAGGACACTCAGGTGGGCAGAGCAGGAGGACACTCAGACGGGCAGAGCAGGAGGACACTCAGGTGGGCAGAGCAGGAGGACACTCAGGTGGGCAGAGTGGAGGACACTCAGGTGGGGCAGAGTGGAGGACACTCAGGTGGGCAGAGCAGGAGGACACTCAGGTGGGCAGAGTGGAGGACACTCAGGTGGGCAGAGCAGGAGGACACTCAGGTGGGCAGAGCAGGAGGACACTCAGGTGGGCAGAGTGGAGGACACTCAGGTGGGCAGAGTGGAGGACACTCAGACGGGCAGAGCAGGAGGACACTCAGACGGGCAGAGCAGGAGGACACTCAGGTGGGCAGAGCAGGAGGACACTCAGGTGGGCAGAGCAGGAGGACACTCAGGTGGGCAGAGTGGAGGACACTCAGGTGGGCAGAGTGGAGGACACTCAGGTGGGCAGAGTGGAGGACACTCAGGTGGGCAGAGTGGAGGACACTCAGACGGGCAGAGCAGGAGGACACTCAGACGGGCAGAGTGGAGGACACTCAGGTGGGCAGAGTGGAGGACACTCAGGTGGGCAGAGTGGAGGACACTCAGATGGGCAGAGTGGAGGACACTCAGACGGGCAGAGCAGGAGGACACTCAGGTGGGCAGAGTGGAGGACACTCAGACGGGCAGAGCAGGAGGACACTCAGGCGGGCAGAGTGGAGGACACTCAGGTGGGCAGAGTGGAGGACACTCAGGTGGGCAGAGCAGGAGGACACTCAGGTGGGCAGAGCAGGAGGACACTCAGGTGGGCAGAGCAGGAGGACACTCAGGTGGGCAGAGCAGGAGGACACTCAGACGGGCAGAGCAGGAGGGACACTCAGGTGGGCAGAGTGGAGGACACTCAGGTGGGCAGAGTGGAGGACACTCAGACGGGCAGAGTGGAGGACACTCAGACGGGCAGAGTGGAGGACACTCAGACGGGCAGAGCAGGAGGACACTCAGACGGGCAGAGCAGGGAGGACACTCAGGTGGGCAGAGCAGGAGGACACTCAGACGGGCAGAGCAGGAGGACACTCAGGTGGGCAGAGCAGGAGGACACTCAGACGGGCAGAGCAGGAGGACACTCAGACGGGCAGAGTGGAGGACACTCCAGGTGGGCAGAGCAGGAGGACACTCAGACGGGCAGAGTGGAGGACACTCAGGTGGGCAGAGCAGGAGGACACTCAGGTGGGCAGAGCAGGAGGACACTCAGGTGGGCAGAGTGGAGGACACTTAGGTGGGCAGAGCAGGAGGACACTCAGGTGGGCAGAGTGGAGGACACTCAGGTGGGCAGAGCAGGAGGACACTCAGGTGGGCAGAGTGGAGGACACTCAGGTGGGCAGAGTGGAGGACACTCAGGTGGGCAGAGCAGGAGGACACTCAGGTGGGCAGAGTGGAGGACACTCAGGTGGGCAGAGCAGGAGGACACTCCAGGTGGGCAGAGCAGGAGGACACTCAGGTGGGCAGAGTGGGAGGACACTCCAGGTGGGCAGAGTGGAGGACACTCAGGTGGGCAGAGCAGGAGGACACTCAGGTGGGCAGAGCAGGAGGACACTCAGACGGGCAGAGCAGGAGGACACTCAGGTGGGCAGAGCAGGAGGACACTCAGACGGGCAGAGTGGAGGACACTCAGGTGGGCAGAGCAGGAGGACACTCAGGTGGGCAGAGTGGAGGACACTCAGATGGGCAGAGTGGAGGACACTCAGGTGGGCAGAGCAGGAGGACACTCAGGTGGGCAGAGTGGAGGACACTCAGACGGGCAGAGCAGGAGGACACTCCAGGTGGGCAGAGTGGAGGGACACTCAGACGGGCAGAGCAGGAGGACACTCAGACGGGCAGAGTGGAGGACACTCAGGTGGGCAGAGTGGGAGGGACACTCAGACGGGCAGAGCAGGAGGACACTCAGACGGGCAGAGCAGGAGGACACTCAGGTGGGCAGAGCAGGAGGACACTCAGGTGGGCAGAGCAGGAGGACACTCAGGTGGGCAGAGCAGGAGGACACTCAGGTGGGCAGAGCAGGAGGACACTCAGGTGGGCAGAGCAGGAGGACACTCCAGACGCGGGCAGAGCAGGAGGACACTCAGGTGGGCAGAGCAGGAGGACACCTCAGACGGGCAGAGCAGGAGGACACTCAGGTGGGCAGAGCAGGAGGACACTCAGACGGGCAGAGCAGGAGGGACACTCAGACGGGCAGAGTGGAGGACACTCAGGTGGGGCAGAGCAGGAGGACACTCAGACGGGCAGAGTGGAGGGGACACTCAGGTGGGCAGAGCAGGAGGACACTCAGGTGGGCAGAGCAGGAGGACACTCAGGTGGGCAGAGTGGAGGACACTCAGGTGGGCAGAGCAGGAGGACACTCAGGTGGGCAGAGTGGAGGACACTCAGGTGGGCAGAGCAGGAGGACACTCAGGTGGGCAGAGTGGAGGACACTCAGGTGGGCAGAGTGGGAGGACACTCAGGTGGGCAGAGCAGGAGGACACTCAGGTGGGCAGAGTGGAGGACACTCAGGTGGGCAGAGCAGGAGGACACTCAGGTGGGCAGAGCAGGAGGACACTCAGGTGGGCAGAGTGGAGGACACTCAGGTGGGCAGAGTGGAGGACACTCAGGTGGGCAGAGCAGGAGGACACTCAGGTGGGCAGAGCAGGAGGACACTCAGGCGGGCAGAGCAGGAGGACACTCAGGTGGGCAGAGCAGGAGGACACTCAGACGGGCAGAGTGGAGGACACTCAGGTGGGCAGAGCAGGAGGACACTCAGGTAGGCAGAGTGGAGGACACTCAGATGGGCAGAGTGGAGGACACTCAGGGTGGGCAGAGCAGGAGGACACTCAGGTGGGCAGAGTGGAGGGACACTCAGACGGGGCAGAGCAGGAGGACACTCAGGTGGGCAGAGCAGGAGGACACTCAGACGGGCAGAGCAGGAGGGACACTCAGGTGGGCAGAGTGGAGGACACTCAGGTGGGCAAGAGTGGAGGACACTCAGGTGGGCAGAGTGGAGGACACTCAGGTGGGCAGAGCAGGAGGACACTCAGGTGGGCAGAGTGGAGGACACTCAGGTGGGCAGAGCAGGAGGACACTCAGGTGGGCAGAGTGGAGGACACTCAGGTGGGCAGAGTGGAGGACACTCAGGTGGGGCAGAGCAGGAGGACACTCAGGTGGGCAGAGCAGGAGGACACTCAGGTGGGCAGAGTGGAGGACACTCAGGTGGGCAGAGTGGAGGACACTCAGGCGGGCAGAGTAGGAGGACACTCAGGTGGGCAGAGCAGGAGGACACTCAGGTGGGCAGAGCAGGAGGGACACTCAGGTGGGCAGAGTGGAGGACACTCAGGTAGGCAGAGTGGAGGACACTCAGGTGGGCAGAGCAGGAGGACACTCAGGTGGGCAGAGTGGAGGGACACTCAGACGGGCAGAGCAGGAGGACACTCAGGTGGGCAGAGCAGGAGGACACTCAGACGGGCAGAGTGAAGGACACTCAGGTGGGCAGAGCAGGAGGACACTCAGGTGGGCAGAGCAGGAGGACACTCAGGTGGGCAGAGTGGAGGACACTCAGGTGGGCAGAGCAGGAGGGACACTCAGGTGGGCAGAGTGGAGGGACACCTCAGGTGGGCAGAGCAGGAGGACACTCAGGTGGGCAGAGTGGAGGACACTCAGACGGGCAGAGCAGGAGGACACTCAGGTGGGCAGAGCAGGAGGACACTCAGACGGGCAGAGTGGAGGGACACTCCAGGTAGGGCAGAGTGGAGGGACACTCAGGTGGGCAGAGCAGGAGGACACTCAGGTGGGCAGAGCAGGAGGACACTCAGGTGGGCAGAGTGGAGGGACACCCAGGTGGGCAGAGCAGGAGGACACTCAGGTGGGCAGAGTGGAGGACACTCAGGTGGGGCAGAGCAGGAGGACACTCAGGTGGGCAGAGTGGAGGACACTCAGGTGGGCAGAGCAGGAGGACACTCAGGACGGGCAGAGTGGAGGACACTCAGGTGGGCAGAGTGGAGGACACTCAGGTGGGCAGAGTGGAGGACACTCAGGTGGGCAGAGCAGGAGGACACTCAGGTGGGCAGAGTGGAGGACACTCAGGTGGGCAGAGTGGAGGACACTCAGACGGGCAGAGCAGGAGGACACTCAGACGGGCAGAGCAGGAGGACACTCAGGTGGGCAGAGTGGAGGACACTCAGATGGGCAGAGTGGAGGACACTCAGGTGGGCAGAGTGGAGGACACTCAGGTGGGCAGAGCAGGAGGACACTCAGGTGGGCAGAGCAGGAGGACACTCAGGTGGGCAGAGTGGAGGACACTCAGGTGGGCAGAGTGGAGGACACTCAGGTGGGCAGAGTGGAGGGACACTCAGGTGGGCAGAGTGGAGGACACTCCAGGTGGGCAGAGTGGAGGACACTCAGGTGGGCAGAGCAGGAGGACACTCAGGTGGGCAGAGTGGAGGACACTCAGGTGGGCAGAGTGGAGGACACTCAGGTGGGCAGAGTGGAGGACACTCAGGTGGGCAGAGCAGGAGGACACTCAGGTGGGCAGAGTGGAGGACACTCAGGTGGGCAGAGCAGGAGGACACTCAGGTGGGCAGAGTGGAGGACACTCAGGTGGGCAGAGTGGAGGCAGAGCACGCTGCTTTTTTGATGGCCAGGAACCTAGAATGGAAACTGGTCTATGGCAGAGACTGACCATCCTTCAGAGGCTGAAGGTCCCCTTGCAGTGAAGAGGTTTATGTTCAGCATGTTCAGGTGCTCTGCAGGAGGGAAGGGGATAGCCTGTGGGACACAGTTGTCTGGAAAGTGTGTGCAGTGAGCAACTTCCCCTTGGCTTGCAATCTGATACTACTTGTTTATGAGCACTCATAGCTGAGTACAAAGCTCACGTCTTGTTTTTTTCTTTTGGGATCACATCCTACAATGCTCAGGGGTTGCTCCTGGCTCTGCACTCAGGAATTACGCCTGGTGGTTCTCTCGGGCCTGGGGATCAAACCCAGGTGGTGCGTGCAAGGCAAACGCCCTCCCCACAGAGCTCTCTCTCCGGCCCCAGCAAGCTGACCTCTGCACTATTCAGGACAGTCCCATCCTGCAGGCAGCCTCACATTGCAAACGATAGCCTGGATATATATTGATGTATATTGGAACTCATGTGCCAGATGACTAGAAAGTCACAAAAGATAACACATGATTCATACATGCAGCAATTTCCTGCAGAGAAAGTTGAATGAAAGAAGTTGGATATATTAGCCTCACATCTGTTCAGGAACTAAAACCCAACAATCTAGTTGGAGGGCCAAGTTTAACAGTAATAAGAAAAACAGTGATGTTTTGCCCCCAAATCAGGACCACGGTTTCCCTTCATGGGAAGGACTGTGATGCAGTGGGGCCTGGCAAATTCTTGCCTATGGAAATGCCACACAACGTTTATTTCCTGTTTACTGGAATCCAGCTGTTCACGGCTCATACGTTTATTAAAGGATGATGGACTCTTTATGGATGCATGACATAGTTAATCACGCAAACTGAGACGCTGTTATTTCATAGCCTCCTGAGATCTCCCACAGCAGCTCCATTTACATGTGCAGCAGAGATCCTAAAATCAGGTAGCAGGACTGGAGAGAGCTCAGGGGCCGAGGACAGCTCTGCACGCCAAGGCCCAGGGGTTGAATCCTGGCGCTGCACGTTCAGTCCCTGAGCACCAGAGTATGTGACCTAAAGGACAAAATAAAGAAAAAGAAACAGGAAAGAAAGAATATGAAGCCCTACATGTGTGGGAGAACGTCTGCAGGATCTCTTTCATTCTGCTCACATTCCCAGTATCCTATTTTTAAAAATGCTGGCAGTAAACCAGGAAGCTGATTTAATCACTTCCCTGGGGGCCAGAAAGATGGTTCAGTAGGCAGGGCCACAGGGGAGAGAAGGGGGGCAGGGTTTAGGCACAGCACTGCAGGGTCCCCCAGACAGCCGGGTGTGCCCTCCAGACAACACAAAGCACTCCAAATCCTTGCATTTCCCTGGGCAGGTGCAACAGGGGCTGGGGGGGCGGTCTCCCAGAAAGGCTTCTGGGCTCTGCCATGCTGCTGACCTAGAGTGGTTGTTGGGGTGGGCGAGTTGTCTTCATACTCTTGGACACTTGGTGCCATTGCTGGGCTCCAACCACTAGCCCGGACTACAGTAACAACTCCAACGTGTCTCCAGAAACTTCAGGGAAATCCAGGATGTTTGGGTGGACTCCATGGGCACTCACTATCAAATGACCATCCCCATCTCTGTGTCACCAGGTGAGTTTCGGTTCCAAAGGCAGCTGACAAGGAGGGGGTACAAGCCTGGAGACCAATGTCGCCCCTTTCTGGGGTCTTGCTTTTTCTGCAACCCAGCCCTGCCCCCAGGAAGCACCGTCACCCCCCACCCGGGGTCTCCCCACCGACTTCCTGCCACGCTGAGCTGAAATACCTCCCCATCCTTCACACATCGTTTTTCATACCAGTTAATTGTTCCTCCTAAATTGAATGATCTATTTTTGGAACCAAGAGAGACACGGTGAAGAGCGAGAGGCATCGACAAAGCCCAAGGCAGAGACAGGAGGCGGGGGTGTGGGGGCATGCAGTCGTGTCCGGCCATCTCCGGGGTGGAGACAGCCTGGACTTGGGTCAAAGAGGCCCCAGGGCCCGCAGCCAAGGTGTGCCAGCAGGGAGTAAAGGTAAGTGCTGCGGCCAGAGAATGAACACAGGGGTCAAGTGTCGGCCTCGCACGCAGCCCACTCCAGTTCCATCCCTGACACAGGAAGGGTCCCCAAGCCCCACCGGGTCTGATCCCTGAGCACTGAGTCAGGGGGTAAGCCCTGAGCCCCACTGGATATGCCCCGGTTCTGTCACTCCCCCGCCAAAGTAAGGTGACATTCTGGAATGCTCTGGGGCTTGGGAGGAAAGGCCCTGGGGCTCCAGACGGCCTGTGGGCTCATTCCTGCATCTGCACCCATAGCGTAGCCATCTCGCTCAGCAGTGTGAGTCCCAGTGTGGGCTCAGTGTGGCCTTGCACCACGTCCGTCGCATGGTGCCCTGGCTATGGCCGAGGAGTCCTGAGGGCAGTGAGTGGCATGTCCAGGGGCCCGGGAGAGCTCAGCTTACACGGGCCGCATCTGGGAGCACATATCCTAGGCAGTTCAGCCCCATGTGATGGACTTCAGTGACCAAAGGCCTGCTTCAGTGGCCAGCTTTAGTGGCCCTGTCTAAACTGCGTCTCCCTCCACCTGTTCCGCTGATGAGTGTAACCCACTCATCTGGGCTCTCGGCAGGCGCGCCCCCAAGCCCGGCCGACAGCTTATCTGCACTTCTGTGGATTCCAGAAGCCACAGCCTGGGCTCTGGGTCTGACTGTCCTGAGCCTCAGGAACTGGCCTTTCATCTCCACCAGCCTCTCTGTGGTCCACTGTCTCCCGGTAGGTCTCACGGTATCAGCGATGGTGTTCATTCTCAGGCCCTCCAGCTCCCGCCCACCATGGCTGCCTTCCTCTCTCCCACCTGCTCCCTGACTCCAGCAGAGCCAGGCCAGGCCATGCTCACCCTCTCCGCCTCACAGTGGGCTCTGTCACCCCCTCTGTTTCTCAGCAAACTCCTGTTTGGTTTTGTCCCCGCCACCCACTCCCCGGGTCTCCGCTGGCGTCTTCATTTCTCCTTTTCCATGCCAGAGAGCAAACTGCATGTCACACCTCCTTCACTCCCCCAGCGTCGCGTCCAAACGCTGTCCTTCTTTCAAAGGCGGATTCAAATGACGGCCGTTCCTTCATATCAGCTTTTGATCATGTTCCCCAGAAATTCATTATTCGTGCTAATAACCAGATTTCTTGCACCCCATCTCTGAGAAAATAAAAACTCCGGTTCT
The DNA here is from genome assembly GCA_021461705.1 of Cryptotis parvus. Taxonomy (NCBI): domain Eukaryota; kingdom Metazoa; phylum Chordata; class Mammalia; order Eulipotyphla; family Soricidae; genus Cryptotis; species Cryptotis parvus. Next base: position 43,541 of record JAJIBD010001514.1, on the reverse strand, counting down.
TTTATCAAGACGGTTGATGTATATGGAAATTAAATTACGTGTAGGTTAATTTTTATTTATAGAAAGACCATTTTCCACGTGCAATACACACACATGGAGCAAACATGGCAATCTCTTCCTTTGTGAAGGCAGTTAGACGCATCTTGCCATGGGGGGACTTGGGAATTTTTTTCTTTTTAATATTACGAAGGCAGATAGACTTTCTTTGCTCAGCGAGGTTGGGATGCAAATCACCGGCTTCCCGCTTTTTTTCCATGAAGCCAGAGAACCCAGCACGGCTACATGGAGGAGTCCTCACGCACAGCTCAGTGCCGGCTGAGGCTCTCTGTTGTTCCCCAAAGTCTCTGCTCTAACCCTTCTGCGTGTTTCTGCTGGGGCCCAGAGACCGGCCTCCTGGAGGGCAGGGACCTAATGTGACAGATAACAGCAGCCGTTATCGTGGCCATTCCATGAGCTGCAACATCATTTTAGCAACTGATTCGAGCTAGAGGAGGAGAAAGCTCAGTTTGGTGTTTTTCCAGTTTGATTTGGTTTGGACATCACTCCCAAAAATGCTCAGGGCTGACTCTGGCCCTATGCTCAGGGGTCATTCCTGTTAGGGCTCAGGGACCCTCTGGGGAAGCTGGGGATCCAACTCAGATTGACAAGAGCCTTAACCTGTTGGACCGTTACTCTGCCCCTGTTCTTTTTATGTTGTTCATCTGGGGGGGTCACATCTGGCCAAGATTAGGGATTACTCCTGGCTCTGCACTCAGGACTTACTCCTGGCAGTGCTTGGAAAGCCATATGGGATGCCGGGAATGAACCTGGGTTGGCCGTGAGCAAGGCAGCTGTGCTATCACTCTGGCCCCTGCTCCTATTTCTTTAAATTTGTTTAGAAACTGTCAGGGATCCCAGAGGAAGCACAGGTCCTGCTGTGCCCTCACAGCTCACACCACACCCTTCACACGGTTCACACAGACCTAGCCAGAACGTTTCAGACACTGCTTCCTGTTGGTGCGTTTGACTAAGCAGAAGGATAGAAAACATCTATTTTAGCCCATAGTGAAGCTGGATAATGACAGGGAATGGAAAGGCAAGATCTCACCCACTTTGCAGAATGAAATTTTATCACAGCCCCCCATTTACATAAGATGGGGCACCCAGAAATCATGGGTCTGAACTGCAAGACCAGGTGTTGGGAAGCTCTGTCTTTCCTCCCACCTGCCAGCCCATTCCCTACTCTGCACCGCGATCAGCACCAAAGGACTCGGGGTGGGCTGGAGTGGTAGCACTCCAACGCCCCAAGGCACAAAGAGACACTGACTTGCCGTGGCACCATAGAGTCACCGAGCCCCTGTGGCACACAAAGACGCCAACTTACCGTGGCACTATAGAGACACGGACCCGTGGCAATATAGAGACTCTGGCCCTCCATGTCACTACAGCTTTCTGTGGCAGAGACACTGACCCACCGTGGCACATAGAGACTCAATCCGCCGTGGCACACAGAAACTCCTACCCACCCTGGCATATGGACACATCGACCAGCAATGGCACATAGAGATTCCGACCTGCTGTGGCACAAAGTTTCTGACCCTCCATGGCACATAGAGGCACCAGCCCGCTGTGGCACTACAGGGTCTCTTACCTGACTGTGGCACATACCCACCATGGCATGATAGGGACACCAACCTGCCGTGGCACATAGAAACACAGATTCACCATGGCACTATGTACATGGCCAAGATCCAGAGCACACCAGTGCTCCATGGCAGGGGATGGATAAAAGGAGGCTTATCCACACAATTTGAGATGGAAATGAGGGATCTGAGCACAACGAGGGCCAGGAGGAAGACATGGGGAGTTGCTGGTTCATTTGTGCAGAAATCCAGACCTCAGAGCAGAGACTTGATGTTCTCTGGTTACTCCACAGACACTTCAGGAGACCGGTAATCTCATTATCCCAGGCCCAGGATTAAGTTTTGTTTTTTTTTAACCTCATTGAAAAATGTCAGATGGGCTTCACCGAGCTGAGTGGCTTTCCTCCGACCGCCCAAGGCGAGTGAGCGCCTTCCCCATGTGAGGTTTCACGATCGGCAAATGAGAATCTCAAGGCTGTCACCACGCTGGGGCTTCAGGAGGGCAGTCAGGGCAAAGACGAGCAGCAGCTGGAGACGTTCAGACAGAGGTAGATGGAGCCACTCTGAGGCGGTGTGAGGGAAAGCAGGCGTCATCTAGAAACAGACGCTGCTCTGGCCTCCCGAGAAGATGCGTCCCCTAGAGTCACTGGCCCCATAATGGAGCTGCTCGCATGCTGCCATGTCCACACTGGGCACCAGAAAGCCCAGGGGCTGGGCACAGGGGTAGAGGAATACAGGCAACAGAGGCAGGATCTGCAAGTGTGCCCCCATCCTTCACGCTCTGTGCGCACACATCTGTGTAGTGTTCCCTGATCACTGAGGGTCCCAGAGATCTACGTTCATGCATACACTTGAACATGCGTGATGCGCAGAACATACTACGTATCCTACACATTTAGACACGTACACACGTACATACTCCCATGTCCCTCCCAACACACACTTGTGTATATAAACCTGTGCCTCTAGGACATATTCAGCACGTGTATGGTGCACACCTAGGTCTGGCCATTAGGTCACTTGTCACTTAGCACTTGTCTTCCGTTGTTCATTGATTTGCTTGAGCGGGCACCAGTAACGTCTCCATTTGTTGAGAATAGAGGTCCCATTATTGTTACTGTTATTGTTACTGTTTATTGTTACTGTTTTTGGCAGTAACAATATTACTGTTATTGTTACTGTTTATTGTACTGTTACTGTTATTGTTATTGTTACTGTTTTTGGCATATCAAATAGAGCTCTTTTTTATCATACGACGCTTAGAGTGATAGTAAAAAAAATACTGGATTGTCTCAAAAGGCCTACTGGGTGTTCCCTGGAGATAGTTACCTACCTCTTTTTCTGTCCCAGCTCTACTGCTCACACCCTCCCTCTTCATAAAGAGACAATAAATGTTGTGTGCATGTGTGTAACTGTTGGCCATAACAAGGGGTGACCTGTCCTAAGTGGCATCCAGTGGAGATTCAAAGGCCTGTGAGTTGCTGGCCTGAGTAATCCAGGACAGTGGTCATGAGGCTGTGCCCCTCAAAGTGGCTGACATTGGGCAGGGAGTGGACAAGAGCACCAGGGCCAGAGAGGGTGGGCAGCCAAGTGGCCGGAAGACCATGGAACCATAGGAGGTGAAGAATGTTGGGAAATTAGCTTTAGCTGAGAAGTGATGCATGAGAAGAGCTGGGGCTGGCTCGTGGTGGGGGGGGGTGAGGCCACCAGCCAGGAGCCAGTGGGACAAGGGACACGTCAGTGATCTGAGTGCCTAGAGCGGTCTGCAGGACACAAGATACTGAGCCAAGAGGCAGGACAGAGCTCCGTGGACAGCCAGGCACAGAGATGGATTTTGGGGAAGAGAAGGGCAGAGATGTGTTGGGGGAAAGAGAAAAGGGGTGCAGTGCCCACGAGGGAGAAGATGAGACACAGTTGGACCAAACAGCCTTCCGGAAGCATCTGGAGATGTCAGACTCCCCAGGCGGCGGCAGTGAAAAATGAACACGGGAAACTCGGCAAGAGAAAGCGAACATGGAGCAGAGTCCCAGGGAGTCGTGCAGGGTGTCCGGACCGTGGGTGACAGGGATGCACACTGTGGGGTCCTGCCAGTGCCCATGGGGGTTCGCGCTGGATAAAGCCACCACCATGCATGGGCTCTCACGAGGCTTCTTCCTTGGGGTCACTCTGGCTCCGGGCCATGAACCCAGAGAAGACACTCCAACGTGTAGCAGGAAATCTTATGAGGGGCCTCAGATCGTGGCTGCAGGACACAGCCCCTGGCCATTTACGGCGCGTCAGGGCCACACTGGAAGGGCCAAGGGCTGGCAAGAGAGTGGCAGCTTGAGCTCAGAAAGACGAAAGTGCAGTATGTGAGCACAGCTGGTCAGTGGGAGAGGTGCGCTGTGTGAGTGTGACAGGGTGCACCTGCCTATGTGTCTGCATGTGTGTTGTGTGTGCATGTGTGCTGTGTGTAAGAAGGTACACATGCCTAGATGGAAGAAACATAGACTGGAGCCTGGAAAACAACTTCAGGGTGAAAGATGCCATCGCCTCATCAGCGAAAAAATTCCCAGGCCTCCCCTCCCCTCTGTCCACCAGGGAGGCCTTTGCTACAGCCAGAGACGGAGCCTGGCCCTGCCCTGGTGTGCAACGCCGTGACGTGGAGCATGGGCAGAGGCAAGAGCAGCAGCAACTTGCCTGCATGTGGTCCCAGGGCGGGGACCTCTGACCTCCAGCACAGACAGAAAGATTCCAAGAATTCCCAAAGAACCCAAAGCACATGGCACACAGGCCCCCTTGGGAACACATGTTGGGGCACTGTGCTGTGGGAAGCAGGACGACACTCCCGAGAAGCCCCACCTTCCCCTGTGAGCCCCAGCAACTCTTGGCTCCCTGCCCATAGATGGAGCTCTCGGACCACCATGGCACCGCTGGACCCTCTGACCTTGCCATGGGCCCTGCACCCCTCATTCATTCCATTTCCAGACTGAGTTCCTGGGCTGCCAGGCCCGGCTGTGGTCACGGTCACACTGGAGCCTGGGCTGACTGTCAGGGGTCCAGCAACTGCCATATCACAGGGACTTGGTGGGCCACAATCTGAGGAACAGGGAAAGCTAGACCACACCTTCGAGATGCTTCCAGATCCTCTAGGGACTGCTGTGCCCCGGGGGCTGTACCGAAAGCATTGCTAAGGGTCAGGATGAGCCCAAGCGCAGACCATGGCACCTTTTATCTCCTTGGGATGGGGAAACACCGGGCTTTTGTTCTGGGGGCAGTTCGGCACCTTCTGGGGGTGACATTGCTGGGGAAAGGGGGAGGATGGGCAGGGGAGGGTGAGCAGGCCCCAAAGCCATTCTGCATACATGTTCATGTACTGGTGAGCACGGCCGGGTCTGGGGACACCATCGTGGACATGAAGCCACCCCACGCTGTATCTTTAAAAGCCAGGGAAGTCTCAGCGCAGAGCTGCGGTCAATACCAATTTCCACATCTGGGTCGATACCCTGATGGCTGGGGAGCAGGGGATTGCTCCATGGCCAGAGTGGGGAGCGGGGGCGGGGCGGGAGGCTGAGGGGATGGGCTTCAGTGATCTCAGAGCCCTGCTGGAGAGCCCCCCTCCTGCCCCCTCCCTCCTTTCCTGACAAGAAATAAATCCATAAAATTATAGAGGCGGATCCCTGGGCCTGCCTGTCTGTCCGGCCAGGAGCCCTGTCTGGGGAGGGGCAGGGCGGCGGATGGTGGGGTGTGGGCGTCAGGAGCTGATGGGCCCCCCCACCCTGCATTTACTCCCTGACCACGGGCGTAGGGAACCTGTTAACCGTGTTCCAGCTCTGTGGCGGGGGGGGGGGGGGGGGTGGCAGTGGAGGTTCCTGGGGGTAGAACAGGGGGCCACAGGGCAGGTGGGGTGGGGGGGGGAAACTCAGGGCTTCCCCAGGGAGACCAAGGGACAGACATTCCTTCTCGGGTGGGGACAGCCCGGCATCTGCTCTGAAGCCAGCAGCGGAGCCCGCTCCATAGAGGGCCCCTCCCTGCATGGGGCCAGGAAGCACCTCACCAAGGAAAGAATGAGGGGCTTGCCTGCTCAGCTGAAGGCAGATGTGTGATGTGGCGCATGCGTGTGCCCCCTGAAGAACTGAGAGCAACTCTCCCCACTCCTTTGTCACCGTGTCCGGGTGGGGCTCGGCAAAACCGAGACCCTCCCCCCCCAGCACCCAGCCAGTGCGGTCCAGAGGCAAAGGAAAATCCCACAGTGTTACTTCCCCAGACCTGACCCTCTTTCTGGAGCCGGCGCCGAGGGGTGTGCGGAGACAGTCCAGAAGCAGCTTTGGGGCTGCAGGCTGGGGTCCTCATCCTCAGAACCGGCCTTCCACAGACCCCAGGGCTGCTACCAGGAAAACAGTGCTGTGTGTGCATGTGCGAGTGTGTGCATGTGTGTGCGAGTGTGCAAGTGTGCGCACGTGTGCAAGTGTGTGCGCAATTATGTGCATGTGTGATTATGTGCATGTATGTGCATGTGTGTGGCGTGTACGCATGTGTCCGAAGTACACTGGGTGCCCCAACAAAACCTGGGAGCAGGGTCAGGGACCCCCTTCACCCCAGGGGATTGGCGCCCGGCAGACGGAGAAAGACCCACGAATCCAGCAGCGTTTCAAAGGCTTTTGTTCTGGTACACAATCCAGCAGCAGGAAAACCCCAGACTTTAGGTTCCTAGCTGCACCCTGGCCACGTGTAGGTTTAGAATCCTAGGCCAAGATGGCCACTACCACGTGCTAAGGCCCAACAGGGAAGAGAACAGAGAGGAGAGCAGAGGCAGAGGGTGAAAGGAAGAGAGGAAGAAAAGGCATGGAAAAAGCAGGTGACAGGTTTTATAACTTTTCAGCCTTGACCAGCCCACATGGATGGAAAGCAGTTAGGGTCAATCCCCTCAGGAAACTTCTCCCACGACCTCACCTACTCCCATTGAAATGTTAATATCGCCCCAGCCAAGACTACAGGCCCTTGGTTATCCACCAGGACCTATGTAGATGGGCATGTATCTGTATCATGGATGTTCTACAGCCAGGTCTATATTTCTCCAAGCCTTCACAAGATTCTCGTCTTCATAGTTGTTTTGTATATTAGCCTTTAGACTTATCAGAGAGCCATGCTTGCTTGCTTAGAGGCAAACAGCATTTTTCTCTGGTCTAATTACTTAAAGATCCAACATACTGGTAAATATACCAGGTAATATACTGGTTAGACCTATCTAGTCCCAAAATGATTGTGGTAGCATGAGAGAAAATATTTATACCAGCCAACATAGAATACATGGCAAGATATACTTCCACACAAAGTACAGACCCAAATTGTTTTCTTGCCCCTATCTACAAAGTGGCCTGCAGAAAGTAACTCCAGGCAAGTTGCAGAGACTCTAGGCAACAGTGTACTGCAACACGCATGTGCAAGTGTGTGCATGTGTGCACATACATCATACATGTGTACATGCATGTGTACATGTTTATACATACACATGTGCATGCATTTGTGTGCATGTGGCGGTCACAGGGGCTATCCCACCCCAGCTGCAGGCCCTGCTGGGAACCACGGGCTTACGCCAGATCTGGTTTTGCTGGACACACGGCAGGTCCCTGCTCAGAGACCCATTCTTGGCGCAGCAGGGATGGGGTTGGCAGATGAATTCACACGGCTGCTGTTCCCATGGGCAGGTCCCGTGGCTGCCACACTCCGCCCACTCGCTCCTCCCCAAAGCTCATGGTTTGGGATGCCCCAGCACCTCCCCAACAATTACCCGTAGTGAGTCCGCGCGGTTCATCAATAAATGCTGTATTTAGAGGTGACTACAAGAGTATGTCACCCACACGGCAAGCCTGGCAAGCTGCCTGTGTCATGTTTGATATGCCAAATACCAGTAACAATTATATTGGGTCATTCCCATGATCTAATATAATTGTCTGAGGCTCTTTATGTTCCTGGACCGGGCAGGTGCCCTTGGGCTCTACTAGCATGAGACAGGACATATGGAGATGTTACTGGGGCCCGCTCGAGCCAATCGATGATGAACGGGAAGACAGTGATGAAACCATGGAAAGAGCCAATAAAGGGCCCATGAATCTCCCAATCAAGCTGACAACAGAACACAATGTTGGGCTAAGCGGCTAAATGAGGGGCTTCCTGATTTAGCCTGATTTAGTCGGGCGCCCACATTAGTCTGATGGGGAGTTTTCATGCACTGCCTTTGCCATGGACAGTGGTTAGTTGTGAGCCCCAAGGCCCCTGGCAGGAAGACAAGGGACCCACCAGTTTCCGCAGCTTTATGGACCCCCAGTGGTCTCCCGAACTACTATAAACTTTCATAATGAGTCTTCCTGCTACCAAGCCAGGGGGCTCTGCTCCTTGGCCTAACTGCCCCGCCTATGCATAAAACACCCCAATCCCCTGGAAGCTGTGGCTGTTTGGCCGAACCTTCTTTCCAAGTGTGGAAGTGCCTGTGAACAGCGTCAGCCATGCAGAGAGGGATTCACTGGCCCCCTGGGAAGGCCCATGGCTCGGGTTCACCTCTGCCATGGGAACTTCAGCCCTGCTCTGGGACCGGGTGGGAAATGAGGAGACCGAGCAGAGCTGGCCATCGTATATCTGGTCATCTGATTCCAAGCCAACCAAGAGACAGACTCTGGTGGCAGGGCACTGTTCTGAGGGAGCCCTCGGCCTTCCTGGGTCCTGCGAATAGAAGCTCAAACCATGGTACCTGCGTCTGGGGTGGTCCTGCCACCTGCATCCCTCTGAGTCGTGGCTGCTCATGGTGTTTATGGGGAAATGGGCTCCAGCAGAGGAGAGCTGATGGACTGTGCACAGGGCTACGGGTCCAGTTCCCAGCCTGTAGAGGGAGGCTGCTCACTGGGGGCTTTTCTGGGCCCCCACATCCCTCCCTCTACTCCTGCCTTGCCTCCACTTCTCAGAACCCTGGGGCACGGATCCCCTCACATTGCTTTGTGCCTTGGTGGGGGGGGGGGTGGTCTCACCTCTTGGCTTCCATTCAACGAGGGTCAGTCTGTATCCAGGGCTCCAGAGATGCGTCAGGGCCCCTGGATAATTTGGATAGCCCCTCTCAGAGCGCCATGTCCACAGAGTGCCCCTCTTTGTCCTGGGCGAGGAGGCAGATTCTTGAGTCAGGCGTTGGCACAGATATGTCATTTCATACATGAGCCTGGAGTCAGCAAATGCTGCTTGCTGGTTGCGGGGACCCCCTTGTGCACATCTCCCTGGCAGTGAGCCCTTGGCGCACGGTCTGAGACACAGCGCAAGGGGGCGCAGAGCCGGCAAGGCGCTTGTGACCTGCCTCCAAAGGGCTTCTGGCCTTGCAGGCTTCCCAGTGCCCTTAGAAAGCGATTTGTAGCCTGTTATCCTGTACCATTAACCCAATTAGCGTAATTGTGCCCAATTACGTAATCAGTGTAAATACATGAAGAATCCCATAATTAGACGGTGTAATTAGGTAATTAATAGATGACGTGGGGGAGATCCATACAGAACATGTGGAAATGGACACAGTGGGCCCGAGGCGGCAACTCCCTCTGCAGGGGCACGGAGCGTCGGGCTCAGCACCCCCAAGGTGGGCACGCCAACGGGTTCTCTCGAGCATGTGTGGTTCCTGAGAGGACTCGAATGAAGGGACAGGGTTCGAGCCTGGCTGGGCAGAGCCAACAGGAGGGCCTAGGATATCGATCCTAGTCTCGACACCCCACCTGCTCACAGGTACACGTGCTGTGGTCCACCCACTCAGGGTCTCCAGGCCATGGCGTGCTTGTGAATTAGCAGACGCTGGTTGGCAGGATGTGAGGGCTTAGGAGCAGGTGATGGGTAGCCAGGATGCCGACAGCATATGACTGTTTAGACCTAGTGGACAGCACGGTGGGGCGGGGTCACATCAACATTTTCTGTTTTTAAATTTTTTTTTGGCTTTTTGGGTCGGTCATACCCAGCAATGCTCAGGGTTATTCCTGGCTCTGCACTCAGGAATTACTCCTAGTGGTGCTCGGGGGGACCATATGGGATGTCGAGGATCAAACCCGGTAGGCAGAGTGCAAGGCAAACGGCCTACCCGCTGTGCTATCGCCTCCGGCCCCAACATTTTCTATGTTTGATTTCTGGGCTACACCTGGCAGTGCTAAGGGCTGACTTCTGGCTCTGCACTCAGAGATCACTCCTGGTGGGGCTCAGGGGACCCTATGGAGTGTAGGGAATGGGAACCAAATCTAGGTGGGCTGTACGCAAAGGTTGTGTGATCTCCCCAGGTAAATGCCCTCTCCACTGTGCTATCCCTCTTGTGTGTAAAGGAGACACTAGTGGGAAGGGCAGAAGGGCCTTACCTCAAGCCTTCTCGGGAGCCCAGCGCTGAGCAGGTCCCACCTTCTCTTCCTGTGGCCAATCCGCTGTGGTCTCACCCCAGCTGTCCCCTCCTAGCCTGAACATACAGTCCCTTTCTAGGGAGACTGTGTGTGCGAGCATGCCCGGGTCAGGGCTGGGAGCCCTCCCCAGCTCCACCTGACATCGCTGCTCCAGAGAGAGGCGGTCAACTATCACTGGAGTCTTAGAGGGGGCCCAGATGGGACCCAGATTCTGCCTGTCACCACGGGCTCCCCATGACCTGTCGTTCCTGGGTCCTATCTGGCCTTGGGAGCTTTTCCTAACTCCCTTGGTCCTCGTGACCCAGCCTGGCTCTGGGTGGGCTGATGAGTGCTGCTGGGGGACGGAGGGGGGGCATTTCTGGATCTCTCCTCTAGGCTGTGTCAATCTAATCAAAGCTGGTCAAGCTCCCTCTAGCCTCCTGCAGGGGGCGCTCTTGGCCCTGGCGCCAAACTGCTGTTTGGTTTGAGAAACACAACAAAGCAAACCTGGGGCCTCAAAGACAAAGCAGGGGTTAGGGGCACTGGCTTTGCCTGGGGCCACAGAGAGTAGTGCAGGGGTTAGGGGCACTGGCTTTGCCTGGGGCCACAGAGATAGTGCAGGGGTGAGGGGCACTGGCTTTGCCTGGGGCCACAGAGATAGTGCAGGGGTTAGGGGGCACTGGCTTTGCCTGGGGCCACAGAGATAGTGCAGGGTTAGGGGCACTGGCTTTGCCTGGGGCCACAGAGATAGTGCAGGGTTAGGGGCACTGGCTTTGCCTGGGGCCACAGAGATAGTGCAGGGGTGAGGGGCACTGGCTTTGCCTGGGGCCACAGAGATAGTGCAGGGGGTTAGGGCACTGGCTTTGCCTGGGGCCACAGAGATAGTGCAGGGGTTAGGGGCACTGGCTTTGCCTGGGGCCACAGAGATAGTGCAGGGGTTAGGGGCACTGGCTTTGCCTGGGGCCACAGAGATAGTGCAGGGGTTAGGGGCACTGGCTTTGCCTGGGGCCACAGAGATAGTGCAGGGGTTAGGGGCACTGGCTTTGCCTGGGGCCACAGAGATAGTGCAGGGGTTAGGGGCACTCTTGATACTCAGTGAAGCAGCACTTGAGGGACTTCTGGGGTTCTTGGCAATGGGAGAAAGCCCCTCTGGGCCATCTCACCGACCGCAGCCCTGGGTCCCCACAGAGCCCTGGTACAGTCCAGGTAGGGACTTGGAGCCCGGTGGGGCGTTAGAAGCCAGCCTGCAGCTTCTCTCCAGACATCGCTGGATGGCTTTCTGGTTTTGCCCTCGGGAAGGACCCCGGGTCTGATAGCCCAGGATGTCGTATGCTGGAGTGGGGAGAGGATGAAGAACTGGACTGTGCACCCCACTCCAGGGTTCTCCATGTGGGGAAGGGGCAGCACCTGTCTCTGGGCTCTGCTGAACCCAGACTGACTCCGAGCTGTGCTGATGAGTCCACAGGGCGGGGTGGGCATGGGGTGGGCATTGGGCATCTCAGGGTCTCGGGTGGGAGGCAAGTTCTGAAAGGTGCCCACAGTTAAGTTCTGGGTAATAAAATAGGTTGATTCTCAGCCGAGGTAGGGCAGGGGTCCTGGGGGAAGCAGCTCCGCCGACTTCTCATCAGGCTTTGCTCATAGGCGACATCCAGCAAAGCTCAGGGGCTACTCCTGGCTCTGCACTCAGGGAATCACTGCTGGCTGCGCTCAGGGACCATACGGGAAGCTGGGGATAGAGCCCAGGTCCACTATGTGCAGGCCAGCACCGCTGCCTCGGGCTCGCCCAGCCCTCTTGTCATCGCAGGAGCCTCTCTGCCGCCCTGCCACCAGCCTGAGGAGACAGAAGAGGGAGGGACTCGGAGCCACCACTCAGGGGTGTTGTTTTGTTCTGGCATCCGGGAACCGGTTTTCTTGCCCGCAGTGGGCCCAGACCCCAGGCTGTGAACCAAGTCACCAGAAGGGGCCAGAAAGGGCTGGCAGTGGTCCAGGGGTCACTAGCGCTGCAGAGACGCTGGGGCCGGACATACTGCCCTCCCCTGTCCCCTGCCTGGCGGCGGTGCAGAGCTGAGGAGAGAGGGCGCCATCGCTACCTGCTGGCAGGTGGAGGAGGCGACACCCAAGAGGCCTCCACTGCCATTTGTCCTCTGCTTGTTACTTTTCTCCGTTGCCCTGGCAACCGCCAGGAAGGTGAAACTTGCTCAAGATATAAAAGATCAAAAGCTCCCGAGCAGGAAGGCAGCTGGGGTGCTCTCCCCGAGGCCACACAGCCTGGCCTGCCCCCAGGCGGGGGCCAGCAACACCCAGCTGTGTGGCCCTCAGAGGTGTGCTTCCCGGTGGAGCCCTGGAATCCTGCAGAAGGGACAGGAGCGGCCGGATTCCAACCTGCTGCCAGAGAAAGGCCTCGTCTCTGAATCTTGCTCCAAGAAGCCGGCTCCGCCCATCCCCAGTGAGCATGACCCGACCCCTTCTCTCCATCTCCAGGAGCTTTTTGTCTGCTGGAGTCCACCAAGGCCTCAGGCCCATTGGGTGGCTGAGCTTCCTCCTGGGCTTCTTGGCTGAGGAGGGGTCACCCCCAGGCTTTTGATCCGCACGTCTTCCAAGGAGCGTCTGGAGCTCAGAGGCCGGGGAACCACAGCCCGTGCCCTTGAGGTTCATGTGGCCAGAGAAAAGGTTCCTTGGTGTGGAATTTTGGAGATGGAAAGGTTGCAGTGGGGACCCCGAGGGAGGGCAGAGGGGTCTGTGGGGTCGAGGTCCTGAAGCAAAGGCAGGATCCCCGTGAGGGGGAGGCTGAGGACAGAGGCCAGGGCTGTCTCCCGGCTCAGGCAGCAGAGCTGGGGGCCCCGCAGCCAGAGCCGGGGGTCGCTGCCTTTCAGGTGCCTCTATCCCGGGCACCGTCATGAGTCTCTGTGGACTCGTAGGGTCCAGCCTTGGGGGCTGTTCCTTAAGGTCCTGCTTTGATACTGAAGGACACACACAGCCTGGGCCATCTCCCAGACTACTGACCATTAACCCCCTGCTGGACATGCTCTGGGTGAGGAGAGCGGGTTTGGGGGCTCTGTGCACGCTTCCCAGCTGTCCCTGTTTCTTTCCCCACCGTCCAGCTGGGACACGGCCATGCTGCTGGACACTGCAGTCACTGACTCAGCAAAGGGGACAGTGGTGACAGTGACTTGTACCCTGAGCCAGGGCAGTGCGCAGAGCAGCGCCTGACGGCCAGGCCTGGGGCCGACACCTCACGGAGGAGCTCTAGCCTGAGGGCCTCGGCCTCCTGGGCTCAGGCACTCCTGGTCCTCCGGGACTCCGTCCTTTCATTTGGGGAGCACTGAAGGCACCAGCAGGCAGGACGCGCTGACACCCAGCCGACAGCACTCTGACACGCCTTGTCCTACTGTCCCTGGTAGGTGGGACGTCAAAGCTCAGAAATGTTTTAATTGGCACAGCCTCAACTCGGAGGAGCCTGAACAGCGGCAAGAGATGGGCCTTGTCAGGGCAACCAACCTGGGTTCCTGGGACCAGGGGCACACACCACAGGAGGTCCCCCCCATCGGGAGGATTGAATCCTGTAGAGACTAGCAGGGCTGCTCTGCAGAGCCAGAGACAGTGGGGTCAGTCGGTCTATGCTCGGGCTGGCAGCAGCAGGGCCCAGGTTCTACCCCTGCCCTGTGTCCCTGGCACGGCTTGGGGGCCTCGATCAAGTGTCTCTGCCCTCCGCCCACCCACACACGCCAGTGCGCCTCCGGGACCGGGCACCCTGGGCAATGGTTCTCTTCCTGAGTGATTCCAGGGGGACAAAGACCCAAGGGCAGGACAGTGGGAGGAAGGGCCCCGAGGTCCCCTTCTCGTGCTGCCCCAAGCTTCGTCCCAGCCCAGGCTTCTAGGACATGTGGCCAGATACATAGACAACCTCGCTGGTGCAGAGACCAAGAGCTGCTGCGTCTCCCCTTCCTGCCAGCTCCATCCCCACCATCACCCCAACTGTCATCCATTCATGGCCCCACTAGTGATACCCCATCAACATCTCCCATTATGGCCACCCCGCAATACCCCAATAATGCCCACCTCATCAATATCCCCATGATGACCATAATCCTTAATTAACCCCCTTTATCCCCTATCCCCACCAGTACAACCACCCCCACCCCGCCTCACCCCTCGGGCCCCTGCATGGCCAGCACCACCCTTGCAACCACTTACAGCCCCAGTGCTGGCTTCTGCCCAGCCCTGCTGCCCATGGGTGCCGGCATCACTAGGGTCTGTCACCACATGCTCAGACTCTGCCTCAGCCCTGAGCCTGCATCACAGAAGCCACCAGGGTTTTGCCGCTCACATGTGGGGGTGCAGGTGACTCATTTCCAACAAGCTTGTTGGGGTTTCTGCAGCCCCACAGGGGTCTGGGCAATAGGGCAGGGGGTTCTCCTTCCACTGCCCCGCCCCGAGATCCCCGATGCCAGGGGCATCTCCCTTGGCAAGAAGTTAATAAGGAGCTCAGAGACAACACAGGCCGCCCTGGTGGGGGCACGGAAGAGGCCACTGAGCACCCACGACCGAGCAGCTGGGTTGGTGACGGGCGCCGTCTGAGTCAGGGCCGCAGGGGTGGCACCATCCTGGCCTTGCTGGGCCAGGGGGACGAAACCCGAGGGGCCGAGCAGAGTGTCTGGGTGGATGCGGCTCCTGCAAGACCCCAGCACATGGCTGTGTCTCACGAGAACAAGGTACCCCTATGTGACAGACCCTTTGCCCATGTCCTGGTGTCCAAGGCAATCCGCGCTCCATCTCCAGCCCCTGGACTCCACACCCCGCGAGCACTCAGCTCTCTGCACCTTAGGTGTGACCCCGAAAGTTGGCTGACCGACGATGAAACCGAAGTCTCTAAGAGGATGCCAACCCCAACGGCCTCTCCTAGGGCTGCTGGAGTACATGACCATCCTGTGCAGACACCCCCCACCCCCAGCCCTGGTCACACACGGGGGCTGTCCTGCTCCCCTCCCGCATACACACCCACCCTGAAGCTACACTTGGCACCAGGGCTTCTGCCTCCCACGCCAGCCTTTGGACACACAACTCCTTTATTATTAGCTGAGTTTCGGCACCACACCTGGTGGTGCTCAGAGCTGACTCTGGCTCTGCACTCAGGAATTACTCCTGGTGCTCGGGAACCATATGGGATGCTGGGGATGGAACCCGGTCAGCTGCTTGCAAGGCAAATACCCTCCCTGCTGAACTATCATAGTCACACTCTCCCACACATACGCAAATACACACACTTACACACACACACTTACACACATACTCACACACACACTCATGCACTCACACGCACATGCTTACACACTCACACACACTGGGAACAGGGACGTGCCCCCGAGAATGTCCAAGCAGAGGGGCCCCTTCTGAATGAAGGAGATGGAGCAAGGCGGCCGGGCAGGGACGTAGGGACAGCTGGCATGGGCGGAGTTGGAGACACAGCCCGGCCTCGGGGCCCATCCAGCTCCACAAGCTCACCCCACGGGAGAAGTGGGAAGCTCCCAGGTGTGCTGGAGAACGCAGGGCCCCCAACCCTGACTAATATGCCTCTCGGTTGGGAGTCCCGTCATTAATGACCCTTTTATTCATGCACGCGCTGAGCACCATTAGCAATCACGGAGAGTCTCTCTGCAATTATGTCAAAACCCGGAGGTGATGTTTCTGCCACAACATTTTGGGGGCACACGTGTCATGGCTTTGACAGAAGGTGCCGCTGCAGGCTGAAGGAGCCGCTGGGGGAGGCAGGAGAACTGGCGGGGGTGGCAACGGGAGTGGCCCAGCCTCACCCTCCCTGGCTCCAGGCGCAGGTTCAGGGCACCTTGAGGCCACACTCCCTGCTTCTAGAGAGTGGGAAGGGGTGGGCAGCACCCCGAGACCACACTCACACCATGGAATGCCTTGGTGTGTTGTGACACCTAAAGATGGAACTAGTGGAGCTGGCGGGTCCCAGAAATGAGCACTGCAGAGTGTCAGGAAACAGACACTTGGGAGTTCCGGTCTGAGACCTCAGAGCCTGCTGAGGGGCCCGGGCGGCTGCGCCAGAATTTACTTTTCTGACAGGGGGTTTGGGGGTTTGAACTGATCCATCAGCCCTCCTGGTGGCAATGGGATGGATTTATTTGAGAGCAACCTCACACTGGGAACAGCTTTGCTGTAAAGCCAAGGGCACAGCACAGAGATGGGTCCCAAAATGCTCTGAGCAGCTGCCACCGTCCAGGCTGCAGGACCCCTCCACCAGGGACAGTGATCAGAGAGACAGAGAGACAGAGACGTGGATTTCAAGGTGAAGACCACTGAAGATATTTATACAAATATTGGTTCTAAAGACACAGAAATTAATGTTCAGTGGCTCCTGAAATCCAAGTCTATTTAATTTGTTTGACTCTGTCCCTCTCTCCCTCCCTTTCTCCTTTCCCTCCCTTCCTCCTTCCTCCCTCCCTCCCTTCCTTTCTTCCTCCCTCCCTCCCTTTCTTCTTCCCTTCCTCCCTTTTTCCTCTCTCCCTTCCTTCCCTCCCTTCCTTCCCCCTAAACCCGCTCTCCTCAATTTTGCACTCTAAAGATGCCACTTTTCAGTTTGGCTAATTTAGCACCAACAACATTTTCCAACCAAGCCTTCACAGGATCAGTGGCCAACAGAGGATTTGGATCCAGGCTGGAGCAATAGTCCAGTGGGTAGGGCGTTTGCCTTGCACGCTGCTGACCCCGGTTCGATCCCCGGCATCCCATATGGTCCCCCCGAGTACCTCCAGGAGTAATTCCTGAGTGCAGAGTCAGGAGTAACCCCCTGAGCGTGGCCGGGTATTACTTGTATCACTTGTCTTCCCGTTGTTCATCAGTTTGCTTGAGCAGACACCAGTAACATCTCCATATGACCTGTCCCATGCTAGTGTAGCCCAAGGGCAATTGCTCGCTCCAGGAACTCAAAGAGCCTCAAACCATTCCTTCAGGTCATGGAAATCACTATCACTATCACTATCTTCCCATTGATCATCTATTTGCTAGAGAGGGCACCAGTAATATCTCCATATGTCCTGTCTCATGCTAGTAGAACCCAAAGGCATCCGCTTGCTCCAGGAACATAAAGAGCCTCAAACCATTATATTAGGTCATGGGAATGACCTAATATAAATGTTACTGGTATTTGGCATATCAAATACTACGAGCAGCTTGCCAGGCTTGCTGTGCAGGTGGCATACTCTTGTAGTCACCTCTAAATAAAGCATTTAGTCCAGTCCAATCTGCTGGGTGGAGTTGTGGACGAAGGAAGTCCGGATGTGGAAAATGGCGGACCCCATGGAGTCGGGGGTTTGTCTGGCTTGTTGTGAGGCTCTGCTGGGGTGGTGGGCCAGGGCTAGAACCCGCCATGCCTCCCGGGCGCCTCATGAGCGCTGGGCACAGGGAGAGCAAGTAGCAGCTCTGCCCCATGTCTGAGAGTCTCTGGTTCAGCATACCTGGGCTGGATTGAAAAAAAAAAACTGCTGCAGGGTGGGTGTTGATGATCTGGGCTGTGATAGTCTGGTCTGCTGGGTGGAGTTGTGACGAGGGGGAAGTCCGGATGTGGAAAATGGCAGCCCCTAGGGAGTCGGGGTCGTCTAGGTCATGGAAATGAGGTCTATAATTGTTGCTTGTTTTTGGCATATCAGTTACAACATGGGGCCAGGCTCTGCTGTGTGGGTGGTATATTCTCAGTAGCAGGCTCTCATCCGTGCATGCATTTACTGAAGAACTGCATGGCCACTTTGTACCATGAGCAATGGGGAGAGACAGCTTTTCTCTTGGTGGAGCTCTGATGAGCTGTGGAGTCCGTATGTCGAAAATGGCGGCCCTCATGGTGTGGGGGTTCCTCTGGCTTCTTGCAAGGCTCTATTGGGATGGTGGGCCGGACTAGAACTCGCTTTCCCTCCCAGGAGCCTCACAATCAGCGAAGCACAGGGGAGCAGCTCGGCCCTGTGTGTCTGAGTCTCTGGATCAGGCATACCTGGGCCTATTGGTTTTACAAAGATAAAAACTGCAACCCTCCTCTGGAACCTGTCTGGCGTTATTAGTGTCCTTGGTGGGAGAAGCAGGAAAATTATCAAATGGGATTTTTTTTTTATCACCACAGGCTCTGAAAAGGATTATCAACCCTTTTTGGATAATTCCACCCCAGAAAACAGGCAGCGCCATACCCTTTAATAGGTTTGTTCTGAAATTTTGAAATAAAATCGATGATTTCATAATTCAAAAGAGCTCAGAATTGGCCATATGGACTTAAGCTTAAATACTAAGCATTAAGCATTTCCTGCGTGGTAGTAATATCATCTCTCAAGCACCTAATAGTATAGTTGGGAAGATAAGTGGTTTTTTCCATCTTCAGTTTTTAAACAGAACTTGTTTGCAAACTTTAAAAAATTCCTTAAGGGCTGGAGCGAGATAGCACAGCGTGTAGGGTGTTTGCCTTGCACGCAGCCAACCTGTGTTTGATCCCTGGCATCCATATGGTCCCCTAGGCACCGCCAGGAGTAACCCCTGAGTGTCACTGGGTGTTACCCAAAAAAGCAAAAATGAATAAATAAATCAATAAGTAGATAAATAAATAAAAATTCCTTAAGCAATATGTATTATTTCTTTTCCCCTACCCAAAAAAAAAAAAAAAAAAAAAGGGTTTGGATCTGTGACTCACAGAGAAACAGCCCCACGGAGATGAGCAAATGCCTGGAATAGGATTTCCCCAAAGCAGAGGAAAGGCCCTAGCACCGGCCCTCACACCCAGAAGGGGGTGATGGGAAGGACGGGCAGACCAGGCTTCCGGCGGGTCTCCTCCCTCCTGAATGACCCAGTGACCAGGCCCAGGGAGGGTCTTTGCTCACCTCAGCACTGGCTCCTGAACACTTCCCGACCGACTGCAGGCGCCCTCCACCATGGCTCTACAGGCCGGGCACAGAGGCCGACCCTGAAGCCTTGGCTAGATCGCAAGACAGGAGCGCCCGGGCGCGTGCACGAAGAACCGGCTGGAGATGGATGAGCAAACGTTTATGACGTTAATGACAGCCAGATGAGAGCGTGCGCCGCCGCCATTACGGAACTTAATTAAATAGCAAGCACGGAACGAATGTACCAGCGGGGCGAATATTCTCTCGAACTGACATAACCACGCAGAGTATTCCGAATCCGCACGTTAGAAACCCAGAAGGAAACAGAGCGGCTTGTCTGTCTAGGGGGGACACGGGCTGCAGCAGCCGCGGCGCTGACGAGGGCCCAGGACCGAGCCGCTCTGTGGTCAGTGCCAGCAGAGGGGTCACCCCCAGCTGGGTAATATGAAAGACGGAAGAAAAGCACAGATTGGGGAGAAGGAGCATGTTCTGGTACTCTTCTTGAAACTTCCTCTTTTAAAAAAGCTTGAGAGAGACATTCAGACAGACAGACAGACAGATAGACAGACTGACAGACAGACTGACAGACTGACAGACAGACAGACTGACAGACTGACAGAAGAGGAGGGAAACTGGCGACACTGGTGATGAGAAATATGCACCGAAGGGGTGGGTGCTAGAACATTCTATGACTGAAACCCAATCAGGAACGACTTTGTAGCTGTGTATCTCATGGTGATTCAATTTAAAAAAAAAACTAATGAATTTTTTTAAAGAGTTACGTATTTTGGGGTCAGAGCAATAGTCCAGCGGGTAGGGTATTTGCCTTGCATGCACCCGACCCGGTTCGATCCCCGGCATCCCATATGGTCCCCCGAGCACTGCCAGGAGTAATTCCTGAGTGCAGAGCCAGGAGTAACCCCTGAGCATTGCCGGGTGTGACCCAAAAAAAAAGAAAAAGAGTTACGTATTTTAGGGTGAGTTGTTCAGGGCGTGCAGGCCCTCCTGCAGATGTTCCTAACAAATTTGGCCCGTGCAAGGCTCAGGCCTGCAGGACCCTGGGACTCCCAGGGCCACAGCTGGGGTGCTCGGGCGGCCGGGCAGTGGGGACTGAACTTGGGCCCCAGTGACCGCTGAGCCTCTGCCTGCTCCGCGACAGCTGCTTCCTGACCCACCCACTGATGTTCTCTCTGATTTCGGCTTTGCTGGGGCACCAGGCACACGCATGAGGGTGAGGTGAGGCTTTCCGTGGGTGTTGAGCACTGAGTGGCTCAGACGTGGGCCCGACACAGAAGTGTGACGTGGCAGGTGGCAGAATCAGGAAGCACTTTCAAATGATGCGGTGACGTGGCGACTTGTGCCTTACTCATGCACCCCCTTCTCCCAGAACCCCGAAACAGTCTAGCATAATGTTCTCTCAACGGCCACCAGCGAATCACCCGGGGCTGCTGCAAGCAGAGGTGGAGCTACGGCTCTGGTGGGTGAAACACACTGCTCCCTGGGGTCCGACAGCGCATTTCTGAAAAGGCAGCGGCCTTGAGGCCCTGACGCTGCTCCCAGCCACCCCACACACCAAGGGAGAACCTTGTCCATGCTCCTCTGAGGGAAATTGGCCCAAGAGAGCTTCCACGAAGATTCCCATTGGAGAACGGAAATGGCGACATGTATCCTCGTAAATTGACAGGCCTGAAGTCTTCCTCTCTCCTTTCTCCGCTGGGCTCCAGGTGCTCTGTCTGTGCAGCTCAGGTGCCTCTGTGGCACTCTCGGCTGGTTGGTGGAAGCTGACATGGCCCCCACAAGCGCCGTGGATTCTGACACCGCATAACCACCATGCCCCCAAATCCTTTCCTTTTTGGGTCACACCCGGCGATGCTCAGGGGTTTCTCCTGGCTCTGCACTCAGGAATTACTCCTGGCGGTGCTCGGGGGACCATATGGGATGCCGGGGATCGAACCCGGCAGGCAAGGGCCGGCTGCGTGCAAGGCAAACGCCCTACCGGCTGGACCATCACTCAGGCCCAAATCCTGGATAATAATGCCGGAGTTTTTATAAACCCTTCACATAATGGCCACACCTCACTTTCCTTTTTCCAAATTAATAATAACAAAAAATTATTATATACATCACTTGATCACTTGATCACTTGATTCACTGTGTTGCTTGAGCGGGTGCCAGTAACATTTCCATTTGACCCTATCACATGCCAGTGTAGCCCAACGGCATCTGCTTGCCATTATATACATATAATGTATATGTCTTCAAAAAACATCGAAGAAATAGCTAAAAAAGACAAACAACCTCTGACTCTGGGCATATCTCTTCAACACCACCGTTCTCCCTGCCTAACATGCCTCAGAGACCTGGGCGTGATATGCTTGGAATATCACGCCTCACTCAAGTGAAAGAAGGAATCTGGAGCTCCGACCTCTGTCGTTGTTCTAGAGTCAGGGACGCTGTCTCGCTTTGCCAAGGCATCGAAAATCAGATGGGCTGAACATGTAATGCGATTTGGAGATGACCGCTGGACTAGAGCCGTTACCAACTGGATCCCACGGGATGTCAAAGGATCATGTGGCCGCCCACCTACGAGATGGTCAGACTTCTTCGTCAAGACCCTGAATGAACGGTTTGAGGCTCTTCGTATTCCTGAAGCAACCAGATGCCATTGGGCTACACTGGCACATGATAGGGTCCAATGGAAATGTTACTGGTGCCCGCTCGAGCAAATCAATGAATAACGGGATTCAAGTGATCAAGTGATCAACTATTATATATTATATATTTAATCATTATTATACAGGAAAACCCTCTGTTGGTGACAGTTAAGAACACTGTTAAAAACAGAAGCCCAGGATTCTGAGCCTGGCCAGGCAGTTATAAAGAGCCCCAGGACAGAATCCCGGCGTGCCTGTGCCTAGACATGAGGACCAGAGGGTCAGCGCCAGATCTAGGACCCAGTATTCTGGCCTGAAAGAAGAAGGTCCTGAAAAGAGAGAGAAAAGACAAATCACAGAGAAATAGAGACAGAGAAACAGAGATAAGATAAAGAAACAGAGACAGAGATAGATGAAGAGAGGAAAGAGAAAGATCCAAAGAGAGAGGCCTGAAGGGAGGGGCCTGCTGGAAACCTGCTGGGAGACAGAGAGGGGAGCCTGAGGTGGAGTGGGAGAGAGAGGGGAGCCCTGAGAGGTGCTGTGGAGAGAGAGGGGAGTCTGAGGGGTGGAGTGGGAGAGAGAGGGGAGCCTGAGAGGTGGGGTGGGAGAGAGAGGGGAGCCTGAGGTGCTGTAGGAGAGAGGGGAGCCTGAGGTGGAGTGGGAGAGAGAGGGAGCCTGAGGTGGAATGGGAGAGAGAGGGGAGCCCTGAGGTGGAATGGGAGAGAGAGGGGAGCCCTGAGGTGGAGTGGGAGAGAGAGGGGAGCCTGAGGTGGAGTGGGAGAGAGAGGGGAGCCTGAGGTGGAGTGGGAGAGAGGGGAGCCCTGAGGTGGAGCGGGAGAGAGAGGGGAGCCTGAGGTGGAGTAGGAGAGAGAGGGGAGCCTGAGGTGGAGTAGGAGAGAGAGTGGAGCCCTGAGAGGTGCCATAGGAGAGAGAGGAGCCTGAGGTGGAGTGGGAGAGAGAGAGAGGAGCCTGAGGTGGAGTAGGAGAGAGGGGGAGCCCTGAGAGGTGCTATAGGAGAGAGGGAGCCTGAGGTGGAGCGGGAGAGAGAGGGAGCCTGAGGTGGAGCGGAGAGAGAGGGGAGCCTGAGGTGGAGTGGGGGGAGAGTGTTGCGACTGTGTAGTGGTCACTGGGTGTGAAGGGGCCCAGCACTTCCTGGCATGTGGACAGGCCCTCAGGTCCTGCACGCACACAGGGCCCCATTGGTGAGGAGTGTTGCCGAGGTACGCAGTGCCAAGCCCCAGGTGATGGAGCCCACAGCTCTGTGTAAGGGGATGGACCTGGCTCCCGTGGACAGTGAGTCCCGCCTGAGCATGTTGCAGCCTGACACAGACACAGCCAGCACACTAGCAAAGCGATGGCCGGGGGAGCCGAGTGTTGGCTGGGGCCAGGGGCAGCAGGTCCCAGAGAGATGTGGCCTTTCAGTGGAACCTCACAAGAAGTGCCGGGAAAACCAGGAGAGTGAAAATCTGGCCACAGAGGCACCTGGTCTTAACTCTGAGCAGTTCGTAGCGCATTTGTTCCGGACATTCAATGTCCACCCCCAATCCCGCCCCACTGTCACCTTCCCTCCACCACTGGCCCCATTTCCCCAGCCACCTCAAGCCTGCCCCGTGGCAGGCTCACAGTCATTTATTTTAGATTGCTTGTTACCACCAAATGGCTAACAGAATGATCAGAAATGACTTCAGGAAAAGAACATTTGTGAAGATCGTATCTCACCACGGTCCCTGTCTGAGGGCCTGGCGGAGCCCGGCTGGGGTTCCAGCCCATGAGAGCCTGGCTGGCTTCTCCCTCATGTTCCCGTGCACCCTGGGTGTGCCAGTGTTGTAGCGTCTGCTTGGTCTCAGTTTCCCCACAAGGACACCTGCAGTTTGGAGCCACCACTAACTCATGAGGGGGTTGGCAGGTGCAGGCAAGCTCTTGGGGTCTGCACGGCTGCCAGCACCCCCTACCCATGGGCCCAGTAGCGCCATCCGTGTTCCACAGTGCCAGGAACGGGGCCTGTCACCCCAACATCACAGTTGGGGGACACGCTCCCCTGTGTCACGCCATCTCCCCCTTGTGCTCTTTCCTGCTGGGAAGCAAGAGAATTTTCCATCTATCTCTGAGCTCCATCTTAGCCCCCGACGGAGCTCAGGGGTAGGACACCAGCTGGCCTGGATGGTCAGCACTGCGGAAACAAACTAACCAACTGACCAACAAACCAACAAACCCCCCAAAAAACACTACCCAAGCTTTTCAAAGTGAAATTGATTTCCATAAATTGCACATGGGTGGCAATCTGGGATGTGGATGAGGCAAAGTGGGGTCAGGGCTGGCACGCGCACGCAGGGTGGGGGCAGTGGATGACAGGGGGCATGAGTTATGGGGGAGGGGTGAACAGGGGCAGATGGAGGTGTAGCTGCCGCAGGAAGCACCGGGGCCTGGATGCATGCCAGGGTTTTAAGTTAATTGCTGGCACCCCTCTCTGTGCTGGACCCCAGGCCAGACAGCCCAGCCCTCCCTCCACTGTCAGTGGGCTGTGAAATAAATGTCTGTGGCCCGCATCGACCTTGGGGAACCCAAGACTGTGACTTAGGCCCTGGGGACACAAGCCCACAGCCCCAGTCACAGGTTTTGTATTTAAGTAACAGGGTAGGGTGGGCTTGGAAGGGTCCATGCAGAGGGGCCCAAGAGTTTCTCTGACTTTGGATGCCAGGTGGCCAGCCACAGGGCACTGGACAGTAGTGGGAGGGGGCCGGTTTCTGGGACATTCTCCCGAGCACCTGGCCTCACCGGGGCCTCGTCCGAGTGTTTCCTCCCAGCTCAGGAAAGGAAGGAAACCTCTTAGTCTGAGCCCAAGCAGAATGTGGCCGGAAGGGGAGTGCAGGGAGGGTGTGAGGCCAAGGGTCCTCACTGTTCCCATCTACGTGTGACGGACCCCCTTCCTGCAACACACAGGCTTCTTTGCCTCTTTTTCACCCGGCAATGCTCAGGGCTCACTCCTGGTTCTGTTCTCAGGAATCACTCCTGGCGGTGCTCAGGGGACCTAAGCGATGCTGGGGTGGAACCTGGGCCGGGGCCGTACCTTACTATCACTTCAGCTGGAGCCGGAAGACTTGAACTCCCTTCCCGCTGTCCCACCTTCTCTAACTACACCCCACCACCTTCTGCTGCTAGATTAGCGAATGCCTCCAAGGCCAGAACTCAAGATGGTTTTGCCCCACAGCAACACGCATGGGCCTTTGGTTTGGTTCTAGAGGCAGCCGTGAATAATGCCCTTCTCAGCACCTTCCAGATGCCAGGCTGTCGCCACGGACGGGGGCGATGAGATTTCAATTTTTATTATTATTTTTTCTCCTTAGAAGAAGAGAATTCTGGCTTCCATGCACACAGGATAAGCTCTAAAGCCTGAGGCCATGGGGTAGACAGGGCCCAGAAGGAAAGAAAGGACAGAACGGGGCTTCCACTGGCTGGACCCTGCTACCCCGTCCCTCCTAAGAGAACAAACTCCTGTTTCTCTGAGGGAGTGTCTTGTTTTGGGTCACGGTCTGTGGTGCTCAGGACTGACTCCTGGCTCTACACTGTGGATCACTCCTAGCAGGGCTCGGGGGACACTATGGGGGTACAGGGATCAAACTCAGGTAGCCCTTGCAAAGCAATGACTGGACTATCCCTTTGGCCCGACCAGGTCTTGAAGGATGTTAACATGAGCTGCTCAGATCCAGAGAGGTCTGGAGAGCTGAAACAGAGCAGGAAGAAAGGGCTGAATTCACACTGAGCTCGACAGGAGGACCAGGGAGGGGTGTGGAGAATAAGGAGCATCTATCTAACAACTCCCAGACAGACAGAATGAGACGCTGGGACAGACTGTGGGGACAGAGTGGGGAAGGCAGTGTCAGGGAGGCACTTAGTGTGGACAGCACGGCCGGGATGGAGGCGTTGGGAGGCTCTTAGTGTGGATAGCACGGCCAGCATGGAGGCGTTGGGAGGCTCTCAGCATGGACAGCATGGCCGGGATGGAGGCATCGGGAGGCTCTCAGCGTGACAGCACGGCCGGGATGGAGGCGCCGGGAGGCTCTTAGCGTGGACAGCACGGCCAGCATGGAGGCGTCGGGGAGGCTCTCAGCGTGGATAGCACGGCCAGCATGGAGGCGTTGGGAGGCTCTCAGCATGGACAGCACGGCTGGGATGGAGGCGTTGGGAGGCTCTCAGCGTGGACAGCACGGCCGGGATGGAGGCGTTGGGAGGCTCTTAGTGTGGATAGCACGGCCAGCATGGAGGCGTTGGGAGGCTCTCAGCATGGACAGCACAGCCGGGATGGAGGCGTTGGGAGGCTCTCAGTGTGGACAGCACGGCCAGCATGGAGGCGCCGGTGAGGCTCTCAGCGTGGATAGCACGGCCAGCATGGAGGCGTTGGGAGGCTCTCAGCGTGGACAGCACGGCCAGGATGGAGGCGTCGGGGAGGCTCTCAGCGTGGACAGCACAGCCGGGATGGAGGCGTTGGGAGGCTCTCAGTGTGGACAGCACGGCCAGCATGGAGGCGCCGGGAGGCTCTCAGCGTGGATAGCACGGCCAGCATGGAGGCGTTGGGAGGCTCTCAGCGTGGACAGCAAGGCCGGGATGGAGGTGTCGGGAGGCTCTCAGCGTGGACAGCACGGCCGGGATGGAGGTGTCGGGAGGGTCTCAGCGTGGAGAGCACGGCCGGATGGAGGCGCCGGGAGGCTCTCAGCGTGGACAGCACGGCCGGGATGGAGGTGTCGGGGAGGGTCTCAGCGTGGAGAGCACGGCCGGGATGGAGGCGCCGGGGAGGCTCTCAGCGTGGTCAGCACGGCCGGGATGGAGGCGCCGGGGAGGCTCTCAGCGTGGATGACCGAGTGTGGCCTGAGCTCCCTGCAGTGTCTGCTTTTGGAGCCTCAAGGATTTTCGGAGTGCGGCCTAATAAGCAGGCCCGGGGATGGGATCTTCAGGGGCTGTCATGGGCAAGGAGCTGTTCTCAGCATTGTCTTCATCTGAAGGTAAGTCACCTAGGCCCCCAGCTCCTCACTCCTAACCGGACTAATGCTTCCCTGGTCTCCCCCATAATCTGCTTGGCCAAGCCTCTTGGGGCTGAAATCAGTCACATGAGCTCTCAGGGAATCCACAGGGGAGACCGACTGAGGGGCCAGTGCTGGTGGGGGGCCTCCTCCACCCTCTGCAGGATGCTGCCAGCCAGATGGGTGAGGCTCTGGGGGTCCTGGGCACATCTGCTCTGCTGACCCAGCTCTAGGACTGCTGGGCTCAAGCTGCTGGGGGGTCTGGCACTTTGGGGACGGGGCGCTGGGCCTCCACACCTGATCCACACCAGGTGGCCTTGGCCAGTCGCTTATCCTCTCTTCCTCCTGACCCCAGGGGATCGCTCACAGAAGTCCATATGGAGGTGGCCGTGGAACCAGTATGTCGTGGTCCAGGGACGTAGCAGCCCTTGGTTCCATGTTACAGTGACCTGACCCGCCTTTACCCAAACGGGGGTCCCCAGGTCTTATTCCTGGACTCATATCATGTATATGCTGGGATGAGCACATGCGTGTTGCGGGGGCATGGCTCCATGCAGGGAGACGCCCCTGGTGGAGAGGGTTCATGCACAGGAGTTCGGGTCACACCCAACGGTGCATGGATAGACTCGGGCCTGCCCTGGTGGAGAGGGTTCATGCACAGGAGTTCGGGTCACACCCAATGATGCATGGATAGACTCGAGCCTGCACCAGCCTCCGCGCCCCACACAAGCTCTACCTGCAGCTATTCTTCGGATCCTGACACACAGAAACTTCAAAGCTTCCCCTGTCTCCCACCCTTCTGATCCATAAAAGCCACTTCAGCTAAGCTCCCAGGACAGACTCTGGGAAAATGCCTGCCAGAGCTTAGTCCAACAAGCTCTGGGATAGGCTGTCTTTCCCGGAGTCATCTGTGTACACCCCCCATGCAAGTATGCAGGTACAGAGGGTGTGAGATGCTCAGGGATCCCAGAGGCAGTGACGGGGTCACCAGCTGGAGGAGGAAGGGCTGGGCCAGACAGGAGCTGAGGCTTGAAGCTCAGACCCGGCACGGCCTCCCCATCCAGACTGAGGCTGGGGGGCTGGCTGGAGCAGCCGCAGCTGTGCCTCCCACTCGCTGGACCCTGAGGAGTGATGGTTTCCCGCCTCCTGGCCATGCTGCTGTCACTCTGCCCACAGCCCTATCCCAGGCTTCTCCCTGCCACCGCCGACCTCTGGCAGGCAGAGTCTGCCCTACCCCACTTTGCCTCATCCACTCCGACCGCAGGCTTGCTGCTGACCTGATATCCCAGAAATTCCACGAGTAAACAGACTGTGGCCTTTGAGGGTGCCGGGATCCCCAGCGATGAGCGAGAGTCCTGGGAGACAGAACCACACTTGGCACATGCTCCCGGCGCTGCTCAGGCTCCCCTTGGAGCCTGCACCATCCATGCTGTCTGTTCCCACTAAGGTTGGGAATACATGAGGGGTGGAGGGAGGCAAAAGCCACGTTAATAATGAAGCCAAAATGGGGGGCAATTGCTCTTCCATGAGCAATCGTCGGTTTATTAAAGTGCTGACTCTGGCCATATACTGGGCTTGGCCCTCACGACCGCCCAAGCGGCAGCTCCTGTTTATGACGCTCCTGGCCACGATGACCTCAAATAAGTCAATCTGAGTTTGAAGAATTTATAACCGCTGGCTTTGGGGACCCCCATGAAGCCCCCTGGGCACGTGGTTTCACCCAGGCAGAGTCGCCATTTGCAAAGTCCCACAGTGGGATGGGGCAGACAGACCCGAGGGGCTTCAGCCCCTCTCCACTATTCTCTCCTGCCAATCAAGAGCCTGAGATGCGTCAGCCCTGCCCCTCGGCTGCGACCTGCATGAGTGTGGAAAGCGGACTAGCTCTGGGCCAGCTGACTCAGGCTGTCCTCAGCAAGTACTAGGGCCCCTTGGGGGCCTCTGTCCTGCTTGTGGCCTGGCTGGGCTCAGCACTTCCTGCCTCGAGCTGCCACCTGTGTGCAGAAGACACACCGGCACCAGGCGACTGTGGGGCCCTGGAGGCGGAGAGGTGCTTCCCACGACCCCCGCACTGCCAGTCCCGGGCGGTCACCCCCGGGACAGAGATGAGGGGCCCCCATTCCCCACATGAGTGGCTGGATTCACCCAATACGGGACCTACCACATGTCTGGTGCAGAGGGTGGCCGAGGAGGCCATGGACGGTCCACGCCACAGCCACCTGCTGTTACGGACACTGAGGTCGTGCCTGAGGGACAAAGCAGACAGACTCTAGATGACACTCAGGGACAGATGACAGGAAGGAGAAGACAATGGCCCCTTCGCTGTGAGTGTGAATGGCCAAAGCCACCTGGAGATAAATAACAGAACTTACCCTCAGGCTCAGGAAACCATGAGGGTCCCCAGTGGGGGCAGGGGGAGGTGGTGAATCTTAGGCTCCCTCAACAGCACCAGGCAGCACCGAGACCCTACAGCCTCACCAACCGACCATGGAACCACGGAGCCACGAGGCTTAAAACAGGCGCACAGGCTCCCCTCTTCTGGCCAATGAGAAGCACAGTTCTGTGGTTCACCGCTGGTGCTATATTGTTAGGGGAGACTCAGGGAAGACTTGGCTCCCAGCCAAGTCAGGGAGAGTCCAGGACTGGCCTGGGAAGGGCTCCTGGCCTCTCCCCGCTGCTGACTGCGGCGCTTCCACACTCGTGTACCCCCTGAGTCTACCCTGACCCTGACTCCCTCACTCCGAGATTTATCTGGGCCCCTGAAATTCACCTCCAAGTTAACACACACAAAAGATAGTTTGTAGATTTAAGCACAAACCTCCATCCTTATGTTTGCTTAATGCAAAGCCAGAGAGATCCTGGTGGGTCTCTACGAGCACTGAGAGATCCTTGTACATCTCTGCCCCCAGGACCTCGACACACCACGAGTGCCGCACAGATCTGTGAGAATTTGCTCTGGAGCCGGCCACGGGGGAGCCGGGAGGATGAGGACAGACGGCGAAGCTGCATGGCAAAGGCCTGTGTTTTGTTTTTGCTTTGTTTTGTTTGGGGGCCAAGCCTGGCTGTCCTCAGGACATACTTCTGGCTCTGTGCTCAGGGGTGTCTCCTGGAGGGGCTCAGGGGTTCTGTGGGTTCTGGAGGCTGACACCTGCTGCCACGCTCTCTGGCTCCTCCTTTAATCTCTGTTGTTTTGGGGATTGATTCGATTCCCAGGTCCTTTCTGAAAGCATAGCCCTTCGGTACACTCCATGGTCCCCCAAACATTCCTGGATGCAGTGGGCGCCCCCTGCTTCAAATGTTCCCCAGGGTTAGAAAAGGATGGGGACAGAGAGATGATCCAGCAGGGAGGGCGTTTGCCTTGCACGCAGTCAACCTCGGTTCGATCCTCAGCATCCCATATGGTTCCTGAGCACCGCCAAGAATAACTCCTGAGTGAAGAGCCAGGAGTAACCCCTGAGCATTGCCGGGAGTGGCCCCAAAACAAAAACAAAACAAAACACAACAAAGACAAAGAAAAGAAGGATTATGGGCCCCAAAGAGTGAATGTATAATGGGCTCAAGGTACTCAAATACGGCTTCCCCAGCACGCTCAGAACCGCAAACCTCCACCTTCTCCGTGCTGGAGACCCGGATGCCCTGTCACGGCCACAGACAGGAAACACGACTCCTTTCCTGAGACCGGATTCCCGTTTTAGGTAGCTGGTTCCTGGGCCTTTGGCAAGTGTGAACAAGTTGGGGTCCACAGGAGTAAGGGGGTCCTTCTTCCTTGACTGGGTGGGAGAAGGTTCCACAGGGGGCGCAGCTACACCAGGTTCCCTGAAGGGAGAGAGACTTTCCTGAGTGCTGCAGGCAAGCATCAGGGTTGGCGGGAGGCTGGAAGGGGCTGCGCCAGCCTTTGGGAACAGGAAGCTGCAGAGATCATTCGGGCCCTGAGACCTGGGGACACCCTGTGTGCAGGCTGGGGTCGAATATCCCCTGGCCCAGCAGAGGACACATGGATCTGGCAAAGGAACCCGAGGGTGGAAGGAGCGCCCACTTGGTCACAGCTGGGCCAAGGGAGAAGCCCGGTCTCGGCAGCGCTGGCTCGCAGCACCTTCTCCGGGGTCCTTGTGATCGCAGGCTGGGGCATGTGTCTCCCCTCACCATTCTTGGTGGGCTCATGTCTGTGCATTCTAGGACACCGAGGAACTCTTGGCACTGTGTCTGGGCTGTTTCTTGAGTCCGATGCAGCCGTCTTGGTGCCTGGATCCAGCTGTCTTGGTGCCAGGGTCCAGCCATCTCGGTGCCTGGTCCAGGCGTCTTTGTGCCCGGTCCAGACAGGCATTTTTCTCCAAGTCTCACCTCTGGTGCCACAGAGGGGCACTGGGATGGGGCCACACAGTCAGGTTGAAGGCGGCAGTGAGCTCTACCCGCTCCTGTGCTGTGGCTTTGGTCTCTGTGCATCATTAAGCCCCTCTGTGTTTATACCAGGCCTCTTCCGCTTTTTCTCCCCATTTTGGGGGGATTTCATCACATTTCTTTCATAGCATTTTCTTTCCCGCCCCGACAGGCTATTCATAATTATCAGAGATTGGAGGCCACGAAAGATGAGCTGTTTCTCCAGCTGCGACCAGACTAAACATTTCTTGAAAGAACATAAATTTCCTTTCATTCCTTGTTATTCTTTTCATCAGATTAACTGGGGGAGGTTTCTTTTGTCACATGTGGAAAAAAAAAGCCTTTTTTTTCTCTCCTGAAGGGAAATTTTCTCCATGTTCTTCTGCATTTCTTTTGTTAACTGTTTCCTTCTTTCCTTCTGAGTCTTCATGTTTTAATTTTTGACCACACTTGGAGGTGCTTGGGGGGGGTGACTCACGGCTCCCAGTGGTGCTCAGGGGGAGCACACGTGCTGGAGAACCGACCGGTTCCCCTGCACACACGCAGAGCCTGCGCCGAGCCCTCTGAGCTGAGCCCGCTGTCCTCTGTAGCTCATCTCTTATTCAGTCAGCTTTGTTGCAGTGGGGCACACCCGGCGGTGCTCAGAACTTACTCCTGACTCTGTGCTCGAGGACGCCGAGGAACTCGTGGCACTGTGTCTGGGCTGTTTCTTGAGTCTGATGCAGCCGTCTTGGTGCCAGGGTCCAGCCATCTGTGTGCCTGGGTCCAGGCGTCTTTGTGCCCGGTCCAGACAGGCATTTTTTCTCCAAGTCTCACCTCCGGTGCCCACAGAGGGGCACTGGGATGGGGCCACACAACTGGGCTGAAGGAGGCAGAGTGAGACACAGAGATCACTCCTAGAGGGCTTTGGGGGACTCTATGGGGTGTCAGGGATTGAACCAGGATTGGCCACATGCAAGGCAAGTGCCCCACCTGCTGCACCGCCTCTTGGCCCCCTGCATCTGTTCTTGACCCTCCTTTAGGGTGACAGGTATAAAGTTCTCTTTCTGTGTGGCCTGCCAGGGCCCTCTGCTTCCCCTTTCTTGTCCTGCCCTGGTATGGCCTCCCTCGGAGCTCTCACCCATTCTCTCCTCAGCACCCTGCAAGCAGGGAAGCGCAGAGACCCGAGCTCTCAGATTTCCATGCAGGCCAGGATCAAGCATGTTCTTCATCCAACAGGAAACCCAGGAAGTTGGTTGGACAAGGTGAGGCGTGTTCCTGGCTACCAGGAAGGGAACTAGGAGATGTGGTGTGGGGAGACACAGCAGAAATTCTCTAGAACATGGACCTCAGAGGGTGCTTCGAGGGTCTGTCATGGGGCAATGGCAACAGACACAGACAAAACAAATGAGACCACATCATACTCAAATGTGTTTGCGCAGCAAAAGCAGCTCATGCTAAAATAAGAAAAATGCTGAAATCCTGGCCTACCATTGGGTAGGGCTGATCCCCACAGCACAGGCACTCCTGACCCCTGCTACGGGGCAGGCCCCAGAACGGGTTGGGAAAACCACAGAAGATGGTGGAGGGAAGGTGATAGTGGTGGAATTGATGTTGAAATAGCGAATGCTTGTAACAAAGCATCATGAACAACTGTGCAAACCACAGTGTTTAATTACCGTATGGGGTGGGGAGTCAGCATTACTACCAAATAAATAAAAAGCACTCAGGAGCCTCAACAACAAAACAGCGCCAGCCCAGAGCCTGGGAGAGACAGCGCAGAGGGAGGACACTTGCCTTGCACTCAACCAAACCAGACTCCATCCCACACCCCGTAGGGTCTACGGAGTCTGCCAGGAGTGACCCTGAGCACAGAGACAGGAGTCAGCCCTGAGCACTGCCGGGCTGGCCCAATCCTCCCCCTCCCTCCCCAAAGGCAAAAGGTTTTGCATTTATTCTGCCTCACACCCTGGGCTTCACAACACTGAGTCTTCGAACAGATCTCTGAGCCGTAGGGGCCTTGATCATCACAGGAATCTTCCTCCAGCTCTTCCCAAGGGCCTGAAGAGAACCATTTCACTTTGGTCTATTTCCTCCATAGCCATCCGTGGCCACTTAACTGCCTTCAGCCCTCTCCCTCCATGTGGGCATAGCCTGGACCCCAGCCACTTCTTTGCCCTGCCACCATTCCTGCTGGGTCTCAGAAAGACCCCTGCGGTGGGCCAGCTGCCCTCCCGGTTCAGCCAGAAAATCCCCTAGTCCAGGCTGCTGGGAGAAGGGACCAGACCCAGAACCTTGCTCCCGGGAAGGTGCCGCTGAGCCTTCAGCCTTGCCGTGGCTTCGCCCCCAACTTCAAATACTCCATAATCCCCTTCAGACTGTTCCTGACTGGGCTCAGTCCTGTCCTTCATCAAGAGGAAGTGCACCGACTTTAATAATCCATGAAATTCAGCCCAGGGATGGAATTCGGCCCAAGAGACACAAATCGTGGTGGAAGAGTCTCTGTGGCTGTAGGATGAGGCTCTCGCCAGGCAGAGGCACCGTGTGCACACTCTGGGGTGGGCTGACCCCAGCCCTGCATGTGCCCCTCAGAGCCCCTGGGAGTGACCCCTTGCACAGAGAGCCTCTGAGCACTGCCAAGAGTGATCCCCTAAAAAAACATTTTGGGGAGAAGAAGAAGCTTGTTTGAAGTGCTGATAGCCTCTGTCCTGAGCAGGCGTGAGTTTCTCAGAACCTCTGCTCTGCTGGCCTCAAAGTGAGGGGCACAGCGGGAGGGCACAGCAGGGAGGGCATTTGCCTTACATGTGGCCCACCCAGGTTTGATTGATCCCCAGCATCCCATATGGTCCCCTGAGCACCACCAGGAGGAATTCCTGAGGGAAGAATTAGGAGTCATCCCTGAGCACTGCGGGTTGTGACCCCAAAACAAAACAAAGCCCCTTCTGCATCAGATGGGTAGGACACTTGGGACCTTGGGCCAGAGACTCAGTCTGGGAGGCCAATGTACAAGTGATTTCCCGGGGGTCCTGCCAGAAATAAAATCAGGGTCTCCCCTTCACTCCCAGGCTGTGGTCTCCAGCCACCCACAGAGCAGGTTTGGGGCTGGCCAGGTCTCTTGGTCAGTTTCTGCCTGTGGTGTTTTCAGGGCATTTTCTCTCTTCCAGAAGGGACTCTCTGTCCCTCTGGGGAAAGGATGGGATTGTCAACTGCAGCCCAAGGGCCAGTGATGACGGGGCATCGTGGGCAGAACTGCAGCGAGATTGGGGTGGGGGAACTGGGTGCTGGGATTCAGGGTAAAGAGCAGGAAGAACAGAAGGGCCTGGGCGGACACAGACTCCACTTGCATACATCGGGCTCCCTGACCCTTTCTTTAGCCCAGGATAGTTTCCCCCTCTCGAAGCTGGGTCTGCTGCTGAGCCGCATTGCCCTCCCACACCTGGATTCTCCACCGAATATCAGCTGCCCCCACCAGATGCCTCAAGGGGTCTGAAACTGCCACTGGCCCACAGGCCCTTCGTCCCTCCGCTTCCTCTTTCCCTCAGTCCAGCGTGACACCCCAAGGCTGTGTGGAGGGGAAAGCTTGCAGATCTGTGGAGTAAGGTGAAGCAGCTTCTTCTTAGGGCCCCTGGATAAGGGCGTGCAGGGCTCTGGAATCCCATCTGCAGCAAAGGGCCCCTTGAATGCTGCCCCGTGATGCGTTTGCAGGCTCGGCTCGGCACTGGTGCAAAACCGGTGGTGAGTCACGCACAGGAAAAAAAAAAAGAGGAACTTATTTTTCGGCTATACATCTTCAAAAGAAATCAATGGTTATAGATCAGAAGGATAAAATCACAGTTAATGGGGTATGAGACTGATATTTTCAACATTAAGTGTAAAAAAGTAACATATGGTTTGTCAGCCCAAATAGTATGAATAAATTAAACAAGTTTAATGACCATTGGATTTTACACACACACACACACACACACACACACACACGGGCTATAGATAGAGAGGGGGGATGGCAAGGGAACGGCTCTCTCTGAAACAGCGCTGCCCCTTACACTGCAGGCTCGTGGGCTCGCAACATACCCATTACACTTTTCTTGAGAACAGTCATTATGAAACCTGACATTTTTATTCCTGGCAGTATAGATTCAATAAGCACCATTTTGAGAAAACACATACATGCTCGCGTGCACACACACACGCATGCAAGCTCAAATGGTCCTATTAAAAATAATGACTTTGTGCTTCTGAAGGACCCATCGATTTGCCTAAGAACTGGCTCACTTAAGCTGGGGAAATAATTCATAGAAGAATCATTTCTGAGCTCGATTTCCCAATTACAAAGCTGGTGGTGACGTGGTAAGTGAAAGGCCACGTGCAGAGAGTCCAGAGCTGTGACCCCGTGGTTCTGCCCCCGCATCCTGCAGTCTGTCTGAGGTCGCTGAGGGACCCTCTGCCGTGGCTTCACCAAGGCCATGAGCCCCGAGGTGAGTCCTCAGTTCCTGACCTAGAATGAACTCGGCTACGCCACATCTGACTCTCCCAGATCGAAACAACTGTTTAGGGAGCCACGGGCAGCCGGGACCCACTCAAGGACCCAGAGCTCCTGAGACGATGGAATGAGGCAGCTGTGGATCCCAGAACACTGCAGCCAGTGGGTTCCGGGAAAGGGCATGGAGACGGTCGGGGGGCTTGCAGGGGTGGGGGGTCTGTCCTGCATGACACCGAGCCCAGCCCCCCACCCTGCCCGGCTCCATCTCTGACTTGGGGTCAAAGCACCTCAGCTCTGGTTCTGGTACTTTCCGTGCCAGTGTCGCGTTACAGAGAAAGGGCTGGGGAGAGCCGAAGAGCTGAGCTCAGGCTCAGGGAGGGTTGGGTTTGGTCCCTGGCACTGCAGGGTCCTCTGAGCACAGGACTGCTCCCTCTGTGTCCTCCACATGCAGCGTGGAGGCCCCCCACGCCAGCCTGGACTGTTATTAAATTAGAGTTTTCCCGAGGGCGTTGCTGGTGGCACAGTGGGTACTTTCCTCTCCCTCGAAGCCTGTGAGCAGAGAAGCGGCGGCTCAACCTGGCGACTCCAAACAAGTGCGCTCAGGCAGGGAGTGGCCACCGGGGTGGGGTGGCCCCAACACCTTCATTGTCAGATCCTAACACTGGATTACATAACCAGGGAGAGAAAGGCTAAGCCCCCTTGTGGCCCCAATGGGAAACAAAGGACACAGCACCTCAGAATCCCAGACTGCCCCAAGCGGGCCGAGGAGGCGGGAAGACTCACCCTAAGGGCCGAATGCAGACCCGACCTGACCCTTGCCCCAGGCTCACGTTAGCAGAAACCTGCAGGGATGGCGGAATGCGTGTGAGCGGGACCCCACGCACACCTACACGCCACCCGGAGATGACCCCCAAGCTGCCCCTTTACATAGAAAAGGGACAAAGAAAGAGCTTTACAAACAGACACATCCACGATTATACGGCCAGTATTCATTCTCGGAACCCTGTAAAAGTGTCGGGAGTTTATACCGCTACAAAATCCCCCGCTTCTCCGGGAATATGGGATATTGGTATGATTTTTAATTTTTTTTTTTTTGCTTTTTTGGGTCACACCCGCGATGCTCAGGGGTTTTTTTCCTGGCTCTGCACTCAGGAATTACTCCTGGCTGTGCTCGGGGACCAGATGGGATGCCGGGATTGAACCCCGCCTGAATGGCGGCCGCAACGCAAGGCAAACGCCCTACCCGCTGGGCTATCCTCCGGCCCTGATTTTTATTTTTTAAAGAGATACTTTACCGCACCGTGGCCTGGCGTAGGGGCAGCTTCCTATGAGAGGGGCCAAGGTCACGGGTGGGGTAGGAGCTGTCTGAGCGTGCACAAGTGCCCGGTGGGGGGGCAGGGAGGGACCCTCTTTCCAGGCCTCGGACATGTATCACTCAACAGGGGAAGGGGATGAGTTTTTTTTGAGGGGTCTGGGCCCACCCAATGGTGCTCAGGACTGACTCGTGGCTCTGTGCTCAGGGATCTCTCCTGGCAGGCTCAGGGGACCCTAAGTGGTGCCTGGGATGGACCTTGGGGCACTTTTCAACTCTTGCTGTGCCCCAGTGCAATTCTTCCAGCCATTCTCAGTGTCCCTCTGGGCAGTTTCTTCCAGGTACTGGGATGGTCTAGACAGTGTGGAGGGCGTTGTCTTGCACACGGCTGACCGGGTTTGATCCCCAGCACCCATATGGTGAACACTGCCAGGACTGGATCCCTGAGTGCAGAGCCAGGAGTCAGGCTGAGCACCAGGTGTGGCCCAAAAACCAAGAAAAAAGCAGCGCTCTCAGCTGTGGACTAGAAACAGGGAACCCTGGTGGGGCTTCAGGAAACGCCAAGGTGTCACAGGTAAGAATCGTGGTTAAAGGGGGTCAAGGCCCAGGAAAAGCCACAGAAAGCTCCTGGTGGAGAAGGATGAGAAACGGCTCCTGGCATCCACCAAGGTCAAGGCGGCCGCCTCCTCACCTCGTCCGTGGGAGTGTGTGTCTAGGTGAGTGTATGTCTGTGTGAGTGTGTCTATGTGTGAATGTCTGTGTGAGTGCGCGTCTGGCGTGAGTGTGTCTGTGTGTCTGGGTAAGTGTGTGCCTGTGTGTCTGTGTAAGTGTGTGTCTGTGAGTGTATCTGTGTGTGTTTATGTATCTGTGTGAATATGTGTATGAGTGTGTTTGTGTAAGTGTATGACTGTGTGAATGTGACTGTGTATGAGTGTGTCCGTGTGATGTGCATCTGTGGCAATGTATCTGCTTGAGTGTACATCTGTGTGAGTGTGACTGTGCACCTGTGACTTTATGAGTATGTCTGCATGAGTGAATGTGTGTCTGCATGAGTATGTAATGTGAATGTGTGTCTGTGTGAGTGTGACTGTACATCTGTGCATCGTGAGTGTGTCTGCGTGTGTGTCTGTATCAGTGTGTAAAGTGCATGTTTATGTGTTTGTGTGAGTATGTCAGTGTGAGTGTGACTGTGTATCTTTAAGCATCTCTGTATGAGCGTGTCTGTGTGATTGATCGTGTCTGTCTTTGTGTGAGCACTGTGTTATGTGTTTATGTGTCCACATGTGTACACACGCACGCCTCTCGGAGTGGGCCTACACCGCCCCGAAAGCCTGCCTGCGTGTGAGTGATTTAAGAGCCTGTGGTTCTGCAGGGAGCCCCTGGGCCTGCTCTGCCCCTTCTATCCTGTCCCGGCCCTCTAAAAGCTTCGAGCGAGGAGTTGACTCAGCACGGCCATGCCAAGAAGATCCATTGACCCTGAGCTCAGTGCTGAGAAATTGAGAAATGTTCCCTTTAATGTCTAGCCAATAAATACGGCGCCCGCCTCGTGCAAGGCCACGCGGGCCCTGGGAATGCATTATGGGGTGCTCTGGTGGCTGACAAGCTTTCCCGAGACGACCACAGCCAAGAGTGGGGTGAACCCTTTCGGAGAAGTGTCCATCATCCTGACACCACCAGGGCTGGCTCAGCAGTGGCAGGAAGGGGTCGCCATCTTTGCACGAAGAGGAAGACTTGGGCTTATGTGCCCCCAACTTTGGGCATCGGACCCAATTCAGCAGATGACCTCCCTCCACAGACCCTGGTATCAGAGCCACAAAAGGACATGTCATGTCACCCGGACCAAGAAGACACGGAGACCATGACCTGGCGAGAAACATGTGACATTTTCTAACACCAACATGGGCGCATGCTTGGTGAACATCCCATGGAGACAGGCTGTCTACTCGAGGACACAAGGTGGGGGTCCCTCGGGTGCGCCTCAGGGGGCTAGGAACAGGAGAGAGAGAGAGGAAGAGAGTGAGGGGGGCTGCAGTCAGGTGGGAAGCGAAAACACCAAGATGCGAACAGAAGCAGTTGACCATCACGCCACCAGCTGGACTTTCATGAGGCTTCACGGCCAGACCTCCACTGTGGACTCAGCAACTGAGACTGGTAAAACTCTATTGGCGAAAAGGGTGGATCCCCACAGGAAAGGAGAGAGAAGGTTCAGCAGAAACCAAAGGCCATGAAACAAACCCGCAAACATCTCAAAGCTCTTCCTCGGCACCAACACTGTAAGGACCAACACTATAAGGACCAACACTGTAAGCTCTTCCTCGGCACCAACACTGTAAGGAAGCAACCCCAGGGCCCAGGCGCTGTGGAGATCACCCACATGTAACCGCAGCCCGAGGTCACTCACACCAAGCCTCCCTGCAGGCCTGCAGCAGTCCCTTCCTTTCCCCATCATCTTTTTTTTGGGGGCTATATCCAGCAGTGCTCAGAGGTCACTCCTGGTGGGGCTTGGGGACCTAACGGGTGCTAAACCTGGTTTGGCGTGGTGCAAGGCAAACACCCTCCTCACTGTGCTATTGCCTGGTCCCCCTCGAGATCACCTCAAAATAAAACCGGTCTCCTTCGGCTCTCCTGAGAGTCTTTCCAGCAAGGGAACGTGACAGGCCTGGGAGGAACCCAGGCAGGGATGAGGCCTGATCTCCCTGCAAGAGCGATTCCTCGCTCCAGCCCAATTTCCATGGCTCTCCAAGAATCAGGCAGTGGGGATCAAGCCCAACACCGTGCAAATGGAGCTGGTCTCCACACACAGGGCCTGGTCACCAAGCGAGTGGAACTGGTGGGACAGATGTGCCCACGCAGATGTTGGGGCAGCAGCTCCCTCAGCCCTGACCTGCCCAGACATGTTCCAGGTGACCCAAAGAGGACAGCGGAAGACGCCCTCTCTGACTGCGACCTTCCTTCCTCCATACTGCCTAGGTCAGCGCAACATGCAGTCAGGACAATACTGAAAGACACTTCCTGTTGCAGAGAATGGCCCCGGCTGGGCCACCTTCTTGGGGTACAGAAAGTGATGCTAGGATAGCAAGAAAGGACAGGAAGAGAGTGGCCCGGCAGGCCACATCAGATGAGCGTGATCACGCACCCGAGCATCACGCACCCGAGCAGTGCCGTGGCATCAACCAGACCTCCTGCCCACATCAATCATGCCCACCTCCAGCTCCCGCCAAGATGCCTGGAGTCAGGTCCCAGCCTTGGTCCTGTCAGCATCGGAGGCACTTCTGTCCTCACAGCCAGGGGAACTTCCACGGAAAGATGCTTGAGACAGGCAGAACCGTCAGCTTGAGGCCAGCCAGAGTTGCAGCGAGCAACATCAAGAATAATCTACTGGTCACTCGGCAGAGGGCACGCTTTCACGTGAGAAAACACATCTTGAACTTGAGGAACCCAGAGCAGGGCTGTGTGTGCTGGGGTACTGGGTAGGGCCACACGGAGCTCTGGGATGTGCTAGGCAGCCCACCTGCCATGCCTTCTGCCAATCGGTGCACAGCTGCTGGAGAGCAGGTCCTGAGCTTAAATCAGTGCAGGAAACTTGGAGTAAAAAGATGGAGTCAGGCTCACCCAGACTAAATGTCTGTAAGGGTCCCACGGAAGCTGCAACCAGCACAAACTGGTGGAGACAGTCTGTGTGGTTGGGGCACAGGGCCTGGCCGTCAGACTTCTTCCTTGGAAAAAGCCTCTCGGGGGCCCAGCCCTGTGCAGAGCAGATGATGAGGGCTGAGTGTCTATGACACCTGGGCTCAAGGCCGAGTGTCCAGGGTGACTGAGCTTAAGGCCGAGTGTCCAGGGTGACTGAG
Source organism: Cryptotis parvus (assembly GCA_021461705.1). Taxonomy (NCBI): domain Eukaryota; kingdom Metazoa; phylum Chordata; class Mammalia; order Eulipotyphla; family Soricidae; genus Cryptotis; species Cryptotis parvus. The sequence continues at coordinate 3,015 of JAJIBD010001514.1, read as the reverse complement.
CTTAAGGCTGAGTGTCCAGGGTGACTGAGCTTAAGGCCGAGTGTCCAGGGCGACCGAGGCTTAAGGCCGAGTGTCCAGGGCGACCGAAGCTTAAGGCCGAGTGTCCAGGGCGACTGAGCTTAAGGCGAAGTGTCCAGGGTGACTGAGCTTAAGGCCGAGTGTCCAGAGTGATCGAGCTTAAGGCCGAGTGTCCAGGGTGACTGAGCTTAAGGCCGAGTGTCCAAGGTGACCGAGCTTAAGGCCGAGTGTCCAGGGTGACCGAGCTTAAGGCCGAAAGTGTCCAGGGTGACTGAGCTTAAGGCCGAGTGTCCAGGGTGACCGAGCTTAAGGCCGAGTGTCCAGAGTGACGGAGCTTAAGGCCGAAGTGTCCAGGGCGACTGAGCTCAAGGCCGAGTGTCCAGGGTGACTGAGCTTAAGGCCGAAAGTGTCCAGGGCGACTGGAGCTTATGGCCGAGTGTCCAGGGTGACCGAGCTTAAGGCCGAGTGTCCAGGGCGACTGAGGCTTAAGGCCGAGTGTCCAGGGTGACCGAGCTTAAGGCCGAGTGTCCAGGGCGACTGAGCTTAAGGCCGAGTGTCCAGGGCGACCGAGCTTAAGGCCGAGTGTCCAGGGTGACTGAGCTTAAGGCCGAGTGTCCAGGGCGACTGAGCTTAAGGCCGAAGTGTCCAGGGTGACTGAGCTTAAGGCCGAGTGTCCAGGGCGACTGAGCTTAAGGCCGAGTGTCCAGGGCGACTGAGCTTAAGGCCAGTGTCCAGGGTGACCGAGCTTAAGGCGAGTGCCCAGGGTGACTGAGCTTAAGGCCGAGTGTCCAGGGAGACTGAGCTTAAGGCCGAGTGTCCAGGGCGACTGAGCTTAAGGCCGAGTGTCCAGGGCGACTGAGCTTAAGGCCGAGTGTCCAGGGAGACTGAGCTTAAGGCCGAGTGTCCAGGGTGACTGAGCTTAAGGCCGAGTGTCCAGGGCGACTGAGCTTTAAGGCTGAGTGTCCAGGGTGACTGAGCTTAAGGCCGAGTGTCCAGGGCGACTGAGCTTAAGGCCGAGTGTCCAGGGCGACTGAGCTTAAGGCGAGTGTCCAGGGGTGACCGAGCTTAAGGCCGAGTGCCCAGGGTGACTGAGCTTAAGGCCGAGTGTCCAGGGCGACTGAGCTTAAGGCCGAGTGTCCAGGGCGACTGAGCTTAAGGCCGAGTGTCCAGGGTGACTCAGCTTAAGGCCGAGTGTCCAGGGTGACTCAGTTTAAGGCCGAGTGTCTAGGGCGACTGAGCTTTAAGGCCGAGTGTCCAGGGCGACTGAGCTTAAGGCCGAAGTGTCCAGGGTGACTGAGCCAAGTCTTAGGATGCAGCGCCCTGGCTGAAGGCTGAGTGTCCAGCGTCTGGGCTGGCCGGTTTTCTCAAAGCTGCGAGAAGGATTTTTTGCAGTCAACCTTGATCTCCCCCTTCGCATCTGAGCAGGAGCTAGCAATTTGCTGCAGCGGACTCAGAGGAAGGCCAGATTTATGCCTCCCAGCAGAGTGAAGTGACTTCCGTGTACAGATTGCTGGTGTTGAGAAATGTAAGCTCTGGGGATAAAGCGAGGGTTTAAGCGGCCAAGGAATATCTCGGCAGAAAAAAATGACTCCCTGTCTCCGATGCCCTCCATCCCTGCCACCATCCCTCCGGGTCCGGTTTCCATCAGGGACCCTTCTCTCCTCCTGCACATTCCCATGTTTTCCTGCCTCTGGAGAGCCGGGCTGCTCACTCAGCCGCATCTTCCTTGGGGCGCTGCTTTTGCCTGCTGGACCCTGTCTCTGTGTTTGTTGGGGTCAATCCTGTCAGTGCTCTGGGCTCACTCCTGGTGGGGTTTGGGAGATCACTAATTAATTGTGCCAGGATTGAACCTTGGTCACTGTCCTAGGCCTCAGCCGTTGGTCAGTTTAAACCCTGTGCTCAGTATGAAATGGGGTGCGTGCTTGGCAGACTTGGTCCAGAGGCGTCCCCGGGTGGGAGAAAGCACCCGCCGTGGCAGCAGGTGTCCTGCTGGTCTCCAAGCGTGTGGAAGCTACCAGCTCCTCAAGGCCCCTCTTCAGCTCGCAGCAAAGCCCACAGCCCTGGGCAGGGGTCACTCCTGCCCGGCGCCCCAGCAGGCAGACTCTGGCTGCACCTTCGTCAGTGAACATCTCAGCCAGACTCAGACACAGACGTTTTACGGGCCACCTCTCCTACGGGCCCCAGGACTTCACCTCTCACTGGGCCTTACATTCCGCCTAAGGAGGCCCCCAGGGGCTAATGCTGGCATCTCCCTCCCATCTGGCCTGGGAGCCAGGGTCACCCCTCAGAGGGGTCCCAAAGCCTGAGCTCACCCAGCCCTTCAGCAGCTGGCATGAGAAATGAGTCAGGGCTAGAGGAGTTAGCAGTGGACTGGGAGGCTGGTGCTGACTCCATGTACTGTCATGGGTGCTGGGTCATGAGTGTTGAGTCACCAGTACTGGGTCACAGGTGCTGAGTCATGAAGGCTGAGTCATGAGTCACAGGGTGTTGAGTTAAGAGTTTAGGATCACAGGGTGCTGAGTCATAGTGCTGGGTCATGGATGCTGAGTCATGAATGTTGGGTCACAGGGTGCTGAGTCATGAGTGCTGGTTCACAGGGTGCTGAGTCATGAGCGCTGAGGCACCAAGTGCTGAGTCATTAAAGCCTATGCAAACAGTAAAAGCTGTTTTCCTCCAAGGACGAATTTGTCACTGTCTGTCCTGACCGGGATGTGGCCCATTTTGCACATAAGTTCTGTGTGTGTGGACGTGCCAGTCCCCTGACAGAGGAGGAAAGTGGAGGCCATGTGCACACCTGTGGGCACTGAGCGAGCGTGTCCCAGTGGACACACATGTGGCAAGCCGTACCAGCCTGGAGAGGGCCGTGCCCCTGGTCCCACATCTGCCTGCTCTGTGGCTCGCTGTTTACCCAAGTCTGTGACATATCAACAAACATGCCCCAGAAGCCACTTGGCACAGGCAGCGGGGCTGGTGGCAGCTGTCACGGCCATGGCAGTG